>CM053247.1:44840608-44948606 GCA_028583405.1 Pogonophryne albipinna
TTTTATGTTACATGTGTAACTAATGTGCTGCAGGTCACCCTTGAAAAAGAGATATGTTGATCTCAAGGGGCTTTCACCTGGTTAAATAAAGGCTACAAACAAACATTTTAAGACCTCATCGCCACTTGGAGTTCTAACCGGTTACCTTGGCGACACACTTTACCTCACATTGACTATATACAGTATTGATTGTCCTTCCTCCTTATCTTCCAACCATTTGGACGCAGACTTGCATTTCCCCATAACGATGTTGTTTAACAACCGGCGTAAACGGACCTCCGCGCTATCAAGCAGTGAGCGTGTGATGTCCTGTTCAGATGACGTCAAATCCAACGGGATGCCATCAATAAACTACACAGAATCACACTACACACCTACGCAATGATTACATTCAGGCAGACTGTAGAATACAACCTCTTTGGACCATTTATATACTTATTGAAAACAAGCTACAAAATGTAATACCTTGGAAAATGCCGTTTAATATTTTTTAATAGCCTTCATTTTCGCTAAATTGATTTATCAACTTTTAATACTTTTTAAGACCCCGCGGACGCCCTGGTACTTGAGTAGAAGTACTCAGATGTTGTACTTGAGTAGAAGTACTCAGATGTTGTACTTGAGTAGAAGTACTCAGATGTTGTACTTGAGTAGAAGTAGAAATAATCAGAACTTAGGAGAACTTTAGAGTTACACAATGCAAATATTTTATTTTTCTTTAGGTTGTTTTTGAGTCAATGGTCTCAAGCCTCTTTGCTAGCACACATGTGTTTTTCTGTTTTTAATAATAAAACAAATAATTACTGTGCGTTAATAATTATTTTGTTCATATTGCTATTTATTTAAAATGTATTATTGTTGTTTTATGTTATATTTCTACTGTTAATTGTATTGTAACCTTTAACTATTTTTGTTGTAATATTACTGTTTAGTTTTGTGCAATTTACTGAGTATAAATAATGGACAACACAATACCTTTTGTGTTTAGTATTTTTGCGCTGAATGGAATACAAAGCTGATATTTTGTGAAAAAAGATAATAAAATATCAAATACCTATTCAGCTGGCGTGTCTGAATAATCATGACGGCAGTTTTCTTCATATTTACTGCCAGTTCTTACAGTACTTTTGTACTACGTGCAGCTGCTGTTCTTTAACAGCTCTCATGAAACACATTTTTGAAAAACAACAAAAACAAAACAATGTAATTAAACCCAAAAATAGAAACACCAAGAACATTCTGTACACAAATCTTGTGTTACACAATGCAAATATGTTATTTGTATTCATTTTCTTTATGTTGTTTTGAGTCATTGAGCACAAGCCTCTTTGTTAGCACACACGCCTTTTCTGTTTTTATTAATAAAAAAATAAAAAATCTTTAAGATTAGTGCACTATTTGTGTGTTTTCTGCTACTTAGACACACTTATAATCAGTGGCGGCCGGCCCATAGGGGCGCCGCCCCACCTCTTCGCACATACAAAAAAAATTAAATTAAAAAAAAAATATTAAAAAAATATTTTTATTTTTATTTTTAATGAACAAGGTAAATATCATACAATTGGTATCAGTAAAATGTATAATCTACAATAAAATCTCCTTTAAAATTGTGTTACGATGTCTAAAGTTACTGATAAGTCACATGTTTCCTGCCTGGCCTTGCCCGTGGCATTAGTTTATCATTACCGGGCGGAGCCCCCGAGCCAAACAGCAGCAACCAGCACGTTGCAAAAGTCTCAATAGTAAACTGTGCCGCTGAAACATAATTTCAGCCAATCAGCGCCGTCAAATATTTTGGTCACGAGGGCGCTCACGTTGGCGCCCACGTTGCTTACGTGCGTTGACGTGAGTTGTTTTTTAGACTCGTGAGTGACCAAGGTATTTGGATGAGAATGGTGTGCAGGTGGAGTCGCCGCACCTCGGTCCGCACCCAATTCCGTGCAAGAGCTACTCTCCAATCCTTTCTAAAGGAGAAGTTTGGGAGATAAATTGATACTTAAAGACCTTGGACCGGACCAACCCGATTTGTATATATCACAGCAAGCTCGTGAAAAAGACAAAACGTATCAACGAGGCTTCTCACCGTAGCTGGTACACCAGAAAGGCATGGCTAGCTGGATGCAAACAGGTAAATGCTATCTTCAAACAGCCGGGGACAGATACGATCTGTTCAGAAACTAGACAAAAGTTAAACAAGTACAAACCACAGACTGTCTGTGTCATGGAGAATACAGTCGCTGGTTTATTTACGTCTGTATAGGCCGTTGTTGTGAGTGTGGACGGTCGGAGCATATACAACGTTAGCTTAGCCAAGCTCCATTCAGAAAACAAGCATTCTAAAAGGTTTTTCGCCTGCCGTCTGTCTGCAGACTTGTCAAAGCATTAATTCATGGTTTTTACTAACCGGTATCAGTATGTTGTTACTTCGGCATCATTTTGAAATGTGTATTACAATTTAATCACGGTAAAATAAGTTCATTTTGTTGTAGTTGTAGCTCCCGAGCCAGCGCGTCTTGTTTGAATGATGCGAGTAAACACAGCTGGCAGCCGCGGTGAAACTCGAGCGACTAGAGCGATGCGATAGGAGCGTTTAGAGCGAAGCGAATATTCACATCGCGTCTGGTCTGAACGCAGCATTAAAGCGAGCTCCGCGCTGCACTGGAAACGCGCCATTACATCACCAGAAGTCCTAATTTAAAGGGTCATTTCTCGCCAAAAAAATTGTTTTGCTCACTATATCAACAGCCCCACCAAAAATATTTTCCACCAGCCGCCACTGCTTATAATACTTACATTATATACAGATCCGTTGATTTTAAATTACATTTGTTGATTATATTCCACATCATTAATCCAAATCTGTAAAGTAAGTAAAGGTATTCAATAAATGTAGTGGAGTTAAAGTACACCATTTACCTCTGAACTGTAGTGGAGTAGAAGTACTAAGAGTAGCATAAAATGGGGATACTCAAGTAAAGTACCTCTAAATTGTACTAAAGTACTTTTACTTCCCATCTCTGGTCTTCTATAACCAAGTAGAAACCCTGATCTCAAAATATTAAAATCTGTTAATTTGTTGCTCGTACCTCTGCAGCAGGATCTGTGTGGTCTGACTGAAAGCTTTCTCTCCAAACACTTCTGTTTTCTCCACAGCGTCCGTCTCCTGCAGGGACATCAGGGAATATCCATAAACAGAAACACACAGGTCAATCTCTCAATTCTAGCACAAGAAGTGATGAATTAATAATCAGTTTTTCAGGGGGGGAAATCTGACATTTTAAGGGTAAAGTTTGAATGTTTTGAGAAAAAAGTTTGAATGTTTTGAGAAAAAAGTTTGAAAAAAAGTTTGCTCCCTGATCTCTAGGAGAATTGTAAGTGGCTACTGCCTGAGATCGAATGCTGTGGTTTTATTAAATGTGCCAACTGCTAGGACTGTCTTAGGGAAGACAGCTTTTAGATGCGCAGCTCCTCTGTCTTGGAATAGTCTGCAAATTAAATGGAAACTGAGCAATCTGGTGTCACTAAATGTTTTTAAAGCTCGGTTGGATGCTAGTCAATCGGAAGCTATTGGTACCTGTTTATGTGGATAGTTATGTAAATGATGCTGTATGATGTCCTTTTGTTGTTCTATTCATGTTTTTATGTTTCATGTGGAACTACTTGAGCAGGTCTCCCTTGAAAAAGAGATCAATGATCTCAATGGGATTTATCTGTATTAATAAAGGTTTGAAATGAAAATGAAATGAATATTTTGAGAATTTTTTTTTATATTTTGAGAAAAAAGTTTGAATATTTTGAGGAAAGTTTGAAAATGTGTGAAAAAAAGTGAATACTTTGTGAATATTTTGGGAAAAAAAGTTTGAATATTTAGAGGAAACATTTTAAGAATATTTTGAGGAAATATATATATTTTGTGAAAGAAGTTTAAATACTTTGTGAATTTTTTGTGAAAAAAGTTTAAATATTTTGAAAAAAAGTTTGAATATTTTGAGGAAACATTTTTGAATGTTTTGAGAAAAAAAAGTTTGAAAATGTGTGAAAAAAAGTTTTAATATTTTGTGAGAAAAGTTTTAATGTTGTATGTTTAAATATTTTGAGGAAAAAGTTACATTTTCTGAAAAAAAATCTGAAAATGTCCAGAAATGTTAAGGAAAAAGTTTGATTACTTTGAAGAAAGAAGTTAGAATACTTTGAGCAAAACACCTGAAGATGCAAAGAAAACCTTTGAGTGTTTTTTACCTGCGACGGTTTGTCGGGGCTCTCGGTCAGGAGGCTCCACATGCTGTTCTTCAGTCTCTTCATGTCCATCTTCTTCGCCGTTTTAGCGTAATTTATCTCTATCTTGTTGACCTGAAATACAGAAAGCAAACATTTAACAAGTAAGATAAGAGATAAGAAGTACTGTATCGATCAATTTGGGAAATGTTTGTGTTGCAGCAGCATAAAGACAATGTACAATACAAATGAAAAGAAATAAATGAATTTACAAATGAACAACAAGAAGATGTAAAGCAAGTACATAAGTATGTGACAGTGTGATTTTAAGGGTGGGGAAATTATTAATATCACCATTTTTGTTTTTATGGGGTTTCAACACCATTACATTTAATTATTTTCCTAGATTTTACAGATCAAGGTAATTTTTGCTATAAAAGGACGATTTCATTATTATTATATTATTTTTTATTATGAGAGCTTTTTCAAGGCAAGTGTAGCAAAAAAAACAACTTTACATGACCCATAGATGAGAGTAACACCTACGTCACTTCCGGGCGAAAAGTATGGCCCCGCCCACTTTGGGGGGAAAACAACGCTGTCATTTGAACGGCGGTCAATAGAAATTCTGAAGTTGTTGCCAATCCGATCAGAAATGTAAGAAAAACGTGGATTTTCTGATCTTCAAAGAGCCCGGTTACGATGGCAAGACAGGCAAACAATTACATTAAATCATTTGAAATCGACGATCGATCTCGATATATGGTTAAATTAAAATCAGTAGGCAAGGCTGTAATTTCGCCAGGTGTTACTCTCATGAGCGAGGCGGAAAATAATTGTGTTATCATGCCAACAAGCTGCGGTGTCGTTTATTGCACCTCAGACATTAAAACAAATCCAGAGTTCAGTGTTTCTGTACTTCCTCTGAGAAGAAAGGACACTGACGGCCCGTCCACACAGCGGCGTGCGCTGAAAGCTTCACCATTCACTTTGAATGGGGTGAGGTCACTTTTTGCCGAACTGCATTGTGGGAAGCGACGCAGAGCTTTGCTGGCGTGGCAAAAGTTGAGCAATGTTCAACTTTTGAAGCCTCGGCAGAAGCGTCAGCCAATCGAATCATATGCCAGTACAAGCTCTAGCCAATCAAACCGCTGCTTGTGTGTCAGGGGCGGGAGATTCATGTGATTGGTTGTTGGTCAAGTTTCAGACAAGCACCCCGGCAAGCTTCAACGCACGCCGATGTGTGGACGGGCCGTAACAGAAGAGCTCTGTGGCTTCAGGCTTGATCGCCGTTCAAATGACAGCGTTGGTTGATTTCCCCGAAAAGTGGGCGGGGCCGAAAAGTGGACGGGGCCGTAAAGTTACGTAGATGTTACTCTCATCTATGGGCATTGATCGCCTACTGCTATATTTAACCATATATCGAGCCCGATCGTCGATTTCCGATGATTGAATGTAATTGTTTGACTGACTGGCCATCGTAACCGGGCTCTTTGAAGATCAGAAAATCCACGTTTTTCTTACATTTCTGATCGGATTGGCAAAAACTTCTGAATTTGTGTTGACCGCAGTTCAAGTGACGCATGTATTGTGTGTTTGTTTTTAACTTACAAGATATTGTTGTTCTCTATCAAATTCATCACAAACTTTAAAAGGATTTCAAAGATGTCCTAAAATATTGGGGACGGTATTATGTTATACAATATAAAGATAACACCTATTTTAACTAAATGAACACTAGTTTAAGGGAACATACGTTCAGAAATATTTTTATTTTTAAACAGGGATGTGTTTATTGGCTACAAATAGCTATCTATATATTTCTATGTGTAGCCTGCCTAATATTGCAGTATAATTGTAAATGCTATGATTGCACTCACATCTGCACACTAATGCAAATATATGTAACATGTTCATACAAACGCTCAACTATTTACTGTGATATCTTGTTTCAATAGTGACTTTATCACTTTTTCTTTGCTGTATTATTATTGTAATTTGTATTCTATTTTTATCTTTACATTGTGTGAATCCTGTTTTTAACTCTGACACTGTTGCTGCTATAAACATCTGAATTTCCCCAAGGGGATAAATAAAGCTCCATCTTATCTGATCCATTCTCTGAGATAATTCCAGTGAAGTATAATTACATTTTTGTGTCGTAAAGATATTATTAAAACATCTTTTGAGCATTAAAGCCTGGCACTGACCCGATGCGGCTCCGGCACCAAATCCTGCTCCCCGTAGGTGGTGATGTCCTCCAGAGAGGGGGGGGGCAAGCTTTCTGCTGAAGGGTCGTCTGCAAAGCCTTCAGCGTCATCATCACTGTCTCCACCCTGCAGAGGAAGACACACACACACACACACACACACACACACACACACACACACACACACACACACACACACACACACACACACACACACACACACACACACACACACACACACACACACACACACACACACACACACACACACACACACACACACACACACACACACACACACACACACACACACACACACACACACACACACACACACACACACACACACACACACACACACACACACACACACACACACACACACACACACACACACAATTAGACCTGTTGCAGAGGCAAAGTTAGATTTTGGACGTTGTTACATTTTCAGAATATTTTGGGGACATTTTAGGAAAAAAGTTTGAATATTTTGTGAAGAAAGTTTAAATGATTCTCTAAGGAGAAGAGATGGAATATTAAAAAGACTTCTGATGGTAATCCTCTATCATTAGATCCTCATGATATCATAAACCGGGTTGGGGAGGAACTGGTTTTAATAAAAAACATATTGAATGTAAAGAAATATATGAAGCAGTTCAGACCTGGAGACCTGGACAGAAGTTGGCCGTGTCGTTGGCGTTGTTGTAGTCGTAATCTCCGATTCCTTCTCCCAGCTCTCCTGACAGCCTCTTCTGGCCCTCCAGAGTCAACTACAGGTACAAAAACAAGATATTAAAACACAAAAACAAGATATTAAAACACAAAAACAAGATATTAAAACACAAAAACAAGATATTAAAACACAAAAACATGAGACCTGAAGTATTTTTGGATTCTGTTGTATTTTTTACTTTTTATTTTAATCATCCAGAATATTGTATCTTTTTTTGTTGATATTTCATATATGACATCATATTTTTCATTTTATTTTTAATTATTAATTCTCTTTTTAAAGTATTTTAAGTATTGTATTATAAAGTCTAATCATTAAAGCATCTATCCATCCATCCATCCATCTATCCATCCATCCATCCATCTATCCATCCATCCATCCATCCATCCATCCATCCATCTATCCATCCATCCATCTCTCTATCTATCCATCCATCCATCCATCCATCCATCTATCCATCTCTCTATCTATCCATCCATCCATCCATCCATCCATCCATCCATCCATCCATCCATCTATCCATCTCTCTATCCATCCATCCATCCATCCATCCATCCATCCATCCATCCATCTATCCATCTCTCTATCCATCCATCCATCCATCCATCCATCCATCCATCTATCTATCTATCTATCCATCCATCCATCCATCCATCCATCCATCTATCCATCTCTCTATCTATCCATCCATCCATCCATCCATCTCTCTATCCATCCATCCATCCATCCATCTATCCATCCATCCATCCATCCATCCATCCATCCATCTCTCTATCTATCTATCCATCCATCCATCCATCCATCTATCCATCTCTCTATCTATCCATCCATCCATCTATCCATCCATCCATCCATCCATCCATCTCTCTATCTATCCATCCATCCATCCATCTATCCATCCATCCATCCATCTCTCTATCTATCTATCCATCCATCCATCCATCCATCCATCCATCTATCCATCCATCCATCCATCCATCCATCTCTCTATCCATCCATCCATCCATCCATCCATCCATCCATCTCTCTATCCATCCATCCATCCATCCATCCATCCATCCATCCATCCATCCATCTATCCATCTAAACAGTTACAGATACTCAGGGCACATTACATGTAAACTGTAGCATGTATAAACTTTCTGTTTGTGTAATTTAGAATAAAACGCTGACAACCATTAGAATTATGCGACATTTTAGCTGATATTTACTTGGACTTAATTGATGAATAATGTCAAGCTTCAGCCAACAGTTGACTGTATTTCTGAAGGGGACGTGTGTTTTATTGCGTGTCGACCTTTGACCTTTCACTCACCGAGATGGAGGGCTTGAGGTTGAGCTGGGACAGGCTCTCTGGGGGAAACTGGAAGTCTGCGGGCAGAGTGGTCTTCTTGTTGCTCACACTGAGGGCAGACTTACCGATGGTGGTGGCCGCCTGAGAAGAGAGAAAGGAGGACATGTGAGATTGGATAACATTTAAAAAAAAACTCCCTACGATCCAGGAATCCTCGTCGGGAAGAATCTGTAGCAGGATCAGCTTTAAAGCTAGAGTGGAGATACTGGTATCATATGAAACTACATCAGTGTTTTTCATACTCACGGACCACTAGAGGTCGCTCACGGACCACACTTTGAGAAACACTGAACTAGATAGTGGCAGGAGGCTAAATACAGCTACAAATTATACAGGGGGGTTTCTGCATACTGAGATCTCTCCCTACAACACTCAAATGTAATCCCACAATGCAACAGTGGATATATGTTGTGTCTCTTACTCTGGTGGTGCGGAAGAACGCGTCGAAGTTGACGTCTTCATTGAAGTCGATCTCCACCGGCTTCTTGGGTTTCCTTTTACGAGGCTCCTTGTCGGGCATATGGTCCACTGTAAAAGATAAAGTACTTTTTTTTTTTAAAACAACAGAAAGGTGGTTTCTACTTCTTACATGTTGAACACAAATACCTGTACTTTCTACTTCTTACATGTTGAACCCAAATACCTGTACTTTCTACTTCTTACATGTTGAACACAAATACCTGTACTTTCTACTTCTTACATGTTGAACACAAATACCTGTACTTTCTACTTCTTACATGTTGAACACAAATACCTGTACTTTCTACTTCTTACATGTTGAACACAAATACCTGTACTTTCTACTTCTTACATGTTGAACACAAATACCTGTACTTTCTACTTCTTACATGTTGAACCCAAATACCTGTACTTTCTACTTCTTACATGTTGAACACAAATACCTGTACTTTCTACTTCTTACATGTTGAACTTAAATACCTGTACTTTCTACTTCTTACATGTTGAACTCAAATACCTGTACTTTCTACTTCTTACATGTTGAACACAAATACCTGTACTTTCTACTTCTTACATGTTGAACTCAAATACCTGTACTTTCTACTTCTTACATGTTGAACTCAAATACCTGTACTTTCTACTTCTTACATGTTGAACTCAAATACCTGTACTTTCTACTTCTTACATGTTGAACTCAAATACCTGTACTTTCTACTTCTCTCATTTTCCAAACAGCTGGTTCCTTTAGTCTGAATGTGTGTTTGGTGGCGTGATCATTATTCTTTAGAGTCATTGCGTGCCTATTGATTTGAACACGATCCGTGTATCCATCATTTCCTGGTCTTCTCTAAAGAAGAGGGACCAATGGAAACGTTGTCATGTTGCCGTTGTTCAGCATGGAAACATTCATTAGCTAACAATGACATTATTGTTCTATTAATATAAAGGGAGGTTATATTTGATATTAATTTCCACTCACGCTTGTGTTTGGGTTTGAACTGCCAGTACCCGGGCCCGGCCCAGGCGGCCATGGTTCTGGGGCTGAAGTAGGAATACTCTCTGGGCTGAGAGGACAGCTGCAGACACATGGTGGCGATGTCTCCCTCTCCGATGGGAATAACGTCCCTGAAGCGACAACACAGCAACGTGAGAACACACACAGGATTGTTTGAATGTTAACCCTTTTAGTATGGCCTAATGAATTAAATATTTGAGCCTGAAATTATACAAAATACAATCAAACAAATCAGTCTGTAGTCTGTGATAAAAAGGGTAAGTGTCTCGACTCCTCATTAGTAAACAAACATCGCTGTTCGATCATAAAATCCCTGATCTTACTGCGCGCTGTCGAAGCCGGAGTTTATACAAATCTTATGAAATATAGCACCTCAGAAACGTAAAATAACTATATCTCTTGACACCTTTAAAAAGGTCCTTAAGTCCCAGCTATTTGCCAAGGCCTTCTGCCCCTAGTTTATTTGTAATTTTTTGTTTTACCGTTTGTCTGACTGTTTTTCTGTAAAGCGACCGTGGGTCCCCTGAAAGGCGCCATATAAATGTAAGCAGTTATTATTATTATAAATGAATACACTTGTCTGATACACCTGATGTCTCTTAAGCCCCTTTTTAACCCCAGTAACTTTCCCAGGGGGCTAGGAAACTTTTGAGGTGTTTCCACCACAGCGACCAGGGTCTGAAATACTTCTGTGGCGTTCTCAGAGAAGATCTTACCTCCCCTTGCCGGATCCAGACGCCTCGCAGCCCTCCTTGAACTCCTTCCCTCTTTCCTCACAGTCGGCATCGTCGTAGTCAGCGTCGAAGTCGGGTCTGTCGTCCTCCTCGGGCTCCGGCTCAGCGTTCACATCGAACACGTGGTCGCCCTGCTGCATCTTCTCCAGCAGCTGGTTCATCGTCTGCAGGGAGGTTCACAGGGTCTGGATTATTATGACGCTCGAATACCTTTGGAAATATGTTTCTAATTGAATTTATAATATAAGGTTTGGTGGTTTCTCTGACCTGCTCAGGGTCCCAGCTGGTGAAGGAGAAGTCCTGCAGCGACGGGCAGATGGAAGTTTTCTCTTTGGAGCGCTGAAGTCCAGCTGTAAGAAACACACAGAGATGATGTTATACTGAGGAACAGATAACACTTAATAGAAACAGTGTTCCATAGAGTGGTGCAGGAATGAGTCTAAAAACCAAGAAAATAGTCAGCGTTTTAGCACTTCCTGTTAGAAGTCATTGGTTTCTGAATGTGTTTATGGTTGTTATCTTGAAATAAGGTCCAAGAGATGTTTGTCCTATGACAAAAAATTCACCAGTAAATACCCCACTGGGGAATTTAAAAACGGAGGTTGCTAACAAGTGTCTCAATGAGACGACTAAACGTCATCACGCCCAACATTAGCCACCTTTAGCTTAGCGGTGCTGACGTGAAGTCATGTGACCGTGCTGTAGTTCCTTTATAGCCCAACATTAGCCACCTTTAGTTTAGCGGTGGTGACGTGAAGTCATGTGACCGTGCTGTAGTTCCTTTATAGCCCAACATTAGCCTCCTTTAGCTTAGCGGTGCTGACGTGAAGTCATGTGACCATGCTGTAGTTCCTTTATAGCCCAACATTAGCCACCTTTAGCTTAGCGGTGCTGACGTGAAGTCATGTGACCATGCTGTAGTTCCTTTATAGCCAAACATTAACCACCTTTAGCTTAGCGGTGGTGACCTGTAGTCATGTGACCGTGCTGTAGTTCCTTTATAGCCCAACATTAGCCACCTTTAGCTTAGCGGTGCTGACGTGAAGTCATGTGACCATGCTGTAGTTCCTTTATAGCCCAACATTAGCCACCTTTAGCTTAGCGGTGCTGACGTGAAGTCATGTGACCATGCTGTAGTTCCTTTATAGCCCAACATTAGCCACCTTTAGCTTAGCGGTGCTGACGTGAAGTTATGTGACCATGCTGTAGTTCCTTTATAGCCCAACATTAGCCACCTTTAGCTTAGCGGTGCTGACGTGAAGTCATGTGACCATGCTGTAGTTCCTTTATAGCCCAACATTAGCCTCCTTTAGCTTAGCGGTGGTTACGTGAAGTCATGTGACCGTGCTGTAGTTCCTTTATAGCCCAACATTAGCCACCTTTAGCTTAGCGGTGGTGACGTGAAGTCATGTGACCGTGCTGTAGTTCCTTTATAGCCCAACATTAGCTTTTTACTTCAGAAATCATAAAGTGTCGTAGTATGTGGAGATTATCCTGCTAAACTAACAGATAAGTATCATAAACAATGACATTATTTCTTTTTACATCCTATTGGCTTTTTGTGGAGGGAACCAGATAGATGCTGCCTTCAGGGTCCAGAAATATATCATCCTTGCACATTTTTTGAAGCTTTTAAATGTTTTCTTTACCCATGAAGGGGGATGCAGGGACGGTCAGGGGTCGGGGGGGAGAGTAGGAGGGAGTGGACTGCAGCAGGGTCATGTTGGAGGGAAACAGCAGCTCGCAGCGATTGTTCTCACAGAAGAGGACGGACAGGAAGACGCCCGCAGTGCTGCTCTCATCGAACGAGGCGGCCATCCTCTGAAACATGGGGTCCACCTGTGTGTGGGGGGGGGGGGGGGGGAGATGTATAGATGTCACATGAAAACAGCTGCAAGGTCAAAACATATTATATATTGCACTCAAACAGAGTCCAGAGTAAAATGTCCATCACAAACTTAAGGGAACACAACGCGATTACAGGAGACCGAATAAAACCCACCGTTACTAATATATACTTATATACTAGTAATAGTGTTTACCCCTATATACAAATAGTGGCGGCGCAGCGCCGCTGCTGAAATATGCGCGCCGCTGCTAGGGGGCATCCGCCAGGTTACTTTTTTATTAAAATAATAATAAGTGGCGACCCTTTTTCATTTTTGATTGTTTGTTATGTGGATTTGTAGTATTTCTGTTACTGTATGTTCAATAAAGGTGTATTTTTGCTAAATCTTGAGACATTGCCACTGTATGTTCCTGTAAAGACGCCCCCGTACCTCACACTTCCTCTCAGACTCGGTGCTGTTGATGTTTGCCAGGTTTTGCTCCACAGTCTTCTTCGGGGGTCTCTTTTTCTTCGGCTGCTTCGTGGTCGCTTCACCATCTCCGTCGTTTTCATCATCTTTTGAACCCTGGTCTGTTCATGCGTGAAAAAAAAGAGTCAAATAATGGTCAAAAATCCTGCATGCTATCTCCAGTGTGATTCAGTCTATTCAAATGTAATCCGACTAGGGCTGCACGATTTGGGGAAATAATCTAATTGCGATTCGAGATATTTGTTTTTAAGCGACCCAACGGAAGTTTATTGTAAAATGCGGCCATATCTCCGGCTAGGAAGGTCGCATCAACGTGCTCCGTCTCTAGCACCCCCGCAGCCCGAGCTACTTTAGTGAAAGAACTAAACTTACATGAAACTTCCGTTGGGTTGCTTTTAAAGTAATGCTGTCAAAATTATCACGTTAACGACGGTAATAAATTTTTTGAATTAATTGCATTAAAATTAGGGCTGTCAGTCGATTAAAATATTTAATCACATGATTGTCCATAGTTAATCGCGATTAATCGCACATTTTTGATCTGTTCTAAATGTACCTTAGAGGAATATTTTTCAAGTTTTTAATACTCTTATCAACATATGAGTGGACAAATATGCTTTATGCTAATGTTTATTATCATTTGAACAATGACAAATATTCTCATGAATATTAAACCCAACAACCTCTGAACATTACAAATATTCGCCTCAATTCAACCTCTCATACAATAATACAATACAAATGGTGTGTGTGTGTGTGTGTGTGTGTGTGTGTGTGTGTGTGTGTGATCGTTGGAGCTATGTGCAACTCAAGGCATATGCTCGAACGGGAGCTGCCTGGACGCTGCAATCATGTTGCGCACTATCCGTGCTGAGTGTGCTGACTTCTCGTACAATGTCCCACTGTCTGGCTTCCTGCATAAAGTCAAGTGCTCGGCAAAGTTGTGGCGAAATGTCGCTCCTCTGTTTTCATTTAAACAGCTCCTTATATCCGTTAGCGCAGCTAGCTAGCACCAGATGCTAACAACAACAATGCACGTAAGGTCTCTCTCTCGCTCGCTCGGGCCACACATACACACACCCTCCCGGTCCTCCCAGTAGCCAGTCGGTGCCTGCCGGTGAGCGTGGAAGTGTGGTCTGCAGCAAGCGGGCGGCAGGAGCGGGGCTGTCAGCATCAGCTTGTAGATGGTATTTTAAACTCGATGCGCTCTGAAACTACGGGGCGGCCAAGGAAAAAAAATACACATGCGTTAATCGCGTTAAAATAATTAGTGGCATTAATTTTTTTTGCGTTAACGCGTTATTAACGCCCAAAATATTTAACGCATGTGCAGAATGGCCCGCCCCATACATCCCACCAGTGGCAGTGCCAGGGTATGGCTGGGGTAGGCTACAGCCATACCAAGAAATGGCTTAGCCCCACCATGAAAAATGATGTTAAAGTAAGCAAAATAAAGTCCGCCAACTCGCGGAGTAAATTGCACAGACAGCAGTAAGATTGATTTCAGTAGCCACTTGTCTGGAAATACCGAAGACTAGAAACGGTTTTGAAAACTTTTGTCACGTAGTGATCGTCTTCTCAATAGAACATCTTTGATAATGTCTTCTGGCCAATCAGAATCAAGATAACGGCGTGGTGTTGTTGCAGGAAGTCCCGACGGAGAATAATTTTGCTGTAGTACAGGGGTGCACATAACTGGTACGCAGGCAGGGTTGGGAGGGTTACTTTGTAAATGTAATCAGTTACTGATTACTGAATACATGGCTCTGAAAGTAATCCGAATACAGTTACAGTTACGTGTCTTAAAAACGTAATCAGATAACTTTTAGATAACTTTTAGATTACTTTCTTTTTCCATCACAGGGTATGTTTTGGTGAACAGGAGACACAAAAAGCAAAAGGAAACTGAACGTGTTTTTACTGTTTTAATGGCTTATCAAGAGCACAACTGAAACATCTGAAACGATGTAACAACATAATACACGTTTTGGGGATGCAGCTTGGGATGTGAGGAGTGAGGGACACGGCTTAGACCGGGCGTGTCGCCTTCTGTCCTGCCAGTGTTGGCAGGACATGAATTAAAATGTCAAACTCGGACTTCATTTTAAGGACATTTCGGCCAGAACTATATTTGTTTAAGCACCGGATTGGCAAAACACGAGAGTGTGTGCATCAGTCTGCCTTGATCTATGAATTCATGTCTGTGACTCTCACAGTATCTGCTGCCCGCAGCTGTTTTATAGAAGGAAAACCTCCTTCACTTCATGAAATCTCTGCAGCACCAGGAGGCAGCGGGAGGGTTAACTCAGCCTCTGAGAAGAGAAGCGTGCAGTGCCTTTCACGCACCGCCTTCGCTGTGTTTACCTTCAGAATCATAAGGCTAAAGAGCGACCTCAGGCTGATGTGTTTTAACCACACACACCTCTACACACACACACGACTTAAACGCAGACTTTTGTTCCTCCATGTTTCGTTGTTATTGTTTCACTGAGCGAGCGGACCCGCGATTTTTCTTCAAACGCTTTTTTGGTCCATCTGCGGCGATAATAGGTTTTGTGCGCTGTGATGATTCGGCTGTACCTTTAGTAATGAATATTAAATGTTGTGAGGAAATCTTTCCACCAATAATTCCAATAAGTAATCCAAAATGTATTCACTTCAGGTTTACGAAAGTAACTGTAATCAGATTACTCGTTTTTCAAATGTAACGCGAGCTGAATACAGTTACTTGATTTTTGTATTCTGATTACGTAAAGCCGTTACATGTATTCCGTTACAACCCAACCCTGTACGCAGGCTATGTGCGTAATCTGAAATGCGTACCGTCACTTGTGTCACAAAGCGCATTTGCGTACCGACGTACTTGTGAAGCTTCCAGAAGGCGGTTAGATCACCGGACGACAGAGTCGGTCTCCGTGTGCACAGACAGGGCTGCTGTTAACGTCGGTCTGTACAACGGAATTGTGCCAAAACTACGCCAACCGGCTGCGGAGGAAGACTCCCCCCCCCCCCCCTTCACTGGAGAACTGCGCTAAACCAGCTGATCACAACGTCCACACTCTGTGGTCACAAAGTACTCTACTAACCCCCCCCCCCCGTCGACTTTCCTGAAGTACTCCCCCGTTGATAGAAATCAACACGTAATGAATTAAGACCCCACGGTTTGATGATTGATAGGTGTGTGGGCTGTCTTTCATTTTGACACGCAGAAAAATGTTATAATAAACATAGATACTGTATGTTAAATGGATATATCCGCCTTCTTTCATTTATCTTTCCATTCCCACAACAATATACATAAATAAATGGCATATTTTGGACATAGTTCAAATGGTGATTAATCATGATTAATTAATTTTTAAACTGTGATTAATCTGATTAAAAATTGTAATCGTTTGACAGCCCTATTTTAAAGTCAAGCTTCAGTTTAAGATTCACCCTGTAATAGAAACATGTGATGGAGCATTACTGACCTGCTTTGTTTCACCAAACCATCTAAAGCTCCATTGGAAGCCATTTGGAAAAGGGCAGGCACTTTCAAAAATACTTGGCAGGTGATTGGATCAATCTGTCTATCACCTTCTATCATGGGCCACTTCTGATTGGTTAACTTAATGACTAGTACATGTGGAACACAGCAGTTCTGATTGGTGTGGATGACTGACACAAAGAACAAAACAAAAATCCTGATTTAAAATCCGACAACGTATGAAAGTACACATTGGAGAGGGTCTCACCTTCTCCAGGTTTGGTCTCGGCCCCCAGACCCCCCAGGACCCTGTAGGCATCGGCATGAACGGCATCTACCCTCACAGCATAGATCTTAGTGCTGGCATCTAAAGTACCAGCGGCCACCTGCAGGAGGAAAGCACACAGAACACACAGGTCCATTTGAGTTTGTATAACACCATGGCCCCTTCTCATTTCTCTAACTCCCCTCCTCGACTCCTATCCTCGAGACTTAGTCCCACCCACAGGAGATGCGAGCCGAGGAGGGGAACCGAGGAGAGGAGGGGAAGCGAGGAGAGAGGAGGGGAAGCAGCAGGCGGTTAGAGAAATGAGAACTCCTCTCCTCTGAGCGGTCATTTTAAAGAGACGTCCATTAATGATGACAGGAGGCACAGCAGCCCTCTGTCTGATGGACTGATGTGTTCATGACCACTTATATATTAACTTTTAATTCATTCACAGTGCGGAATAATGAGACAATAACAGGCTACAGATGCGGACATATACACACACACATATATATTTATATATATATATATACAATTTCAGAATCAAACAGAGCACTCTCATAATAACGTAACACTATCAGAGACTGGATATATCCCCCCCCCTCTCTGGTCGCTACAAAGAGGAAAATAAATTACAGGCCAAAAGTTTTATTTACAAGTATTAAAAGTAAGCAGAGGACACCAAACCAACTGAGACCTGTCTGTCCGCTGCATCTACGCACACACTGTACAACACACACACCTACACACTGAACAACACACACACACACACTGTACAACACACACACCTACACACTGTACAACACACACACCTACACACTGTACAACACACACACCTACACACTGTACAACACACACACCTACACACTGTACAACACACACATCTACACACTGTACAACACACACATCTACACACTGTACAACACACACATCTACACACTGTACAACACACACACACACCTACACACTGTACCACACACACACACCTACACATAATCAGGCTACAGCTGTTGTGTATTTTATTATGTGAAGCACTAAATGGTTTTAGAAAAATATGGACCGGGTCACTACCGGAGGACTGAGGAGTCGAGGAGTCGAGGAGGGGGATTTGATGAAATGAGAAAGGGCCCATGTTCCTCAAGGGGCAATGCACACGACATAATGGGTGTCAAATAAAGAGGAAGGGGATTTTTGTGACAGTTGTTTTTAATTTAGAATAACAGTTTAGTAAAGAAATGTGCAATAAAATAATTACATTAAATCAAATATAAAAAAACAACATAAGACGTTTAATAAAAGACTACAATTAAATTAAATAAGATATGTATTAAAACGTTCCAAGATATAAAATAAATATATATTTTGAAAACGTAAGAATTTGTAAAAATGTGCACGTTGTATATAAGGTTAAAACTCAATTCAAATATATATGCAATAAAAAATAAGTATTTATACATTACATTATTAATTCTGATAATGATTTTTCCATTGCCACGACTCATAATCAGACTTTTGTAGGGTTTTCAATCTGCAGATTTGATCAAAGTAAGAAGATTGATTTGTTTGTCGGATAACACACTCTTTAAGAAAGCGTCATTTAACACATGGCTGCTCTACTTCACTGCGTTCAAGACCTTTAAAAAGGAGAATGAAAAACGTTTAAGAAAGCTTACTGATTTATAAAATGATCAAAACACATATTGCTTTGTTCTACAGGCGATGCAAAGTCTTAGCTAAAACAGATACATGTTTTTCAACTTCAGGAAACAAGGGAGTTGGTATAAGAGTGGACACAAAAAATCAACTCATACCTTGAAGTTTGTGAGCTCAGAGTCCTTCTGTTTGAGAATATCAGCCATGTAATCAATCAGGTGCAGACCAAAGGCATTCTTGGTGGTGATTTTCTGGCAAAACAAGAAGAAAGAAATGCATAAGTATTTGATTGTTTCTTTCAAGTTTTACCACTATTACAGAAAGATAGATATCCAGTACGTCTACGTTTAGCGATGCTCCGATACTCACTCTCTGCCGATCGATCGGGGCTCTCTAAAAATGCCTATCGCGAGAGTCGATGGTCACATGACGTAAAATACATGACACTTTTCTCTGTGCGCGGCAAAACAAGCTCTCCAAAATGGCTTCACCGGTCTGGCAGTGTTTGAAGGTGTCCGAAAAAGACAATAAAATAGCCGTATGCAACGTGTGTGAAGCAGAAACCCTGCAGCTCCACCCGCTGTGACGGACCGGTGAGCGGAGCAACACACACTGAGTTAGACCTAACACACTTAGCTGTTTGTGACCGGCTCCATCGAAATCAGTCGCATTGACCCGAAGACACATTTTGAGTTGTATACACTGTTGGAAAGAGGAGATTCCTAGCTTTCTAATGATATCAGGATTGTTGTTGTTCTCCAAATATTAAGCAAAATATCATCGAGTCATCATTTTGAGAAAAAGGCCTTCAAAGATTCCTCCTCTCTGGAATCCATCGATCTGATTGGTTATTAGCAAATGATCAAAATACTACGGAGGGAAGATATTTTCGTTTGGAGGGGAAGCTCGTGAGTGTGTGTGTATCCGCTTGTAATTATGCCGTCACAAAGTTGTATTTATCATCTGAATTTGCTGAAATACGTTTAATATTCTGAAAGCAGAGACTTTGTTTATTTGAAATCAGATGAAAACAAACTGTAACGGACCCTGCAGTGTTATCTATGATTACTATACTCTTACATTCATAATGTCAGCGGAGGGAGGGGGGGCGGCGCTGAGGAACAGCCGAGTGGAGTGAGAGCTGTCTTCGTCCCTTTACAGGCTTCAAAAATGTATTTATCGTGTGATTTTGGAAATAAAAGTTTCATATTCTGAAAGCCAAGACTTTGTTTGTTTAAAATCAACAAAACATCCAAACCCCAAAAAAATAGTTTTTTACGTAAATCCACGTTTATTTTGAAATGAGCCGTTGCGACTTCCGACTGATTTCGATAGAGCGGGTCACATATGATCTACCTCTGGAACAAGCTAAACTAGTGGCGTTTCCCCTTGGGTTGCGTCTGTTTTTTGTTGTTGTTTTTTTTCATAGTGTTGTGGCGACGTGGTTAGTGTCAGCTGTTTTCGGACAGCTGTCTCGGGGGCACGTCCGCGTGAGTTCTTGGTGTTACATGCGTGCAGGTTGCTCCATAACTCCGCCGGGTTCCAGTGCGTAATTACCCACCGCAAGCCACATGAAGACTAGGGGAGATTAGGAAGATTTTGTTTAGGCAGTTAGGGGGAAATTCTCTGTTGGGTTAATCTTATGCCCATGCGTGTTGGCAGTTTAATACTTTGCTTTCTGATTGGTTATTATGACTTCTTTGTCAGCGTTTGTGGATGCGCCCTCAGTGTCTTTCTTAGATGATTGCCAGAAGGCGCAGTTGGTCGAAATAGCAGAGCACTATAACATTGCTGTTGTGGGGAGCAAGCGGAAACATGACATTAAAACTGTCATTGTGTCATCTTTGTTTGAGCAGGGGGTGTTGCAGAAGAGTGAGTCTGGTGCAGCAGGGTTCGTGCCGGTAGTGGTTCAGACAGCTGGTTTAACGTTTGAGCAGCAAAAGGAGCTTTTGGCCATGCAGTTTGATCAGGAGAGATTGCGGTTGGAGTTGAAGTTGGAGCAGGAGAAGTTGAGGTTGGAGATGAGGGGTCAGCAGCAGGAGGTAGAGAAGCGTTTAGAGGTGGAGAAGGTGCTGGAGGTGGAAAAGATGAAATGTGAGGTGGAACATGCTAGATTACGGCTGATGGGAGAGGGCAAGTTTTCTCCAGGGGAGGATGGTGGTGATAGGTCGGCATCAGGCAGTGGCGATATCATTTCTTACTTGCGATTAGTGCCAAAGTTCAATGAGCGTGACCCGGACATTTTTTTCACTCTATTTGAACACATAGCAGAGGCAAGAAACTGGTCAGATTCGGACAGAGTGCTGTTACTTCAGTGTGTACTCACTGGGCGAGCACAGGAAGCCTATTCAGCTGTTTGTGGCGAAAATGCTTTGGACTATGATAGAGTAAAATCAGCGGTGTTGAAGTCTTACGAACTGGTTCCTGAAGCGTATCGTCAAAGGTTCAGAAGTTGGGTCAAGGGAGATAAACAGACACATGTGGAGTTTATCCGTGATTTAACTTCTCATTTTCAGCGCTGGTGTGCGGCAGCAAAGGTTGCAAGTTTTGACGGTCTTTGTGAGCTCATTGTCTTGGAACAATTTAAAGACATTCTCCCTCAGCGTGTGGCCACTTATGTGAATGAACAGAAGCCTTCCACCGCGTTTAGAGCTGCTGAATTAGCGGACGATTTTGTGTTGACACATAAGGGCAGTTTTACTGAGAAGTATTCTAGGGGTGATTGGAAACGTGGAGAAGACAATGGCTACGCCCGCGGTGGTGCAAAGTTTTCACCAGGCTCCTCCCGTAGATTTGTAGGTCCAGGGCGATCCGAGGGCGCCAGAGTGGGCCAATGTCATTATTGCCGAGAAGAGGGTCATTGGAAGGAGCGGTGTCCGTTGCTGGAACCTGAGGGGAAGCCTCGTTCTTCATCACATGCTCCAGCCATGTGTTGTTCTGCCGTTTTGGTTAAAAAGCCGCAGGGTGTAAGATCGGGCATGGTGCCTGTTAAGAAGCTGGTTTGTGCCGACTTGGAGGTGGGTTCTGTTTTTGAGCCGTTCATAACGGAAGCCGTTGTATCAATGGTCGGTAGTGACAAGTATGTTCCGATTAAGGTGTTGCGTGACACAGCAGCTAGATACTCATTTATTGTTGAGTCAGTGTTGCCTTTTTCGTCAGAGACAGAAACAGGGGATTTTGTGCTGATGAGGGGCATGGAGATGGGCTTGATTCCTGTGCAACGTCATACAGTAGTGCTGGATTGTGAGCTGGTACGGGGAGTTGTGTCTATTGGCGTGCGTCCCGCGTTGCCACTTGATGGGGTACAGATGATTTTGGGCAACGATCTAGCTGGTAGTGCTGTGTGGGCGGGTGTGCCACCGCCTGTGGTGGTTTCCAGGCCGTTGGCATCTGTAGAGCCAGATGAGAGCGGTTTGCAATTTCCAAGGGTGTCTCCAGTTTATACTGTTACGCGTGCGCAGAGCCGTAGGATGTCGACTGACCTACCTGTTTCGGAGTCTGGAAAATGTGGTCCAGCACGGTCCTTTGACCTTGAGATCGAGACAAAGAAGAAGGAGAAGAAAGAGAGGAAACCCTGCAAAGCGAAGAAGAGGAGGCCGAACAAGAGGAGGCCGAAGGAGGTCGGCGCGCCCAAGAGGCCGATGAGCGCCTACATGCTGTGGCTCAACGCCAGCCAACCCAAGGAGGAGTGGGACAGCGGCGGAGGAGGAGCGTCCTCCAGTCCTAAGAAGGAAATTAAAAAAGCTGGAGTTAAGAAGGAGGATATTGGGTTGTCGTGGATCCCTTTGGGGCCCCGTCTTAAGGGGGGGGCTGTGATGCCCCTGTGGGTTCATCAGTAGAGAGGAGGTGGCTGTCCTGTCTGTGCTGTGGTGATTGGTGATTGCAGTAACTCAGGGCACCTGGGTCTGGTGTCCTGCAGCTATTTAACGCCTCTCTGCTCCTCTCTGTGCTCTCTCTGCTTCTCCCTGCAGGCACACCGGTTTTGTTGAGTATGATAGGAGTTTATTCAGTTGCTTTACTTTGTGCACTTCAACACTCTCACACACATACATGTCCATACAATCCTCACCCTGCCTTTACATTACTGATACCACTGACTTCCACACCTCATACTTTACTGGTTTGGACTTGTTTGTCCTAAATAAACACCTTTAACTACCCGTTGACATGTTGTGTCTCCTTTTTGTTGTGGCCTTTTGAGCCAGGTCGCAACAAATGTCACTGTCGGGTCAGTCATTACTGGATCAGTGAGCTGCATGAGACGCTTCCGCTCATCTCTCCCGTGTTATTCTCCAAAGTTAATGTAAACTTGAATTATGTACTTCATTTGAATGTAATAATTATGTTGGTTGTGGAAGCGCCAGCGAATGAGCCCCATTGACCGAGTTTTAAACATCACTTTAAAGAGCCTGTGACAGCATCCCAACAACTGTTGTGCAATGAAATATTGGGCTACTAGTCATCTCGAACCGTCAGTTTAAAAAAGAAGATGCGATACCGTTCCGATAAATATCAATAATTTCGAACATCGCGGGGAAATTCCTTCGAGTCATTTTGAAGTTTTGGGGGAAGCCGGAAGTGACGTCAATGCGGGAACGCTTCACTGTGCGGTGAGAGAGCCAAACACGGACAAAGTGTGTTGTCATGCGTAGAAATGGTGAATTACTGAGTTAATAACGTTTTAATGAAGTTGACTACAGTATATTCATATTTGTCAGTGCTTTCATGTCAATTCGGCAAACATAAATGATCGTGGTGAAGATGATGATTAAATTAGGATTACAAATCGGTAGTGAGAGCTGCTGAATTTCCTCCCGTAGGATGTGATATAAAAACAAACCGATTATTTTTGTAGTTGTAAACTCAAGTGGATTAAACTACATTTATTAGTGCTTTCATGTCAATTCGGCGAACATATGATACATTAAATGATCGTGAGGATGATGATTAAAAATCGTTTGTTTGAGCCGGTCTGCATTTCCTGATGAGAAAACAAACCGATGCTTTTTGTAGTTGTAGTACACCAACATGGATTAAACGTGTGTTTTTTTTACCACAATGTTGGGGAAATTAATGGATAAAATGCACGGATTATTATTATTATTATTATTCCCACTCCGATCGGGACACGAGGTCCACCGTTTCCCCGCAGCGAGGCTCCCCCCGTTGACAGTTTACGTGGGCTGGGTGCAGTGGCGGACTGGCCATCGGGACGAATCCCGATGGGCCGGTACCGAAGTGGGCCGGTCAGATAAGTCACTAGTACATCCCCATAGGCGGCGCGTGAGGCTCAGGTTTGGGAAGGCTAAATAACTTTTTTTTACCTGACGCTGCCCGCCTCCGGCGAGTATAGAAAAGAGATCAACTCAGTGTGCGGAGTTTAAATCTCTCAAGTCATATTACAGGATAAAGGAAATACAGTTTAAACTGCCGTATGCAGAGAAGACGCCGACGTGTCTTATCATTCATATTACATCATCAATCAGATCATCGATCATATAATATCATAATATATCATATATCTCCTTATCCGAGTCAGCTTCTCCAGCCGTATCTGGCCGTGCAACACTTACAGTGTCACATACTGTATGCAGAAGTATTATTTTAAGCAACACATTATGTTGACGAAACACTCAAGTCAAATGTAATTAAAGTCAGATCCACTCGTGTCTTAGACGTGAACGCGCTGCGCTCTCAGCTGGTGAGAGAAACCCTGGCTTGATTTACCGAGTTGATAACCAGCGTCGTAGGACCGCTTAGCGAGATCTCGTTTGTTAGTTTGTTGTTGTTTGTTTGTTACTCAAACATATCCAGGGTATGTTGAACTGGCTTCGTAGTACAGGGCACAGGTGGCTCGCAGCGCTAATGTCAAAGACACAGACATTATACATTATATTTGTATTTTACCAGGATGCAGTGACACAAATATTTGGGAAGGCTTAGCCTTCCCCAGCCTACAGCACCCGCCGCCCCCGACATCCCCCACTCCCCCCGTTGACAATTTACTAGCGGTACCGAAGTGGGCCGGTCGAGAGTCCCGGGATGATTTTTAGTCCCAGTCCACCACTGGTTACATGACCGTATGATCGCCCATATTGACCTAATTCCTAAACTTCTAACAGATACAACATAAACCGATCCTTCAGCCTCATATGAGCTCTCAGACACGTTCAAAATTAAACTGTCATCGCTGTCTGAGCTTGCTGCTGTGTGCGCCATCGTGCGTTTACATGCAGATGCTGGGATCCTGAACGGTGCAGCTGGAGCGCTGTGCCCGCAATGACGTCACCCATAATTTGGCGGGACTTGAAGAATCCCCGAGAAGATTCAGAAAATGTTCAACATTGAAGGGCAGATTAATGGTTATCAAAGTACAAATATCCAAAATCAGTTCAGTAACGGTTTTCAAGGGGACAATATTTACTCAAATTGATGGGTTTGGATGATGGGGGAAACTCGTGTCACAGGCTCTTTAAATGGAAGATCCCCATAGGCCACGCCCACTCGATCGGATCGGCCGATACTGATTCCGGCGATCGGCCCCAAAATTGTCGTTCGGAGCATCCCTATCTACGTTGTTCGGGATGTGTGTCATAATGGATCCCTGGTCTTTTACCTGCAAACCAAGTCTACCTACAGTATGGGTACAAATACATAAATAACCTGATGCAGGGACAATGTAAAACACAACAAGTGTAATTATTGATACGCTTCAGTTGGACAATGTGTGAGACTCTTAATGATTTCCCTGTGATGCAGACATTATAAATATACGTTGTGCACATGTACTCACATTCTCAGTGGAGAGTTTTATGCAGGTGGAGTAATGCTCTGAGATCTGTGCGTTCGACAGCTTGGGCACGGCAGCAGGAGTCCCCGTGGCGCTGAATACAGAAATGAGAATATCTATAAGCTTCCAAGATACATATTAGCAGAAGGGATTTTAAATGCTTTTATAACTCAAAGTCATGCTCCAATGACAGTCACAAGCATGCTTTAACTAGCAGCTGCTTTAAAGAGTACCTGACCTCCCTTTATATTAATAGAACAATAATGTCATTGTTAGCTAATGAATGTTTCCATGCTGAACAACGGCAACATGACAACGTTTCCATTGGTCCCTCTTCTTTAGAGAAGACCAGGAAATGATGGATACACGGATCGTGTTCAAATCAATAGGCACGCAATGACTCTAAAGAATAATGATCACGCCACCAAACACACATTCAGACTAAAGGAACCAGCTGTTTGGAAAATGTGAGAAGTAGAAAGTACAGGTATTTGGGTTCAACATGTAAGAAGTAGAAAGTACAGGTATTTGAGTTCAACATGTAAGAAGTAGAAAGTACAGGTATTTGGGTTCAACATGTAAGAAGTAGAAAGTACAGGTATTTGTGTTCAACATGTAAGAAATAGAAAGTACAGGTATTTGAGTTCAACATGTGAGAAGTAGAAAGTACAGGTATTTGGGTTCAACATGTAAGAAGTAGAAAGTACAGGTATTTGGGTTCAACATGTAAGAAGTAGAAAGTACAGGTATTTGTGTTCAACATGTAAGAAGTAGAAAGTACAGGTATTTGAGTTCAACATGTGAGAAGTAGAAAGTACAGGTATTAGTGTTCAACATGTAAGAAGTAGAAAGTACAGGTATTTGAGTTCAACATGTAAGAAGTAGAAAGTACAGGTATTTGAGTTCAAAATGTAAGAAGTAGAAAGTACAGGTATTTGTGTTCAAAATGTAAGAAGTAGAAAGTACAGGTATTTGAGTTCAACATGTGAGAAGTAGAAAGTACAGGTATTAGTGTTCAACATGTAAGAAGTAGAAAGTACAGGTATTTGAGTTCAACATGTGAGAAGTAGAAAGTACAGGTATTTGAGTTCAACATGTGAGAAGTAGAAAGTACAGGTATTTGAGTTCAACATGTGAGAAGTAGAAAGTACAGGTATTTGGGTTCAACATGTGAGAAGTAGAAAGTACAGGTATTTGGGTTCAACATGTAAGAAGTAGAAAGTACAGGTATTTGAGTTCAACATGTAAGAAGTAGAAAGTACAGGTATTTGAGTTCAACATGTAAGAAGTAGAAAGTACAGGTATTTGAGTTCAACATGTGAGAAGTAGAAAGTACAGGTATTTGAGTTCAACATGTGAGAAGTAGAAAGTACAGGTATTTGAGTTCAACATGTGAGAAGTAGAAAGTACAGGTATTTGGGTTCAACATGTGAGAAGTAGAAAGTACAGGTATTTGGGTTCAACATGTAAGAAGTAGAAAGTACAGGTATTTGAGTTCAACATGTAAGAAGTAGAAAGTACAGGTATTTGAGTTCAACATGTAAGAAGTAGAAAGTACAGGTATTTGTGTTCAACATGTAAGAAGTAGAAAGTACAGGTATTTGAGTTCAACATGTGAGAAGTAGAAAGTACAGGTATTTGGGTTCAACGTGTAAGAAGTAGAAAGTACAGGTATTTGTGTTCAACATGTAAGAAGTAGAAAGTACAGGTATTTGTGTTCAACATGTAAGAAGTAGAAAGTACAGGTATTTGTGTTCAACATGTAAGAAGTAGAAAGTACAGGTATTTGGGTTCAACATGTGAGAAGTAGAAAGTACAGGTATTTGTGTTCAACATGTAAGAAGTAGAAAGTACAGGTATTTGTGTTCAACATGTAAGAAGTAGAAAGTACAGGTATTTGTGTTCAACATGTGAGAAGTAGAAAGTACAGGTATTTGTGTTCAACATGTGAGAAGTAGAAAGTACAGGTATTTGTGTTCAACATGTAAGAAGTAGAAAGTACAGGTATTTGTGTTCAAAATGTAAGAAGTAGAAAGTTCAGGTATTTGTGTTCAACATGTAAGAAGTCAAAGTAAAAAGTCGTCAGAAAAATAAGTAGTGGAGTAAAGTACTGATACCAGAAATATGTACTTAAGTACAGTAACGAAGTATTTGTACTCCACTACTTCCCACCTCTGGAGCTTACCTGTGAGATGCAGAGTCATTAAAGGAGGAGTCAGGGGCCGTTTGAAGGTCGATGACCCTTGACCTTCGTCTCTGTCGTCGCTCCTGCTCGTCGTCGTTGCCGGGGAAGGATGCGAGCAGCGGAGTGCTGCAGTCCGCCGGAGACATGCCCTTGTTCTTCAGGCCGGACGACATCCATCCCGGACGGATCCGAGACACCGGGCTGGAGGCTGCGCTCATCTTAGCTGAGAAACACAGAAAGGTCACACGTTGAAGCGTAACGTCCGAGTTTCAGCTTTGGGGGAAATAGTTAGGGGGGGTCATGTTTTGATGTTTATTGAGATTCGAGGATCATTTAATTGCGTTCAAATGCTGTACACGTTGTCCATTTATAATACACAATAATAAAACAACTGTAAGCAAGTACAAGCTTTATACAATTGGATAAAAATAAAGTACGAAGCAGAATGAAAGTACTTTAATATCTCATCTGAGAAACACACAGAGTTTTCCACTGGAGAGGCAATTCATGAATAAAACACATTTGAGTTTAGACCGAATTTCTTTGTGTTTTTGTTCCAGATACTAGATTTGTATCTGTATGCATTTATCTAAGAAGGGACAATGCCCATTAATCAACATGAGCACTTGAGTCCATCATGTAAATGTGCCATGGACGCATTCATCTGCTGTCCCTGGGAGGTTTATGGCATTAAAATAAAACATACAAGAGCAGAATTACAACACGAGCACAATTGAATCACGACTGCAGCACATATGCCCAGTTAAAAGCCCCTCTTTAAAAACCCATAACAGACAAAAAAGCCCATACATAAGCAAAGATAAAAGCCAACATAAAGTATGAAAAACAATGATAAGTATGTCTAGGCTCCTGTAGTGTAAGCATATATTCCTGCTACTAACTGCAGTATTTTTGACTTTTTTTAGAACATTTTAATTATCCAGAAAGGTTATACTGTTTATATTTGATATCATATTTTTCATTTTGGTTGTTTATTCTCTGTTCCACTTTGTAAGTAATAGTAGTAGTCTGAACACTCTGATGCTTCTTCTGTAACAAAATAATCTAACTATCTAAGACCCTTACTCCAGTTTCTGACATTGTGTTTGACTGTCCAGTAACCACTGTTTTTCAGATTTAGTAAAATTGTTGAAAGATGTATTGTTCCTTAGTTGTGTGGGTACAGTGTTCCAGGAAGCTGCTGCCCAAAGGCACTCTTTGTGGATTATTTATCCCTTCTGGTAGTAGGTAGTTTTTATCCAGTGTTTTCAGAGCCTCATGATCCCACAGATGTTAATGTGGTCCTGTTTTTCTGTCTCCAGCTGGTGACACAGTGGTTTATGTGTGAGATAATCATTTCAGGGCAGTATAACTCTGAAGCCTCGGTAGTTAAACTGTACCTGGTGATGTGTGGACATGTTGCCATATTACGTTTGATTCCGTTCTGTTTTTTAGGTTAGCTACAAAGACACATCAACAAAGGGACTGCAGTAGCTTGTTAAAGTGAACTGTAGTAAGCTAAAGTGATTTAAGATAGCCTGAACTCTTATAACACGACATATTTGCTAAGCTACCTTTGCTAACGTAGCAAAACAAACCCCAGATAAAACGTATCTGCACTTTAGCAAAACAACATTAGCTTCGGTTAGCATTAGCTCATACTAACGTGTTCTCCCTATTATTGTTAGCAAACTAGCCTGCTGACGGACAACATCTCTACCTAATAATTCAACTCAACGTACCTCTAAGTGTGTAAATCCGATGTTGGTGTTTGCTTATTGTTTTAATTCTTAATCCCGCATTCAGAGAACAGAGCTTCTTCTTCCTGTTCAGCGTTTGAATTTTTGCGCCGAACGGTTTACGTAATACCACTTTGCGTCATGACGTCACACCACGCCCACTCCAGTTATTTGAGAGACAGCAAGTGCATTTCGTGGCATCTGCAGGCAGTGGCAAGTACTTCCGGCATATGCCACAGAGGCCGCTACTCTGTGGTATCTGTGGCAAGTACTTCCGGCATATGCCACAGATGCCACAACTTGCCGAGGCATCTGCCGCTGCTCAACGGGAGTTGCCACAAGATGCCAGAGTAAGAGAAGGTTTACTGTAGCTGCCACTCGCCTTCCGTGGCAAATGCTGCTATTTAAACCCGTATTTATCGTGTAAAATGTCGCTGTTTAGGCATGACTTTATCGAACTCGAGTACAAGACCTGAGTACTTCTACTTGTACACAAGTACAAGATCTGAGTACTTCTACTTTTACTCAAGAACAAGATCTGAGTAGGCTACTTCTAGTTCTAGTCTGAGTTATTTCTGAATGACGCAGCCTCTGAAGAGAGAGGCGAAGTATGGCATTAAAATAAAACATACAAGAGCAGAATTACAACACGAGCACAATTGAATCACGACTGCAGCACATATGCCCAGTTAAAAGCCCCTCTTTAAAAACCCATAACAGACAAAAAAGCCCATACATAAGCAAAGATAAAAGCCAACATAAAGTATGAAAAACAATGATAAGTATGTCTAGGCTCCTGTAGTGTAAGCATATATTCCTGCTACTAACTGCAGTATTTTTGACTTTTTTTAGAACATTTTAATTATCCAGAAAGGTTATACTGTTTATATTTGATATCATATTTTTCATTTTGGTTGTTTATTCTCTGAATAACGATAGACGCGTCCGGGGTCCATGGGACCGAAAAATTATTAATTGAAGTCAATGGCGAGAGAAACGTTGTCTTTCGATCCCGTTTGAATTGTGCCACGAATTACACATATGATGTTTGTCAATTTAAAAGATAATTTTGCAAGTAAAATGACCCCTCACTGTTTATTCATCATTCAATTCAATCTATATTTTATTCTGTAGATTGTGTACATTACTTTTCACTTTACTGCTTTTTGCACTCCTGGTTAGAAGCTAAACTGCATTTCGTTGTCTTAGTACCTGTAATATGTGCTATAACAATCAAGTTGAATCTGAGCAGGATCAAATGTATTTAATTAGTAGGCTACATATCTGACATTAACGATTAAACACATTTGTGCATTCTTTAGAAGAGAGAAACTTGCTCTGTCATACTGGGTCAGGCTGAGGAAAATATCACAAACAGAATACAGGATTGCTGGGAATATATTTACGCGTATGGGGGCGAGGATAATCGGGCCTGCTTAGTTTTACGCTGGTACACTGGCTTTAATTGATCTAAGGGGCTCTGATCTGATTGACAGGCTCCGGCCCCCCAGCTGAGACCTTCTCGACCCAGAAGATCCTCAGGGGCGAGTGTTAAGTAAGAACAGTCTCACTTAGAGTCCCGCCCCTCCCGTTCATTTCTATGGCATTCTGGTTTTCATCTTGTGGTCCACCCATTGGTTGTCCGACTTAGGTCTAGTACTCTGATTGGATGACGTCTTATTCAGCGGGGAGCGTCTTCACTGGAAATTAACAGGCACTGACCGGCTTTTGAAAAGGTAAAATAAACTCTGCTATTACTCTTAACAAGACAGTCCGTTATAATATATAACAGTAGATGAATGCCAATGTGTTGTCTTTTAACGTTTGCGCATATTAGCATTGGTAACAAGTTGCCGCTTAGCCAGAAGCACACCGGAGTTTTCCGGCCGTTTAAATCCGTAAATACTTGTCATTTTATGTTTATTACTATGTGCTAACGTTTATGAAGTTAACATTTATATGCACCATTCGTGATTAAAAGCTGCCACTCCGCCATTTACAGTCTTAACAGTAGAACTACGGCAACAACATGCATTTCTCCTGCACTTTGCTAGGTGCAAAACACGTTATGCTTTTTTACTTTGCACTAACGTAAATGTTCATGAAGTTAATGTTCATGAAGTTAATGCTCACAGATGTGGACGGAGGGTTAACGGTCATAGACACTTGGCTATTTAATGAAGTACTGTAATAACTTTAAATTACATTGCATTTAGCTGACGCTTTTATCCAAAGCGACTTACAATAAGTGCGTTCGACCAACAAAATAGAAACTTGAAGAAAACAGAATCATATAAGTACATCAGGTTTCATAGAGCAAAAACATTTCAAGTGCTACTCAACTGGCTTTAGATAAGCCAGTCCTTTATTAGTATATAAGTGCTTTGTTAATAGTTCTATCGCTCGAAGTGGAGTCGAAAGAGAGGAGTTTTCAGTCTGCGCCGGAAGGTGTGTCAGCTATCTGCTGTCCTGATGTCAATGGGGAGCTCATTCCACCATTTTGGAGTCAGGATAGCAAACCCACGTGTTTTTGCTGATGGGAACTTGGGTCCCCTTCGCAGCGAGGGTGCAGCGAGCCATTTGGCCGATGCAGAGCGAAGTGCACGTGCTGGGGTGTACAGTTTAACCATGTCCTGGATGTAGGAAGGGCCAGATCCATTCGCAGTACCATTGTCTTGAAGTGGATTCTTGCAGTTACTGGAAGCCAGTGGAGGGAGCGGAGGAGCGGTCATTCCTATTTACTATGTGGTAGTGTACTAAAGTCAACATGTATATGAAGGCTATGGGCAAATATTATTATTATAATGCAATAAGTATCTTTCATTTAAAGTCAGACCTCTGATTTTTAATGTTGAGCTGATGGAAAAGTGTTGGCTAGCATTATCTTTTCAATCAGAATCAGCTTTTACTCGTGTTATTTTTCTTATTTCTATTCAGACTGTTACTACATGTTTATTCTTATTTCATATTCTGTTATTTACTTGTTATTCTTACCTGTTTATTTCATCCTGTGTACGATCTGTGTTTCTCTCTTGCTGCTTTAACACCTGAATTCAAAGGTCCTTCTCCAAAGAGAGGCTGAACTTCACATGTACTTGTGAAGTACTTGACTGCTAGCTTCTGACGTGTTTTTGATGTGATCTCAGGAAGATGGATTACAGACCGGCCTTCCGTTTTCAGGCTGGTTCGTCAGAGCTCACCTCCCCCTCCTCATCATCATCAGCCACCACCCCCCCCTCCACTACATCTCCCCCCAAACAGCGGAGGAAGAGAAAGCCAGCGGTCCTGTGTATGTATCATGTAAGTGGAGTGTTACTGTCAGTCAGGTGATGTGTGATGAGTGAACATTTTCTAATTGTGTCTGCAGCTTCCTCAGAGAACGAGGACGACCATCTGATGGGGGAGCCTGCTTTAGGTCAGTCTGTGCTTCGTGTCATTATTAAGCTTTGTATAATAAAATCTATTTGGTATGTCAAGTGTGTTTTTCTGCTGTGCACAGCATCTGCTCCTCCTCCTGCTCCTGCCCAGCAGCAGAGAGCTCTGCCACCTCCTCCTCCTCTACAACTAGTCGCTCCTCCCCCTCAGGTCTGTAACAATGTTGTAAACATCTAGTATCAGTGTGTAGTGTGAAGCTGCAGCTCAGTGACCTGTGTGTGTTGCAGCTGCTCCTGCCGGCAGCCTGGAGGAGCAGCCTCCCTGCAGAGCAGCACGAGTGGGTCAGCAGGGCTCTGTTTGTGGCTGACAGGGCAGGGAGGCCCGTCCTGTCCCCGGAGCTCCAGCTGTGGCACCACCCCCCCGGCCCCCGGCTGGTGTACTCCCAGCAGCCCTCCTTCCCAGATGCTTTCTTCCAGCGGCCCTTCTTCCTCTGGGCTCCTTACAAAATGTGGACGTACCACCTGAAGTGTCCAAACTGCGCACACAAGCTGACAGGTGGCGGTCTGTACAAGACCGTGCGCAGAGTTCTGGACCTGGACGGGTGGTACTACATGGGGACGGAGTACCTGGAGTGCAGGTACTGATACATTTACAAGAACACTGTGTGTGTGCTTGATGCTTTGGTTAAATAGACATTGTAAAATAATGGACGTACTTTTGTTATGATTATAACTATCAGTAGCAGTTGTAGCAGATACACCAATAAACCTTTCTGTCCCAGCTCCTGCACAAAGAAGTGTGCCAGCTGGTCGGAGAGCATCAGGAGCCAGCTGGACCTGGACCACCAGCTGCTCTTCCCTGCTGTGCTGACCTACAGGTAAACATCACGCTGCAGGACACAGTGGTGTTTGAAGGGCATTGAGATGGTTTGGTGTTCACCTCTGCGTCTGTGTTGGTGCTGCAGGCTCTCTTGTGACCGGAAGGTGCTGGCTCAAATGAAGGGGCGCACGCTCGGCAACAGCGCCAGCCGGCTGCACTCCTTCCTGGTGGAGCAGCACACGGCAGAGTGGATGAGGAGGAGCATCCACTACCTAAACACCTGCAGGAGGTTGGAGGTTGTAGGTGTGCAGATGCCTCCTCTTCAGCCTCCACCACAGATGGTGCGTGTCCCCAGCAGCAGCTGGCTTCTGTCCACCTTCGTCCTGGAGTCCTTCACGAGGATAGAGGAGCTGAAGGCGAAGGTGACCTCAACGTTTGGCTCCATTCTTAAAATGGGCTCCACCAAGAAGGTGAGGATTGTAATGTTACTTAGTAATATGTACACTGTAGGTTTCATGGCTGCACCCTGACTGATGGAGGAGACCCTCTTCTCCCCCGCAGGTGACCAAGAAGCTGGCGGGAGCAGAAGCTGGTACCGCTCTGTGTATGAGCAGCGTGGGGAACGAGCTGGGGCAGGTCCTGATGTCCGTGCTGACGGCCGCTGAGGGCTACGGCCTGAGAGACATGGCGCGCGGCCTGCAGGAGCGGTACCAGCTGGCAGGGATGGAGCCTCCACAGGTCCTGTATGTGGACAGGGACTGCTGCCGGAGGGACGGAGGCACCTGCGCGACAGCTGCTCTCTTCCCCGCCTGGCCACACCTGGCTGTCAGGCTGGACACCTGGCACTTTATGCGCCGACTGGCAGCAGGTGTGACCTCGGCGAGCCACCCCCTCTACCCCGAGTTCATGCGGCGTCTCTCCAGCTGCATCTTTGAGTGGGACGCGGAGGACCTGTCCCTCCTGGAGACGGCCCTGCAGGCGGACGGGTCCAGAAGGACGCCGTCCAGCAAGGAGATGGGTCGGCACTGCCGCCGCCGCACGCGTGGGGCGCAGGAGACCGAACGTCTCCTTGGAGAGGTGGTGGAGGTGTTCAAGGGAGCCACTGATACCAAGAACGTCCCCCTGCTGGAGCGGCGCCGCGTGGAGCAGATCCTGGAGACACAGAGGCATCACATCCCCTGCATTCAGGTACAGCTCTTACATGAAACCATTCAACATGTTTTATGTCCAGACACTGAATAATCAGAGCCTCTCCCCTTCAGGATCCTGCTGGTGTCCCCCTGTACACCAGGACGGGACAGCTGACCCGGGGGGGGGTGTCTCTACCCGTCTACCGCTGTGCCCGCGGCTCCACGTCCCTGCACTCCTTCCACCTGCACCTCCACAGGTTCATCCCGGGTGAGGCACCGTGCTCTAAGAGTTCTACACTTTCTCTCCCTGGGTGTAAAACCCTGACGTTTGTGTGTCATGTTGCAGGCTCCTCTGCGAGGGGGAGCTTCTTCCACATGTTCCTGTTGGAGGGGCTCACGAGGTGGAACGAGGACCGGGGAAAGGCGGCAGCGGGGGCCGAGGGGGCCGGCACCAGCTGCTACAGCGGCCAGGAGCAGCACACTCTCCACCAGCTCACGCAGCACTTCTTCCAGAGCACGCTGGTGGAGAGCTACGTGAAGCCGCTGCAGTACACAGGTGATGCTTCAGACTCAGAGCCGATGCTTCCGGAAGGTTTCTGTGTGGGGCTTCACCTCTGCAGAGAACACCATCACCAGGTGAAGAGCAGCTGTGATATTAAGAATGTATCTACTCTTCTCTTCCTCAGGTGAGCTCATCGGGATCAGCTACCTGTACAACCAAACGGGAAAGGTTCTGCAGCCCCTCCCTGAGGACCCTGATGAGCTCGATGACAGCGAGGAGGAGGTGACTGTTGAGGAGGAGGAGGAGGAGGAGGAGGAGGAGGAGGAGGAGGAGGTGACTGTTGAGGAGGAGGAGGAGGATTTATTTAATCCCCCTTCTCCTGAGCTTGACGAGGGATCTGCTCCTCCTCCTCCTCCTCCAATGAAGGAAGAGGAGCCCCAAGCAGAGGAGGCCATTGCTGGACCATCCTGGGCTTTTCCTGCCACCTCCTCATCTTCCTCTGCCCCCTCCTCCTCCTCATACACTCCCAAGTCCACGACCTACAACCGTCTCAGACTGCAGAAGGAGCAGGCGGAGGCAGCTCGGAGGGGGGAGAGTCTGAGACTCAGAGCCCCGTCTCAGAACAAGTGCTCCTCCTGTGGTCTGAGAAAGATAAAGGAGACGGGGCACAGACTCCTGGTGAAGGCCAGCGGGGAGAGAGTGAGCTACTGCCCTGCTCCTGCTGGAGGGAGGAGCCCCGAGGAGTGGCTGGACTCCCTCCAATAAGAAACACTGGACACAATAACATGTATATAATGTAAATATCTTTTTCAAATAAAGAGTTCAAACTTAAATATCTGTGTTGATTGACTTCCTGTGGTTTCCAACACGCGTGCTGTCGTGCTCTGCTGTTGTTGCGCTTCAATTCAAGTTCAGCAGGTTTCAAACAGGAATGTCCTTTTGCCTTTTTAGAAAACTCTATTTTAAATAGTTTGAACAATACATATAAAAACACTACATTGAAAATACACATAGTACATAAATGAGTGATTAGTAACATGAATAAGAAAGAACCCAGTATGTGAGAGTCCAGAGACTGAAGCTTTCCCACAGGGTGAGAGAGTCGTTCCTTAGGGCATCCTGCAGGAGGAGATGTCCTGGAAACGTCCTCAAAGCAGGTGTCAGAGTCGTTCGTTACAGCATCCTGTGGAGCCATGATTTCCTTTATAAACCTGATGGCTCATCTCGGGGTCAGGAGGGCGGGGTGATCCACAGGTCTTTGATCTGATTGGATGAAAGCTTTTACACCTTTGAGCAAGAGGTAGAGAAACTCCTTTTTCTCACAGTCTGGCTACAGCTATGGGCGAGTACATTTGTCCTCCTCTGATCCTCTCCTGTGTCTCTGTGGTGTTGATATGTGCAGCTCCAATAACTTCACTGTTTTACTGTTGTCCTCTTGCAGAGATGACAAAAACAATGAACCAAACGGACTTGGAGAGGGCAGTCACTAAATGGAAGGCCTCCCCTGTCTCCTACAGGACTCCCAAGGGGGGGGGGGTCTGAGTGGTACACTGGCTTTAGTGATCTCAAGGGCTCTGATCTGATTGACACTAAAAAGGGACCCAGAGAGGGGGGGGGGTACTAATGCCACTTTTTCTTTAATTGTCTTTTGTCTTTATTTATTTAAATCTATTTTAAAATAAAACTCTGAACTGAACTTTGTGTGGAAACTTTATTTATAATTCATTACACAACGTCTGATATTTGACTGCAACACGGGTCAATAAAACACAACATGGTGCATCAATAAGCACAGTAGAGATGATGAGATGATACACACACACGTATATATATATATGTGTATATATATATATATATTTATGTTGCCACTCAATTATGATGCATGTTATATTTGATATATATAAAATATAACATGCATCATAATACAGCTCTGTAGAACAAACCTTTCTTTAATCATTGATTCAGATGTTATCTCACAGCACTTTCCAGATAGTCTTTGTAGTTTATCATCATTTACCAAAACCCCCTGTTTTAGAGTCATATGTGTCAGGCAGTGCTGGCTGAGAGGGGAGCTCTTCCGCATCTCTGCCACAGCTGGGGATCGAACCACGGACCTTCCGCTCCGGGCCCACTTTCCTCTCATTGCCCCCCTCCTTTCACAGAGAAGAATGGACAGGGGCCTTGGGTGAATAGAATCGGGCCTGGTCAGTCTCACTTAGAGTCCCACCCTTCCCGTTCATTTCTATGGCATTCTCGTTTTCATCTTGTGGTCCACCCATTGGTCGTCTCACTTAGTTCTAGTACTCTGATTGGATGACGTCTCATTCAGCGGGGAGCGTCTTCACTGGAAATTAACAGGCATCATAACTGACCGACTTTTGAAAAGGTAAAATAAACTCTGCTATTACTCTTAACAAGACAGTCCGTTATAATGTAATATAACAGATGAATGCCAATGTGTTGTCTAACGTTCGCGCATATTCGCATTGGTAACAAGTTGCCGCTAAGCCAGAAGCATACCGGAGCTTTCCGGCCGTTTAAATCCGTAAATACTTGTCATTTGATGTTTATTACTATGTGCTAACGTTTATGAAGTTAACATTTATATGCACCATTCGTGATTAAAAGCTGCCGCTCCGCCATTTACAGTCTTAACAGTAGAACTACGGCAACAACATGCATTTCTCCTGCACTTTGCTAGGTGCAAAACACGTTATGCTTTTTTACTTTGCACTAACGTAAATGTTCATGACGTTAATGCTCACAGATGTGGACGGAGGGTTAACGGTCATAGACACTTGGTTATTTAATGAAGTACTGTAATAACTTTAAATGTCATTCCTATTTACTATGTGGTAGTGTACTAAAGTTAACATGTATATGAAGGCTACCATAGGGCGAATATTATTATTATAATGCAATAAGTATCATTCATTTAAAGTCAGACCTCTGAGGTTAATGTTGAGCTGATGGAAAAGTGTTGGCATTATCTTTCAAATCAGAACCAGCTTTTACTCATGTTATTTTTCTTATTTCTATTCAGACTGTTACTACATGTTTTTTCTTATTTCATATTCTGTTATTTACTTGTTATTCTTACCTGTTTATTTCATCCTGTGTACTATCTGTGTTTCTCTCTTGCTGCTTTAACACCTGAATTCAAAGGTCCTTCTCCAAAGAGAGGCTTTGTGCTAACTAACTGCTGAACTTCACATGCACTTGTGAAGTACTTGACTGCTAGCTTCTGACGTGTTTTTGATGTGATTTCAGGACAATGGATCGCAGGCAGGCCCTCCGTTTTCAGGCTGGTTCTTCAGAGCTGCAGCTGAAGCCCACACATCAAGCTGTCAGGGTTCGCAGTGACAACAGTAAGAGGGCAGCCCCTTTCCTCACCTCCAACACCAGGGAGCTGGCTGAGACACAAGCCGCGTCGAGGGTCACAGCGCTGGGCGGGAACCCGGCGGTCCGCTGTCCGCTCCTCGGCCCGAAGGAGAGGAGCCCCTGCTGGCACCGCCCTCTACAAGAGATGCGGCCCCCTGGAAGAAGAGGAGCCCTTTCCTGCCTCCTCCTCCTCCTCCTCCTCCTCCTCATCATCACACTCCTGGTGAAGGCCAGCGGGGAGAGAGTGAGCTACTGCCCTGCTCCTGCTGGAGGGAAGAGCCCCGAGGAGTGGCTGGACTCCCTCCAATAAGAAACACTGGACACAATAACATGTATTTAATGTAAATATCTTTTTCAAATAAAGAGTTCAAACTTAAATATCTGTGTTGATTGATTTCCTGTAGTTTCCAACACTCGTGCTGTCTTCCTCTGCTGTTGTTCAACATTTAATTTCAACTTGGAAAAGGAGAAGGAAAAGCAGTCATTAGAAGAAAGGGATGGAGATCTGGCAGAAAAGGTGGGAGGAATACCAGAAAGGCAAAGAGTATCATAAAGTTCAAAAGACAATCACAATTAATATTTATAAAGAAAGAAACAGAAGGGAGGAAATCATGCTAGCTAGACTCAGACTAAATCACACAGCATTGAATGGTACGTCATGGGGGAAAGTAACAGTGACAAGTGTGGGAACTGTGGAGGTAAGGGAAATGTGGAACATGTTTTATTAAATTGTGTCACCTATAAAGCTGAAAGAGAAAAACTAAAGGATGAAGTGAAAGAGGCAGAGAGGGAGTGTGTTCTGGGAACAGAAGGAGAAGGAGTGAGAGCTACCAGAAAGGCACTGTTTACCTTTCTGAGAGAAACTGGGATAGGAACAATAATCTAAAAGTAGGTTAGAATAAATTATGGATGATTGTTTTGTTTTATTTATTTTATGATTTCTTATTTTAGTTTTCGTTATTTTGTTTATTAGAGATGGAATGACATGGTGATACACACTCATGTACAGTAGGTGGCGGTATGCAACTAAAAGCTGTTTGCGATCCGCCATTAAAAAAGAGAAGAAGGGTCCAGAAACTGCAGTCTGCGACGCCACAGCTTCATACTATTGCTCATGGCTGACAGGGGAGCTCTTCCTCATCTCTGCCACAGCTGGGGATCGAACCGGGGACCTTCCAGGCCCACTTTCCTCTCATTGCCCCCCTCCTTTCACAGAGAAGAATGGGCAGTATCCTCGTGCAAAATTCTGACCAATGGCTGTCCAGGGTTGGTTCGATCGTTCGCCAATGGGAGGCCGGATAATGGTCCAAGTCAGAGAATCAAACTTTCGGGGCTCTTTTAGCGTCCAATCAGTGAGGCGGATTTCTTTCCAAATTCTCAGCAATCTCTCCTCCCTCCGCCATTGTTTCCCACGGGTATTCATACTGAAGTGACTTCAAGCAAGCGACACTGCGAGTAAAATGTGCATTAATTATTAGTAAATACGCGTGTAAACACTGTTACAAAGACACTTTTATGTCCGAGATTAGTCAAACTGAGTTAACCGTGGTGTGTGTACGGTACTTTGTGAAACGCTGAGATGTGTGTTCACCTTTAGCGGCTAGTGTAACAGATGTAAATATGCAGTGGGGTTTATTTAATTTAATTGTGTATAATCACCGGATCGGGGTCCAAGTCAGAGAATCAAACTTTTGGCGTCCAATCAGTGAGGCGGATTTCTTTCCAAATTCTCTCCTCCGTCCGCCATTGTTTCGACCGGGCATTCGACTGAGTGACTTCAAGCAAGCGACACTGTGAGTAAAATGTGCATTAATTATTAGCAAATACGCGTGTAAACACTGTTACAAACGCACTTCTATGTCCGACATTAGTCATACTGAGTTAACCGTGGTGTTTGTACGGTACTTTGTGAACCGCTGATGAACTGCTGTGTGTGTTTACCTATGGTGTTCACCTTGAGCTAGCGGCTAGCGGGACGCTACGGAGCTAAGGTATCCGCCCTCTGAAGCTTTTAGAGCCGACAGGGGGAGGACAATGTCCCGCTAACGCTGTGTGTGTGTGTGTGTTGCACATTAGCGGGACGCTACGGAGCTCGGGTATCCGCCCTCTGAAGCTTTTAGGGCAGACAGGGGGAGGAGAATACAACGCTGTGTGTATTTATCGCTAAGCTAACGGCTAAGCTAGCTGGACGCTACGGTTCAGGTATCCTTCCTCTGAGGCATTTATTGCGGACAGGTTGAGGAGGATGTCCCGCTCCTGTGTGTGTGTAACGGAGCTCAGATGAGAGGGCTCTGATTACAGTTTTAATCCTCCGTCAAACGGCATGTTTTCTGCTATATTTGATGAGAGATAAAATGATTTTCTGCCACAGGAGTTTGACAGAGAATAACTGAAAAAGTACACAGTAAAATAACTTCATAGTAGCCTACTTGTGGTAGAAGTCCAACTAGTACTGACTCCAACAGTAAAGTACTTCATTGTATTTGTGGTAGTGGTCTAACTGAGTCCAACTCTGTGTAGATGGAACATCCAGTATTTCGGAGGGCCCCTAACGGGACCCTCCTCTTAAAGGCCACCGCTGAAGCCAGCACCCTCGCCCCCAGACGAGCAGCCGGCCAAGCCCTGTACAGGGCAAAGAAGCCCGAGGAGGTGGACGCGGAGGCCTGGGCCCACGTCTCCTCCGAGGGTGGCTCCACCGCCAACGCCACCCTCGTCCTGAGCCGGCGGAAGGTCCAGTTCGGCCAATACCAGGGAAAGATCTTCCACTGGCTCCTGGAGAACGACGTGGGCTACGCCATTAATCTGGTCGCCTCCCACCAGAAGGAGCGAGAGAGGACAGGGTCTCAGTCCCCGCTGATGGCCAACAAGGTGGAGTCCTTCAGTCTGATTCACAATACCATTAAAAGAGTGACAACAGTTTTAACCTTATTTGTGAATTTACAGGACGCCTTCACCCGCTACTCCTCAGCGTACCCTGACTTTCTGGAGGCAGTCAGGTTCCACCGGGCGTTTGAGGAGGCGCGGGCGAAGTCCCTCCTGCCTGGTCAGGAGGGACAGGCCCTTGTTGGCTTCGGGGACTTAAAATTTGAGACCCTGGACAGCCTGTACGAGTCTGTGGACCCCAAACAAATCCGGTATGTCGTTATATATATATATATATATATATATATATATATATATATATATATATATATATATATATATATATATATTAGGGCTGTCAAACGATTAAAAGTTTTAATCAGATTAATCACAGCTTAAAAATTAATTAATCATGATTAATCACCATTCGAACTATGTCCAAAATATGCCATTTCTTTATGTATATTGTTGTGGGAATGGAAAGATAAATGAAAGAAGGCGGATATATCCATTTAACATACAGTATCTATGTTTATTATAACATTTTTCTGCGTGTCAAATGAAAGACAGCACACACACCTATCAATCATCAAACAGTGGGGTCTTAATTCATTACGTGTTGATTTCTATCAACGGGGGGGTACTTCAGGAAAGTCGACGGGGGGGGGGGGGTTAGTGGAGTACTTGTGACCACAGAGTGCGAACGTTGTGATCAGCTGTTTTAGCGCAGTTCTCCAGTGAAGGGGGGGAAGTCTCCCTCCGCAGCCGGTTGGCGTAGTTTTGGCACAATGCCGTTGTACAGACCGACGTTAACAGCAGCCCTGTCTGTGCACACGGAGACCGACTCTGTCGTCCGGTGATCTAACCGCCTTCTGGAAAAGCTTCACAAGTACGTCGGTACGCAAATGCGCTTTGTGACACAAGTTTCAGATTAACGCACATAACCTGCGTACCAGTTATGTGCACCCCTGTACTACAGCAAAAGTATTCTCCGTCGGGACTTCCTGCAACAACACCGACATTATCAAAGATGTTCTATTGAGAAGACGATCACTACGTGACAAAAGTTTTTCAAAACCGTTTCTGGTCTTCGGTATTTTCCAGACAAGTGGCTACTGAAATCAATCTTACTAACTGCTGTCTGTGCAATTTACTCCACGCGAGTTGGCGGACCTTTATTTAGCTTACTTTAACATCATTTTTCATGGTGGGGCTAAGCCATTTCTCGGTATGGGTGTAGCCTACCCCAGCCATACCCTGGCGCTGCCACTGGTGGGATGTATGGGGCGGGCCATTCTGCACATGCGTTAAATGCGTTAAATATTTTAACGCAATTAATTCAAAAAATTAATTACCGCCGTAACGCGATAATTTTGACAGCACTAATATATATATATATATATATTAGGGGTGTAACGGTACACGTAACCCGTACCGAAATGATTCGGTACGGGCCCTTCGGTTCGGTACACGTGTGTACCGAAGTGTACCGAACGAATATAACGTTAAACAGTAAAAAATTGAGAACGTGAACAACTTCTTGGAAGTAATCTCAGGTGCTGCGTCGCAGCATTCAGAGTAATTTGCTCCCATTGTGTTCAACGCGTCATAGAGCGAGCAAGTCATTTCATTGGACGAGCTGGTCAGAGGGATGCGTTCAAATGTAGTCAGTAATTTGAGGAACTGTCGAAATGGCGAACGCAGATAAAGTTGAGCTCGAAAATCCTCCAGCATCATTGAAGTCTCCGGTTTGGGAACATTTTGGTTTCGCAGTTACGTACAAGGATGACGGACAAAGACAGGTGGACTGAACCAAAGCTGTTTGTCGGCATTGTTCAACTAAAATTGGTTACGCGGCTGGCAATACATCAAACTTGCACACTCATTTGAAAAGGCATCACCCGAACGTGAATATCACCGGTACCAAAAGACTGAAGTGCAAACCCAACTCCCACTAGCATTTAAGCCTCCACCACTCGCAAAGAGTTCAGACCGAGCCAAAGCTATTACAAACGCCAAAGTATCCTTATGTTGCCATGTTAGCAAAGCGCTACCTGGCTGTATCTGCTACCTCTGTCCCTAGAGAGGGTGTTCTCCACAGCAGGAGACATTGTTAGTGCCAGCAGATCTGCCCTTTCGGCAAGCAATGTGGACAAGTTCATCTTTCTTTAAAAAAACATGAAAATACAATGACAAGCAAGTCCTAATGTCAAGCTGGCTGCTTAGGTACTAGTACAGTACAGTTCAAATACAGATTATTTCAGTTCATCGAAAAGCTACACCTTAATGTTCATTTTATTATATTTTATATTTATTTGAGTGAATATTCATAGTTTAATAATAATTAAAAACCCAAAACTAATAGTTTATGTTTTGTGAGTAGCTAGTACAGTAAAGTTCAAATACAGATTATTTTAGTTCATCGAAATGCTGCACCTTAATGTTTATTTTATTATATTTTGTATTTATTTGAGTGAATATATTATACACAGTTTAATAATAATAACAATATATGTTATGTTTTGTGATAATTTTTTCTGCTGTACCGAAAACGTACCGAACCGAACCGTGACCTAAAAACCGAGGTACGTACCGAACCGAAATGTTTTGTAACCGTTACACCCCTAATATATATATATATACACACATGTGGATTCTAATTCGGTTGATAAGAATCACGTGTCTGATTTTTGTAGATTTGTCAACTACCTCCGGAGGAAGATTCCCACACCGGGCACGCAGATGGAGAACGCCATCCGCTACACCAAGAGCCGAGACAGACCGAGACCTGCTGCTGCTGCTGCTGCTAATGCATCCACCACCACCAGCACCAGCACCAGCACCAGCAGCAGCAGCAGCAGCAGCAGCAGCAGCAGCGCCACCACCAGCAGCAGAACCAGCAGCAGCACAGTGTCTGTCTCTGGCCAGAGAGCGAGGACTGCATCAAAGTACGTGTCTTATTTTAAAGCTGTCTGAGTTTGACGTACCTGGATGGCCTTTCTGAAGACACGTTGGTGTTTTTCATGCTGTGCATTCTAGATGTTGTTCTGTCTCATAGGCCTCTTGGTTCAGCGCTTGCGGCCTTCGTGTCCGGGCGGCGTTCTCTGTCTGCGGTGGAAATGCAGGCAAAGATCCAGAAGCTGGTGGTCCCTAAGCCTGCATTTCCAGGCAAGTCCAGCCTAAATGAAATGCACAGTTTAACCCTATTCGTATTTCTCATGTTCACTGTATATTTTCTTCTCACTCACGTTGCGATTACAGCCTCCCTCGGATCAGCTCTTCCCTCCAAGCCATCGGAGGAACCTTCGGATGAAGAGCTGATCAGGGCGGTAGTTGACATGGAGGAGTGTAAGTACAAACTCAAGTAGCATTCATGCAACATGCTGTTGATAACTGAAAGTTTGACTTCCTTTTTGACCCTTCTCCCTTTATTTTGCTCTATAAATATGTCCGTACTCAGAAGGATATGACCTGGCAGGTAAGTTTGCTTTAATGAAAAACTATCCGCCTGTTGCAAGTCTCAAATCACCAAGCTTCACGCCGACCAATCGCCTGTCAGATCATCACTAACGAGTGCTTGGAGAGTAAGCTCATCATCCTCTCCCTCGTAAACCTGTGTAACCCCTCCAACCGCTCGCTGCCTGCATCGCTCCCTCAACAAGTCTAATCTGGTGTCGTTGTTTTGTCTCGTCGTCACTTTCTCTCTTTAAACAACCTTCTGTGCTCCACTAGGTTTTAGTTTTCTGTGGCTCAATATTAACACAACACACATCTAATTCTTTCATGTTAATGAAACATTTGTGTGTCTTTTTTATACCTCTGGGCTGTGGGAAACAGTATTTCAATCTTTCTGTGTGGACAAACATATTTTGAGATTGACATAAAGTTGACTTTGATTTCTCTTTAAGCCTCAGATGTACAGGCCCCTCTCTCGTTCCATCCGCCTCCCGCCACCCCCTCCTCCGCACCACAGAAGGGGGCTGGTGTCTCTGCTGTGCTGGGCGAGCCCACGGACGAGGAGCTGCTGGAGGCCACGCAGGAACAGGACCACGCCCTGCGACCTCCAGCAGTAGTCCAGACTGCACCAGCCCCCTCCTCGCTACCGCCGCCCGCAGCCACGGCTTCCCCCGGAGCTGCTGCTCCCGGACAGGACGAGTTGCCGGGCCAGCCTTCCTCCCTCCTCCGCCACGTGAGGTAAGACTGTCTGTCAAAGCAAACGCTGCTCATCTGCTGCCGTGGAGCGATGTCCTCAGATATAAGTTCCCTTTACGTTCCTCTGGTTCTCTCTCCAGCTGCTGCCCGTGTCCTGGCGGGCAGCTCTCACTGTGGAGCAGCAGCAGTGGATCGGTCGGATGCTGTTCACCAGGGACCAGTGGGGGAGGCCGAGCCTCATCACAGACTTGAATCTGTGGTGGAACCCCCCCCAATCCCGGCCGATCTACCACCAGCCTCCCGCGTCCCCCGACCCCTTCTTTGCATGTCGGCTGTTTCTCTGGATGCCACACTGGATCTGGCGTCTGCAGCTGACATGCCCCCAGCCTTCATGCACCGGGTCCATGGTGAAGGCTGGGCTGTACAGGACCATCCGGAGGGTCCTGGACATCGACGGCTGGTATCTCATGGCCACCGAGTACCTGGAGTGCCGTCGATGCAAGAAGAAGGTCGGCGGGTGGTCACAGGGCCTCATCAGGCAGCTGGCCCCCACCTACAGCTGCCAGTTCCCAGCAGTACTTACGTACAAGTGAGAGGAATTGACAACATACCGTATATATGAATGAATGTGATGACGGAGCTGTATATAATGCTTGTTTTGTGTTTCTGCAGGCTGTCCTGTGACCAGAGGGTGGTTACCCAGCTGAAGTCCCGCACTCTGGGCAACAGTGCCACTCAGCTGTGTAACACCCTGCGGGAGCAGCACTCAGACGCCTGGATGCGGAGAGCGATCCAGTACCTCGGCATGTGCGAGCAGTTCCTGGCCTTGTGCAGCGTGAGGGGGCAGTTTCCACCACCGCCCATAATGCCCACTCTGCCCTCACCCATCTGGCTGCTGACAGTCTACGGCTACGACATAATGACGCGGCTGGATGAGTACAAGGCCAGGATCACGTCCACACCTCATTTTTTTCTTACAGCCGCCGTGTGTTTATGCGGTCACCTTTGAACTATCTCTCTCTCTCTGTCCAGGTGACGAAGAAGCTCGCCGGTACCGCTTCCGACACGGCCGCCTGGGTTACCAACGTTGGTAACGAGTACGGGCAGGTCCTCATCAGCGTCCTCACCTGCTCCGAGGGCGCAGAGGGCCTGTCCAGTATGGCGGCCGGACTGATGAGGCGGTACCGACTCGCCGGGGTACCACCCCCCCAGCTGATCTATGTGGATCGGGACTGCTGTAACAGAGACGGCGTGTCAAAGACAGCTGCCTTGTTTCAGGTCTGTCAACACTAGTACTGATAATCACAAAGTAGAATTATAGCAATATTATTTATCTTACACAAAATGACTATTGACCAAAGCCACGCTTTGAGAAAAATTGTACTCCAATAATCAGACAGACTTTTGTTTCCTTATCACAGGAGTGGGGACAGCTTGTGGTGAGACTGGACATCTGGCACCTGATGCGACGTTTCGCAGCAGGTGTCACCACAGAGAGCCACGAGCTGTACCCCGCCTTCATGAGGCAGCTGTCTCTGTGCATCTTCGAGGTGGACCCCGGAGATGCCCGCCGTCTCACTGAAGCCAAGCGGTCCCAGCTGGAGGGGAAGCGCGGGATGGTCGGCCTGACCGACGCCGAGGTGATCCAGAAGATCACCAGGGAGGAGTGGAGGCTCCACTGCCGTCGTCGGACGCGTGGGGCGGAAGACACGGCGCTCCTGCTCCAGGACCTCCACCAAACCTTCGGCGGTACGGCAGGACGCGACAACCGGGACATCCCGTTGCTCGACCCTCTCCGCATCCAGGACATATGGAGTACGCAGAGGCCCCACCTCAGCTGCATCCAGGACCCACCTGGCGTGCAGCTGTACACACAGACCGGCAGGCTGACAAAGGGCGGAGTCATCCTACCGGTCTATCGCTGCGCGAGGGGCTCCACGTCTTTGGAGTCCTTCCACCTCCACCTCAACCGGTTCATCCCAGGTACAGCTTGTGATAAAGTCTATCATGAATTCACATTTCACGCAAATGTCAATTCATTTCTGATCTGATACCTGCTTCCTCAGGGACGCAGGCGAGTGCCAAGCACTTCCAGGTTCGGGAGAGGTGGAGCCTCTGCGCTCCTACAGTGGCCACCTCAAGCACGCCCTTAACCAGAAGAGCCAAAGGGTGCTTGGCCGTCAGCTGGTTAAGGACTTCACCAAGCCTGCCGAGTACACAGGTGGGTGATGTGAAAACCCTATTCACTTTATTCAGACATCATAACTGTGAGGAAAAGGAGCATTTTGCAAATCCTTTGCTTCCTGTCTTTTTGCCGCGTGACAGGGGAGCTCATCGGGGTGGAGTTCCTGTACAGGCAGACAGGCAAAGTGCTTGAGGACGTCAGCTTGGACCCCGACATTCCGGACGAGGCTGCTGCCATCCAGTCGCTGGAGGAGGTGGACGAGGGTATCGAGGAAGACGTGGAGGACCCGACCGTCTTCCAGCCAGATATCCCCTCCACCAGCACAGCAGCCCGGTCGGGTGATCCGGCTGACGCACACAGGTCTGAGCCATCCGGCCCGGCCGCCCCTCACCAACCTGACCCTCCCGAGGCCCCTGAGGCTCCTGCTCAGCAGTCCTCCTCAGACTCTGAGGTAAGTTCACTAACACACTGCTACTACTGATAATGATAACAATAATAATTATATGTATTCAAGACTCCACAGCAGCACTTCTCTCCTCCTCCCTCCTTCCTTTTCTCCTCAGGAGGAGATACAGGGTCCTGATGGCCAGCCAGGATACCAGCATGTCCTGACGCTGGCCAAGGCCCTGCTGGAAGCCAGGAGCCTTCAGGGGCTTTCTGACAAGAGGGTGGACGAACTCATGGTCCTCTGGCAACGCCTGCCCGAGCCGGACAGGCAGACACCGGGAGAGGCAGCCGAAGGGGCGGTTCAAGACAGCGAAGGGGAAGAACACCTCCTGTCCTGGGAAGGAGAGTCTCCAACGGTAAGACTCGCTTCAAATATTCCTGTTTCCTGTACTAAATATTTGCTGCCTATTAACCCTCACTGTCCTCTCCGTGACTCAGCTGTCTTCTCGGGCTGAACTCGGGCCCTGCAACATGGCCCAGCGCCAGCCGCCTGGTAGAGGCCATTTGCAGCCAGCTCTGCCGTCTCCACCCCGCGGCCACGCGGTTCGGAGGGATCATGAGGACTCGGTGGTCCCTCATCCTCACGGACTACGTGGCCATTAGAGAGGCAGTGCTGGCCAGCCCGAGGTTGATGGCTCAGACCGACATCCAGCTCTTTGAGCTCAACCAGAGGACCCTGTCCCAGTGGTGAGTTTAACCTGCAGCTTTGTTGGTGGTTTTGTAATCCGTACTGGGGTTTCTCTTTCCGTAAAAACATCTGCCTGGGTTTGTCTTACAGGTTCTCTCGGCGCCAGAAAGACAGGGGGGTGTCTGTGCTGCTGCAGGGAACTGGCGTCGTCCCTGCAGCAGCTGTGGCTTTCCAGCCTCTCCCGGCAGCGAAAGGGCTGTCCTTTGTACAGGTGGGACAAGGACAGCCCTTCGATTACAACATCCCGGAGGTGCCGGGACCTTCAGGGGGGGGTCTGCCTGCCTCATCTGGCCACACCCCCCTCCCCCTCCCCCTCCCCCTCCCCCTCCTCCTCCTCCTCCTCCTCCTCCTCCTCTTCCATCACTGCTCCCAGCTGGCCCTCTCATGGCTGCCCCTGCTGCTCAGCCTCCTCTTCGGACACTGCTCCCGGCTGGCCCTCTCATGGCTGCCCCTGCTGCTCAGCCTCCTCCTCTCCGTGTGCCGAGGACAACGGCCTACAGGAAGAGGAGGGCGGCAGAGGCTGATGCTGCAAGGGGTGGGCCGTCGCCCTGGAGCAAAGCCCGTCAGCAGACGGGTCAGTACACCTGCAGCAAGTGTGGCCAGGCCAAGAGGATCGACACTGGCCACACTCGCATTGCAGGTGTGTCTTACTGCGCGGCTGCCGGCGGGAAAACTGTGGAGGAATGGCGCGAGGAGATGAAGAGACTCAAAAGGGACCCAGCGGGGGGGGAATGATGGCTCTTTTTTCTTTAATTGTCTTTTATCTTTATTTATTTAAATCTATTTTAAAATAAAACTCTGAACTGAACTTTGTATGGAAACTTTATTTATAATTCATTACACAACGTCTGATATTTGACTGCAACACGGGTCAATAAAACACAACATGGTGCATCAATAAGCACAGTAGAGATGAGATGATACACACACACGTATATATATGTGTATAAAACGGACAAGTCAAATCAAGCAATCTGATTGGTTCTTTGCCGTGATATACTGAGCGTATACCACGGGTAGAATTGTAAGTTACTTTTCACAACAAATCAGTATCCCTCCGCGTCTGAGAAAAACAGTATATCGTTGGGCTGAAAAGCAAACTGCTTGCTTGCCGGGACCTTCAGGGGGGGGTCTGCCTGCCTCATCTGGCCACACCCCCCTCCCCCTCCCCCTCCTCCTCCTCCTCCTCCTCCTCCTCCTCCTCCTCCTCCTCCTCCTCCTCCTCTTCGATCACTGCTCCCAGCTGGCCCTCTCATGGCTGCCCCTGCTGCTCAGCCTCCTCCTCTCCGTGTGCCGAGGACAACGGCCTACAGGAAGAGGAGGGCGGCAGAGGCTGATGCTGCAAGGGGTGGGCCGTCGCCCTGGAGCAAAGCCCGTCAGCAGACGGGTCAGTACACCTGCAGCAAGTGTGGCCAAGCAAACTGCTTGCAGTTTGCTTTTCATACTGGAACAAGAAAGCAGCGGAGAAGTAACGGGGCAGAAACCCTCCTTTTTACGCAGCGGTCCAGACATAGACATCAAACGGCAAAACATATTCAGTGTGCAGTTCCTTTGGCATTAGGGCAGGGGTATCTAGATACTTTCCAAGGTTTGACATAATGAGTTGTGCTACTTTTAAAGCAAGCAACGATGTTTTCAAATCTGTAATCAAAGAGGTCCGCAAAAACACTATCGACCAATCAGATTGCTTGATTTGACTTGTCAGTTTTATAAATATATTTACATTTCTTCCGTTACAAAACAAACTTACAAAGCATAAGATAGGAAACATTTAAGATTAACTTCGATCCTCCGGGGGGGGTCTTACTATGGAGGAGTGGATTGAGGAGCGCCTATCTCCAGAAAGCACCTAAACGACGACAAGCAGAGCTACGTGAAGAGCAGGTAGACCAACTGGGAAAGTACCACCATTCAAAAGCTTTCTGATGCGGGTCTTGAAACAAAGCAGAGACATGATGACCGTTAGTGGCCACAGGTGCGAAAGCTCTCTCCAGAGCTACTGGAAGCCGAATCTCGGGGACCGGAGAAAGTGGAGCAATATTCTCGCCACGCCAAGCAACAGCCTAGAACAACCTCAACCTATACAAGTAACCTCGTAAGCCATTCTACTGATGCTGGACAGGTTTTCAGTGGGTGCACAATAAACGGCAACATACAAATGAATGTAAATAAATAGCCAAATAATGGATCAACGCTCTCTGTCTAATATGTTCGCTAGCTGTTAGTGTTGTTGCATAGCAACCACCTCGCACTATGTTTTGTGCAGAAGGCAACGGAGGGACTATTTTATTTTGAACATCATTATTTACTAATAAAAACTATTTAAATTAGAGTGTGTATTTTTCTTTCATATTGCCACACTTGGTAACCGTTTTATAAAAGCAATAGCTCACTTCAGGCCGTGATATATGCTCATTATATCACAGCTAAGGGGGTTGTCGACCCTCCGCTTCGCGTCGGGCCGAACCACGCCCCTTAGCTGTGATATAATGAGCATATACCACGGCCTGTCGTGAGCTATTGCTTAAATATATGTGTGTATATATATATGTATATATATATATATATGTATGTATATATATATATATATATATATATATATGTTACCACTCAATTATGATGCAGGTTATATTTGATATATATCAAATATAACCTGCATCATAATACAGCTCTGTAGAACAAACCTTTCTTTAATCAGATCAGTTTTATTGATTCAGATGTTATCTCACAGCACTTTCCAGATACTCTTTGTAGTTTATCATCATTTACCAAAACCCCCTGTTTTAGAGTCATATGTGTCAGGCAGTGCTGGCTGAGAGGGGAGCTCTTCCGCATCTCTGCCACAGCTGGGGATCGAACCACGGACCTTCGGAGCGGGGCCACTTTCCTCTCCTTGCCCCCCCCCTTTCACAGAGAAGAATGGACAGGAGCCTTAAGGCGAATAGAATCGGGCCTGCTCAGTCTCACTTAATCTCACTTAGAGTCCCGCCCCTCCCGTTCATTTCTATGGCATTCTCGTTTCCATCTTGTGTCCACCCATTGGTCGTCTCACTTAGTTCTAGTACTCTGATTGGATGACGTCTCATTCAGCGGGGAGCGTCTTCACTGGAAATTAACAGGCATCATAACTGACCGACTTTTGAAAAGGTAAAATAAACTCTGCTATTACTCTTATCAAGACAGTCCGTTATAATGTAATATAATAGATGAATGCCAATGTGTTGTCTAACGTTCGCGCATATTAGCATTGGTAACAAGTTGCCGCTTAGCCAGAAGCACACCGGAGCTTTCCGGCCGTTTAAATCCGTAAATACTTGTCATTTGATGTTTATTACTATGTGCTAACGTTTACGAAGTTAACATGTATATGCACCATTCGTGATTAAAAGCTGCCGCTCCGCCATTTACAGTCTTAACAGTAGAACTACGGCAACAACATGCATTTCTCCTGCACTTTGCTAGGTGCAAAACACGTTATGCTTTTTTACTTTGCACTAACGTAAATGTTCATGAAGTTAATGCTCACAGATGTGGACGGAGGGTTAACGGTCATAGACACTTGGCTATTTAATGAAGTACTGTAATAACTTTAAATGTCATTCCTATTTACTATGTGGTAGTGTACTAAAGTCAACATGTATATGAAGGCTACCATAGGGCGAATATTATTATTATAATGCAATAAGTATCTTTCATTTCAAGTCAGACCTCTGAGGTTAATGTTGAGCTGATGGAAAAGTGTTGGCATTATCTTTCAAATCAGAACCAGCTTTTACTCATGTTATTTTTCTTATTTCTATTCAGACTGTTACTACATGTTTATTCTTATTTCATATTCTGTTATTTACTTGCTATTCTTATCATCCCTGTTTATTTCATCCTGTGTACTATCTGTGTTTCTCTCTTGCTGCTTTAACACCTGAATTCAAAGGTCCTTCTCCAAAGAGAGGCTTTGTGCTAACTAACTGCTGAACTTCACATCCACTTGTGAAGTACTTGACTGCTAGCTTCTGACGTGTTTTTGATGTGATTTCAGGACAATGGATCGCAGGCAGGCCCTCCGTTTTCAGGCTGGTTCTTCAGAGCTGCAGCTGAAGCCCACACATCAAGCTGTCAGGGTTCGCAGTGACAACAGTAAGAGGGCAGCCCCTTGCCTCACCTCCAACACCAGGGAGCTGGCTGAGACACAAGCCGCGTCGAGGGTCACAGCGCTGGGCGGGAACCCGGCGGTCAGCTGTCCGCTCCTCGGCCCGAAGGAGAGGAGCCCCTGCTGGCACCGCCCTCTACAAGAGATGCGGCCCCTTGGAAGAAGAGGAGCCCTGTCCTGCCTCCTCCTCCTCCTCCTCCTCCTCCTCCTCCTCCTCCTCCTCCTCATCACACTCCTGGTGAAGGCCAGCGGGGAGAGAGTGAGCTACTGCCCTGCTCCTGCTGGAGGGAAGAGCCCTGAGGAGTGGCTGGACTCCCTCCAATAAGAAACACTGGACACAATAACATGTATATAATGTAAATATCTTTTTCAAATAAAGAGTTCAAACTTAAATATCTGTGTTGATTGATTTCCTGTAGTTTCCAACACTCGTGCTGTCTTCCTCTGCTGTTGTTCAACATTTAATTTCAACTTGGAAAAGGAGAAGGAAAAGCAGTCATTAGAAGAAAGGGATGGAGATCTGGCAGAAAAGGTGGGAGGAAGATCAGAAAGGCAAAGAGTATCATAAAGTTCAAAAGACAATCACAATTAATATTTATAAAGAAAGAAACAGAAGGGAGGAAATCATGCTAGCTAGACTCAGACTAAATCACACAGCATTGAATGGTACGTCATGGGGGAAAGTAACAGTGACAAGTGTGGGAACTGTGGAGGTAAGGGAAATGTGGAACATGTTTTATTAAATTGTGTCACCTATAAAGCTGAAAGAGAAAAACTAAAGGATGAAGTGATAGAGGCAGAGAGGGAGTGTGTTCTGGGAACAGAAGGAGAAGGAGTGAGAGCTACCAGAAAGGCACTGTTTACCTTTCTGAGAGAAACTGGGATAGGAACAATAATCTAAAAGTAGGTTAGAATAAATTATGGATGATTGTTTTGTTTTATTTATTTTATGGTTTCTTATTTTAGTTTTCGTTATTTTGTTTATTAGAGATGGAATGACATGGTGGTGATACACACTCATGTACGGTAGGTGGCGGTATTCAACTAAAAGCTGTTTGCGATCCGCCATTAAAAAAGAGAAGAAGGGTCCAGAAACTGCAGTCTGCGACGCCACAGCTTCATACTATTGCTCATGGCTGACAGGGGAGCTCTTCCTCATCTCTGCCACAGCTGGGGATCGAACCGGGGACCTTCCAGGCCCACTTTCCTCTCATTGCCCCCCTCCTTTCACAGAGAAGAATGGGCAGTATCCTCGTGCAAAATTCTGACCAATGGCTGTCCAGGGTTGGTTCGATCGTTCGCCAATGGGAGGCCGGATAATGGTCCAAGTCAGAGAATCAAACTTTCGGGGCTCTTTTAGCGTCCAATCAGTGAGGCGGATTTCTTTCCAAATTCTCAGCAATCTCTCCTCCCTCCGCCATTGTTTCCCACGGGTATTCATACTGAAGTGACTTCAAGCAAGCGACACTGTGAGTAAAATGTGCATTAATTATTAGCAAATACGCGTGTAAACACTGTTACAAAGACACTTCTATGTCCGAGATTAGTCAAACTGAGTTAACCGTGGTGTGTGTACGGTACTTTGTGAAACGCTGAGATGTGTGTTCACCTTTAGCGGCTAGTGTAACAGATGTAAATATGCAGTGGGGTTTATTTAATTTAATTGTGTATAATCACACAAATTGTGTGTTTTATATTATTTTATTCTGTGTTCTTCATTCTATTGAATGTTAAACACCTGGCAAGGTCGGAGATCAGTGGGCGGAACCTCTGAAGTGTGCTCAGGAGTTTATTGTTGTGAGGACTTTCCCCCCATTATGTCCCTCACGTTTCCTCTGCCCTTTTCTTAAAATGTTCCACGTGAGAGGAGTCATTGTGAGGGAAATTGGTGTAAAACTGATCGTTTTATCTGTTGTCAGTCATTAAACAGAGATCGTCTCAACTTTACGCTGGCTCGGGTCTCGTCCATTAACAACACAACGCAGAGACCGCTTAACCACACCGGTTACACTGGGACGCTACGGAGCTCAGCTATCCGCCCTCTCATGCATTTAGGGCTGACAGGTGAGGAGGATGTCCCGCTCCGCTGTGTGTTTCCCTGGATGCTGCACAGCGGAGCGGGACATCCTCCTCACCCTGTCAGCCCTAAATGCATCAGAGGGCGGGGGACTCCTGAGCTCCGTAACGTCCCGCTAAAGTGGCACTTTAGACCCTGTGCAGCATCCAGATTTCTAAACCTCTCAGGTCTGTATTTACTGTGATCAGATGCTGCTCTGTTTACATGCACAGATGACTCCTGTTGGATGAAATCCTGCTAATAACAGAAATGTGAGATGCAAACAGAAGAAGTCATGAAGGCACAGAGCTCAGAGGAGGTGTCTCTCCTCCACAAGTTAAAAGCATAACCCACTACTCGAAGTGAAACTAGTGAACTAAATGTTGAAGTGTTATAAAGAAAGGCAGAGGAGTGAAGAGCAGGCTCTGCAGCCGCAGTACCACTGGGGGCCATGGGGGCGCTGTTTCACCCAAAATCATCCCAAATCATATCAAATCTTTAAAAAATCATATTAAATCACAGAAAAGAGCTACGGGAAGGAAACAATAAGGAACGCTTCACGAATTTGCGTGTCATCCTTGCGCAGGGGCCATGCTAATCTTCTCTGTATCGTTCCAATTTTAGTATATGTGCTACCGAAGTAACACAATATAACCAAGAATCTGGGGAGAATATATACCTCTCTGACCTGGGAGCAGCCTCTGCTCTGGTGCCAGGACATGTAGAGGCTCAGAGGAGGAAAACCCTGCTTTCAAAGGCTCTATATGTGCAGAATTACATGTGTTAATGTGTGATTGTGACCCCTCAGGAACTCAACTGACCCCCCAGGACTTAAAGTGACCCCCCAGGACCGGCAGACCCACTTCAGGTTCTGCTGAGGAACCGCTAGGGCATGTGGGTAAAGCATGCAAAGAGCTGATACGTCACACGGGCCAGGATTGGTCGACTGGAGACGAGAGGACAAAAGATCTGGCCGCTCCTCCCCCTCTGGCATTCCTCCCAGATGCCCTTTGACCCCCCCTCAGGACCCAGAGAGGGAAGAGGGGGGAGACAAAGAGAGGGACACCGGGTAGGGGGGGGGAAACCCAACTCCAAAAACCCTCCCCCTACCACGTCATACGCCTTTGTGTGTTTGCGTAAAGGTTTCCCTTCCCTTTGTGACTTGAAGTGCCGCTCTGCACCAAATACTGGGGACAGGAAGTTATAATAACCCTCCCCGACTAAAAGCTGTACTAATGGACCATGTGCAACACTGTCTGTCCCCCCCCCTGAAACACGCTGTGCACAAAGTGGTTCCTTGCAACATTGACAAGTAGTAAACTGAGTAAGACAACGCAGACATGTTCTGTGTGTTTACAGGATCTGCAGCTCAGAAAACGCAGATTTCAAGAGGTTTACTGAAAAGGAAACGCCACTAAACACAGTTCCTGTTTCTTCCGGAGAGGAGGGGGCTTTGTTTGTCCCTCAGCGTAATGAAGGAGCTTCATTCAGCTGAGAGACTGCAGGCGGAGGTCATGGAGGAGGAGGGGAGTGTGGGTTGTTCTTTGAAATAGGTCAGGCACACTTGCTGCACTCGTCTTCTGTTCCTCATCAGATCCTCAGACTCTAGTCTCAGCTCCAGGAGAGACAGTGCAGTCAGACAGACGCTGTGTGAAGGAATCAGCCTGCAGACAGAAGAGGAAACAACACATGCTGCAGGACAGGCTTTACAAGACAAAGACAATACCTCATTGTTTATTTTCCACATGCAAAAGGGAGTAGTGGGGATGTTTTAAGAAAGCGACATTTGTGTTTGAAATAATTTGTCAATTCTAATCTCTGTTTTTTTGTTTTCAAATTGAAGGCTGAATGTTATCTTGTCACACGCTGAGACTGGGCTGTTCTGCTCATTATAAGTGAACCAACACTGGGAAGCATCCCAACATGCGTTTGAACTGCATTGTACGGCCTCAAAAGTTAATTTATAAGTTAGCAAAATCAATCAAAAGTAAGTAAATTATTCTTGATAGTTGAATATACTTTAAGAAACAAACAGCCTTCATCTCAGCTCTCCAGAGGCTTTACTTTATTTAGTGTTTTCAGCTCATTCCTTCAAACAGAAGCCTCAGATTAGGCCTACTTATAATAAGGGGAAATGTTCAGGGAACATTTCACGCTTGTTATGCAGATAAGTTATTGGGCTTTTTTTTTTATAAAATAAGATTTGTTAGAACATCAATTCAATTCAAAACCTTTATTTATCCAGGTAAAATCCCATTGAGATCAATGATCTCTTTTTCAAGGGAGACCTGCAGCAGTAGGTTCCACAAGAAGACATCAAAACATAAACAACAGAACAACAAAAGGACATCATACAGCAAAATGTACAGGGATTACAATTTACATATCTAACCACATGTACAGGTACCAACAGCATCTGATTGGTTAGCATCCAACCGAGCTTTAAAAACATGTAGTGGTACTAGCTTGGTAATTTTCCATTCTTTTTGCAGACTGTTCCATGTTAGTGGAGCTGCACATCTAAAAGCTTTCTTCCCTAAGACAGTCCTAGCACTTGGCACATTTAATAAAACCACAGCATGCGATCTCAGGCAATAAGTACTTTCAATTCGCAGAGAGATCAGGGAGCAGATATAAGATGGTAGTTTATCCAACATGGCTTTGTAAATGGAAAAGTACCAGTGACTGAGCCTCCGTACAGGAAGTGATGGCATAACCGCCTTGGTATACAGGGTACAGTGATGCGTAAGTGCTTTACAGTTTGTCAAAAATCTCAGTGCACTGTGATACGCAGCATGTTTTAATTGACTGAATTTATTTGAAAAGTGGTCTTATCAACACGTGAATACTACTGTGTAATATCTGTTTACATTTATATCTAAGAAGTACAATATAAGACAAGCACAGGTTTCATGTGTGGGCCCTATCACTGATTATACTTTTAGAATCTGCTCCCCTCTGATTTAGATATACGGATGTATTTCGTTTCTATTGTAAATACATGCTGCTAATAATCATTTGTATTATATTTGTATCTTTTAAAACATTTCTAACTCGTGTAATGCTTGCTGAAATAAAGTATCAACACAAGCAGAGCAGTGCCGTTCCACAGTCTGACCAGCAGGTGGCAGGCTGAGCCCACTAGAGGGAATAATGGAAAACACCGTAGAAACACTTTAGAAACACTTTAGAAACACTTTAGAAACGTCACAACTCAGTAATACTTATATATCCTCGATATGCATTATTGTAATGTTGATCAGTAATAAAACGTGCAGCTAAAGCAGAATTCAATTAAAATATGTCACATTGAAATGTGTTTTATTTTTCTGTTAAGTGTTCTTAACTCCGCGTGAATTGGGATTGTGTGTGTCAAGATCTGAGTACTTCTACTTTTACTCAAGTACAAGATCTGAGTACTTCTACTTTTACTCAAGTACAAGATCTGAGTACTTCTACTTTTACTCCAGTACAATATCTGAGTACTTCTACTTTTACTCCAGTACAAGACCTGAGTACTTCTACTTTTACTCCAGTACAAGACCTGAGTACTTCTACTTTTACTCCAGTACAATATCTGAGTACTTCTACTCCAGTACAAGACCTGAGTACTTCTACTTTTACTCCAGTACAATATCTGAGTACTTCTACTCCAGTACAAGACCTGAGTACTTCTAGTTTTACTCGAGTACAAGACCTGAGTACTTCTCCTATATGAGAACACTTCATCAGGTCCTGTTCAATGGATCTCTTCTCCATTAAAGTGAACCTGCTCTACCTGGTGCACGCGCACTGCATCAGGTGTTTATCGATCCTAAACGACATGTCATTATTCAGTCAGTTATTGATTTATCGCGTTTCACTCACCCAGTTTTTGGAGAAGATCTCCTGTCTCACATAAAGCGGTCATTAATGTTGGAGCATCTCTCAGCCTTCAGCTCCTCGCGACATTACAGTAGATCTCTGCACGCGCTGCGGAAGTTTTGCACTTTGCATTAAAAGGTAGAATCCTCCCCCTCTCTCCTCTCTGAAGTCTTTGAGCTGGTTTATCCCATCTTTTAATTTAGAGTTGCTGTTTGAACATTTTAAAGTAAAATGCTTCAATCTGGTGCACTTTGAGCACACATTACTAGAGACTAGATCTAGGGGGTACAACACCCATATGAAAAAGATCGGTTTACATTTTATTAATCAAAAAAGTATGTGAACATAACCAATCACCTATCGCCAATAACAAATACATTTAACTTATTTTGTTTTTGTTGTTCATTCATATCTTATTTTACTTAGTTAACATTTATTTATTCATGCATATTTTTTTATCTCCAGTTTAAAACGATATGTCTGGTTTACTGTCCTATAGTATACATTGGAATGATTTCAAACCTGTTTATCCCAATAATTATAAAAGAGTGCCTCGGAAATATGTGTTTACATAAATTGTGATCAAACCGTTTGAGACCCACTGAGATAACTTGGACTAAAGTAAAGTAAACACTCAGAGAGTCGTGACCCTCTGCTTTCACTGCCACCCTTCTGGCAGCACACCTGACGCCATCGCTGTTTCCCGTAGGTGGTGGGCCCGCGGGACGGAGAAGCGGAGGTGTTGCCCACGTTGCCTTTTCGGGCTGTGCCCGGCCGGGCTCCGTGGCAAGCCCGGCCACCAGACGCTCGCCGACGAGTCCTGCTTCTGGGCCTGGCTCCAGAAGGGGACCCCGGGCTTCCTCCGGGCCGGGTATCCTCACTTCGTGTATCTTCTTTCATGAGGTCTTTGAACCAATCCTAGTCTGGCCCCTTGCCTGAGACCAATTTGCCATGGGAGATTCTACCAGGAACACAAGGTTCCAGACAACACAGCCCCCAGGTTCATAAGGGCATTTTTTATGATTTGATTTTTTTATTCAATTTTAATTCAATTTTAATTCATTTTTAATTCATTTTTATTTATTTTTTAAATTATTTAAAAATTATTTTTGTATTTATTACATATCCCCCCCCCCCCCCCCTTGTATCTTGTATGTTTTTTTAATTGAATTATGTACTTATTTTTGTATTCATGTATTTATTTTTTTATGATTTTATTTTTTATTTATTTTACAATTACAATTTAAAAATGTTTTATTATGAAATTATTATGAAATTATTTTTAAAAATTTTCATTAAATTATTTTTAAATTATTTTTACATTATTTTTTAATTACTTAGCCTGCAGGGGGGATATTTATATTTGTAATGCGCCGGTGCAAGATGGCCGCATTGTCTTTTGGCTCCCCTCCAACCTTGCCCTTTTTTTTGTTTGTTTGTGTTTATTTGTGTTTATTTAAAGTGGACCTATCATGCTATATTTGAATAATATATTGTAGGGCCATACCTACATAAAACATATCTGTGAAGTTTTTTTTTCAAAATACCAAACAGATCATGCATTTTAGCCATGCCTCATTTCGCTATATTTGCTCTATTCCAGCCCTGTCTTCACAAGGGCTGATTCTGTGGCAAATGAGCTGCAGCTGACCACGCCCCCCTGAAAAGGTTGTGTTTTCTGACACTTGGTGTGTTCCCGGGACACATATTCATGTATAAAAGATGTACAAAAGTGCATTTTGCATGATAGGTCCCCTTTAAATATAGTGAAGCCGTTTGCTTCACTATATTTTAATATAATACTATATATAATATATTATATTATTATATTATTATATATAATATATAATATTATACTTGAGAAAGCGGTCGCAAAACAGTTGTGTGATTACTTAAAAAACAATGATTTATTTGAAGATTTTCAGTCTGGCTTTAGAACACATCATAGCACAGAGACAGCTCTGGTTAAAGTCACAAATGACCTTCTAATAGCCTCAGACAAAGGACTTGTCTCTATTCTTGTCTTGCTCGATCTCAGTGCTGCATTTCGGCAAACATTTCAGGGCTTTGTGGACTTAATCCATGACAAACTGGAGTTGAGACCAGGAGGCGGAGTGCAGACTATTATCATCTGATATTTGGGAAGTGTGTTACATTTGAAATGGCAGAAAGTCTTGTTGCAACTTCCAGATATTAAAAGAGGCCCCTTGAGTTTCTCTGGAAATTATCAATAGTAGCAGTTAAGTGAATACTGTTTAAACAATACCTGTGTTTGTGTTTTGTATTGATTTCTCTGTTTTATCCTTTCATAAATGTGAGGACTAAAACTTGCTCAAACATTCTGGGGTGCTTGGAGTAAACAGGTTTTATTGCTCTGTGGGGGAGGTATAGATGGCAGGGTGAGAGTTGGATGAGAGTTCCTTCTGCTTAAGATCTCCAGTATGTCATGTTTCAGGGAAGTCAACATATCTTGAATAGTATATGTGTGTGTTTAATTACTTTGTATTCATAATAAGCAGTCTGTGTAACCAGAAGCTGAACATATGAGAGTATTAATATGTATTATCTTTGTGAACAAAGGGACACAGCTCAGGCCTCTGGAATGTGCAGGAAAGTGTGTGTGTGAAAGTCTATGCAGGAAAGTGAGATAACGGACGCCAGATACATTTTATTACCATCTCAGAGACACTTGTTTATTATCCTGGCTGGCTCGCGCTGATTCGCTAAGAAAAGTCAACTTTTACATCTTCCAATGAGATAGACTGACTCGGCTCCTCCGGTGATTTTTGGGTATAAAAGCTGGGTTTGAATTTAGTTCATTCTCTTTTTCCTCCTGCTGCCAAGACCGAAGAATCCCACCAGCACGAGAAAGTAGAGCAGGGGCGCTCCTAATTATATTGAATTGTATTGCATTGTATTATTGCCTTTTATAATTAAAACAGATTATTGTTTAACTGGTATCCTGGTGTTTTCTGATTTTCCCTACTGTTATGATTTCAAGCAGCTCGCCAAAACGAAACGCTGGGCAGAGGTGGGTTGTAAAAACCATCTTCTGCCGCAACAGGAGTCGCAGTCTTACACGCTTCTCTGCGCTCTCTCCTAGGCAGTCATCCATAGCAGAGATGTTCACAAGTCTTTTTTTGCAAGTCCAAGTCAAGTCTCAAGTCTTTGGTCACGAGTCCAAGTCAAGTCTCAAGTCTTTGTTGGGTGAGACTTGATCAAGTCTCAAGTCTTTGGTCACGAGTCCAAGTCAAGTCTCAAGTCTCTAAAAAATAAAAGTCCCATGTCTCTTCTGGTTCTAATAAGCCTTCTATTGTCTGCTGCTATCCAGTCTGTTAAGAATACTGCACAGCTATATCTAAGAAATTCAAAGCATTTACTGTATTATTATCACTCCTATATCTATTAGCATACAGTATCAGTACTGATTAGTTGTTTGTTATATGATCACTTTAAACAGGCTATTGCAATGCAATATGAGGAAAAACATCACACTTTAGCTAAATGCAAACAACTTATAAGCAAAACACTTCAGAATCAGAAATCAGTATCACAAATACTTTATTAATCCCCCGCAGGAAACTGTGTTAAAAGTAAACATTTGTTCTGTGCCATTTGCAACTAAAAAACTATTGCTGCAATATTATCTGAAATATACTGAACTGGTGATATTAAAACATGACCTGTTCCAAAAGAGATATCTACCATTAACACCATTTACCAGCCAAATGCTGGTAAATCATCAAGTGGCTGGTTCTGTATGTTGCACGCACCAGCCAAAATTAACAATGGCAATCTATTGAGTGGCTGGTAAAATGTCAACATTCACTAGGCTAGCCATTTGGCCAGTGGACAACAATGTTAAAATTTGACCTCTGCAACCGTATTGTTTAATTACACTGGGTCTCTAATTACATCTTTTAAGTCTACTATAAATAAACATATTCCTCTATCCTCTCACTCAAACCCAGTGTAATGGTAACCTGATAAACCTGTAACATTAACGTTACGTGGTCAACAATAAACCTGTAACCTGCCTATAAACCGACAGATGTATTTATGTATGTAACTATGTATTTTTCTACGTTTAACGTTAGCCAGTAGATGTTGGCAGCGGAACGTAATGATTAACGTTACCGACCTTTTTTATGTCATGTCAAGAGTTGGATGTCAACGCCACTCAACGCAAACAAGTGTGACAAGCAAACATTAACTCATCTTTTCAAATATTCAGTTACAAAGCTAGTAGCAAGCTAAGTTAACATTACATAGCTGATGCTGAGCTAAACATGTTTGCTAACCGTCCATATGCATTAATGTGACTGACCTCTCCGGGTGAGTTTTCAAGTGCCTGATGAAATTTGACGTTGTTGCACCAGCATCCTTGATTTTAATATTGCAGACTTTGCAGTGTGCGCTCCTTTTGTTGGTGCCGCCGGCGTTTTGTTCGAAGTTTTTATAGTTGAACCTAATTACAAGCGGTACAGCTGCAGGTGTGCCGCCGGTCGCCATGGTGTTACCATGATGTTAATGTTAAAGGTGGGGTAGGTCAGTTTGAGAAACCGGCTCGAGATACACTTTTTGTTATATTCCATGGAATGCTCTTAACATCCCGATAGCCGGCCCGGCTAAAGTAACTGGATGGCCTACCTGCCTGTCAGCCTTCCATCGGGGCACAAACTTATCTCGTGCCCTCATTGGTCGTGTGTATTGGAGGAGGGGCTCTGTGAGGAAGTGGCAGATTTTCTCCGGTTGTGTATTTTCAAATTCTAGCGATCTCGAGCCGGTTTCTCAAACTTACCTACCCCACCTTTAATACGCCAAAAATAGAAAACACAATGATTGTTCACGAGTCCCAAAACACGAGTCCAAGTCGAGTCCGAAGTCTTTTGAGCAGGAGTCCAAGTCAAGTCTGAAGTCTCTGTGTGTGCGACTTAAGTGCGATTCGAGTCCGAGTCACAAACTCGAGTCCCCATCTCTGATCCATAGGAATCCCGAACCCAATAAAATACCCAATATTAGCGGTGTGTGTGTCTGACAATTAAAGGTAAAACCTAATAGAGGTGTCATACATAATAACCTAATAAAAGTAAATGTAACAACTACTACAGTGCAACAAAACAGGAATATTAAATGTGGTCTCTTAAACATAAGATCTCTAGCATCTAAAGCAATATTGGTAAATGATTTAATATCAGATTATAATATTGATATGTGCTGTCTCACTGAAACTTGGTTGAGACATGAAGAATATGTCAGCATAAATGAGGCCACTCCACCCAGCCATATCAATACTCATATTGCCCGAGGCGTGGGACGAGGAGGTGGAGTTGCAGCAATCTTTGACTCAAGTTTACTTATCAATACTAAACCAAAATTAAATTATACCTCCTTTGAAAGTCTCGTTTTTAGTCTTACGCATCCGACCTGGAAAACTTTGCAGCCAATCTTATTTGTTACAGTGTACCGTGCACCAGGTCCTTATTCAGAATTCTTATCAGAATTCTCTGAGTTTTTATCAACTTTGGTACTTAAAACAGATAAAGTAATTATCGTAGGTGACTTTAATATTCATGTTGACGATGAAAAAAATAGCCTTACTGTTGCATTTAACTCTATATTAGATTCTGTTGGTTTCTGTCAGAGTGTAAATAAACCAACCCACTGCTATAATCACACTCTCGACCTTGTTCTGACTTATGGTATTGAATTGAGCAACTATTAGTCGAACCGCATAATCCTGCTTTATCCGACCATTTCTTAGTAACTTTTGAAGTACTGTTACTAGACTACAAAGCATTAGTCAAAAGCTCCTGCAGCAGAAACCTATCTGTTAGTGCTAAAGCCAAATTTAAGGAAGAGATTCCACCAATACTTAACTCGATAGCATGTCTGCATGTAGGGGAGGAAACTTATACAAAATGTACACCACCCCAAATTGATCATGTTGTTGATAGTGCTACAGATGCGCTGCGAATAAAATTAGACTCTGTTGCTCCTTTGAAAAAGAAGAAAATAAAACAACATAGATTAGCTCCATGGCATAATGCCGAAACCCGCAAAATAAAGCAAAAGTCGAGACAACTTGAAAGGATATGGCGTTCCACTAAACTTGAAGAATCTCGTTTAATTTGGCATATTACTCTCAATGAATATAAGAAAGCACTGCGTAAAGCGAGAGCAGCCTACTACTCTTCATTAATAGATGAGAATAAGAATAATGCAAGATTTCTTTTCAGCACTGTAGCCAGGCTGACAGAGAGCCATAGCTCGATTGAGCCTTCTATTCCCATAGCACTCAGTAGTAATGACCTCTTGCCTTTGACCAGTATAGTGTTATCAACAGCTCCCGGAAATGTAAGTTCTAATATTACACTAGATAGTAAACTAGAATGCTTTTCAGCCATAAACCTTGAACAATTAAATAATTATCAATGATTCTCTCTTCTAAACCATCAACGTGTATGTTAGACCCAATTCCAACTAAGCTGTTGAAGGAAGTTTTTCCATTAATTAGCACTTCTTTATTAAATATTATGAATATGTCTTTATTATCAGGCTATGTTCCACAATCATTCAAAGTAGCAGTGATAAAACCGCTTCTTAAAAAGCACAACCTCGATCCAGAGGTTTTAGCCAATTATAGACCTATTTCTAATCTTCCGTTCCTCTCAAAAATTCTTGAGAAAGCGGTCGCAAAACAGTTGTGTGATTACTTAAAAAACAATGATTTATTTGAAGATTTTCAGTCTGGCTTTAGAACACATCATAGCAAAGAGACAGCTCTGGTTAAAGTCACAAATGACATTCTAATAGCCTCAGACAAGGGACTTGTCTCTATTCTTGTTTTGCTCGATCTCAGTGCTGCATTTGATACTATCGATCATGATATCTTATTGCAAAGACTAGAGCACTTAGTTGGCATACAGGGAACTGCTTTAGGCTGGTTTAGGTCCTATCTATCTGAACGCTCTCAGTTTGTACGTGTCAATGATGAATCTTCCACGCAAACCAAAGTTAGCCATGGAGTGCCACAGGGCTCAGTGCTCGGACCTATTTTGTTCACATTATATATGCTTCCGTTAGGCAATATTATAAGGAATCATTCTGTAAATGTTCATTGTTATGCGGATGATACTCAACTATATTTATCAATCAAGCCTGATGAAATTAATCATCTAAATAAAATTCAAGACTGCCTCAAGGATTTAAAAACGTGGATGACCTTAAACTTTTTGATGTTAAACACGACCAAAACTGAAGTTATTGTACTTGGCCCGAATAATCTACGAAACAAATGATCTAAAGATATACTAACTATGGATGGCATTAATTTGGCCTCCAGTGAGACTGTAAGGAATCTTGGTGTTATATTTGATCAGGATTTGTCCTTTAACGCCCACATAAAATCAATCTCAAGGACCGCCTACTTCCATCTACGTAACATTGCAAAAATCAGGCATATCTTGCCTCAAAACGATGCAGAGAAACTAGTCCATGCATTTGTTACTTCAAGGCTAGATTATTGTAACTCTTTATTATCAGGGTGTACCAAGAAGTCAGTCAAGTCGCTTCAGCTGATTCAAAATGCTGCAGCTCGTGTACTAACCAGAGTTAGGAAAAGGGACCACATTACTCCTGTTCTGGCTGCCTTACACTGGCTCCCTATAGAACACAGGATAGAATTTAAAATTCTTCTTCTCGCCTACAAAGCCCTTAATGGGCAGGCGCCATCTTACCTTAAAGAACTCATTATACCCTACTGTCCTACTAGGGCATTGCGTTCCAAGAATGCAGGGTTGTTGGTTGTTCCTAGAGTCTCTAAAATTACAATGGGAGCCAGAGCCTTTTCTTATCAAGCTCCACATTTGCTCCAAATTATTTTTAAATTACTTAGCCTGCAGGGGGGATATTTATATTTATAATGCGCCGGTGAAAGATGGCCGCATTGTCTTTTGGCTCTCCTCCAACTTTGCCCTTTTTCGTATTTTATTTGTGTTTATTTGTGTTTATTTAAATATAGTGAAGCCGTTTGCTTCACTTTATTTTTCTGTTTATCTGTTATTGTGTTGCACTGTCGGAGAAGCCTGTGACCTAAGATTTTCATCGGCATAACTACACTGTAGATATTATAGATGTTCGCCTAGGGCGCCAGATCTGGGGAGGCGCTGCGCTGGCAGCTCTGGGAGGGAAAAAAACATTTTTGACCGTTGGTGCTCATCCTAATTTTCGGCCTTGATGTAACAATATTCATAATTAAGTAGATGTAACACCCTTTTCACCCCGGTTACACTTTTCATTTCCCCTGTACGATGGGCGCTGTAAGTGATGAAAATGGGGGATGTTGGCTTATCTGGCACCCGCAGCTCACAGCCAAAGTGAGAGTGAGCGTGGGAGCGAGGTACCGGCGCTGTTGTTATTATAATCTGGTGCTAGCTGCTCTAACACTTCTAGAGACTTCTTCTCTAATAAGAAGAAGATGTTTCTACAATAATGTGGAGGGAGAGCTCTCCTGTCAGACTGAGAGGCTCAGTGAGGTAAAGGACTCTCTGAGTGTTTACTTTACTTTAGTCCAAGTTATCTCAGTGGGTCTCAAACGGTTTGATCACAATTTATGTAAACACATATTTCCGAGGCACTCTTTTATAATTATTGGGATAAACAGGTTTGAAATCATTCCAATGTATACTATAGGACAGTAAACCAGACATATCGTTTTAAACTGGAGATAAAAAAATATGCATGAATAAATAAATGTTAACTAAGTAAAATAAGATATGAATGAACAACAAAAACAAAATAAGTTAAATGTATTTGTTATTGGCGATAGGTGATTGGTTATGTTCACATACTTGTTTGATTAATAAAATGTAAACCGATCTTTTTCATATGGGTGTTGTACCCCCTAGATCTAGTCTCTAGTAATGTGTGCTCAAAGTGCACCAGATTGAAGCATTTTACTTTAAAATGTTCAAACAGCAACTCTAAATTAAAAGATGGGATAAACCAGCTCAAAGACTTCAGAGAGGAGAGAGGGGGAGGATTCTACCTTTTAATGCAAAGTGCAAAACTTCCGCAGCGCGTGCAGAGATCTACTGTAATGTCGCGAGGAGCTGAAGGCTGAGAGATGCTCCGACATTAATGACCGCTTTATGTGAGACAGGAGATCTTCTCCAAAAACTGGGTGAGTGAAACGCGATAAATCAATAACTGACTGAAAAATGACATGTCGTTTAGGATCGATAAACACCTGATGCAGTGCGCGTGCACCAGGTAGAGCAGGTTCACTTTAATGGAGAAGAGATCCATTGAACAGGACCTGATGAAGTGTTCTCATATAGGAGAAGTACTCAGGTCTTGTACTCGAGTAAAACTAGAAGTACTCAGGTCTTGTACTTGAGTAAAAGTAGAAGTACTCAGGTCTTGTACTGGAGTAAAAGTAGAAGTACTCAGGTCTTGTACTTGAGTAAAAGTAGAAGTACTCCGATCTTGACACACACAATCCCAATTCACGCGGAGTTAAGAACACTTAACAGAAAAATAAAACACATTTCAATGTGACATATTTTAATTGAATTCTGCTTTAGCTGCACGTTTTATTACTGATCAACATTACAATAATGCATATCGAGGATATATAAGTATTACTGAGTTGTGACGTTTCTAAAGTGTTTCTAAAGTGTTTCTACGGTGTTTTCCATTATTCCCTCTAGTGGGCTCAGCCTGCCACCTGCTGGTCAGACTGTGGAACGGCACTGCTCTGCTTGTGTTGATACTTTATTTCAGCAAGCATTACACGAGTTAGAAATGTTTTAAAAGATACAAATATAATACAAATGATTATTAGCAGCATGTATTTACAATAGAAACGAAATACATCCGTATATCTAAATCAGAGGGGAGCAGATTCTAAAAGTATAATCAGTGATAGGGCCCACACATGAAACCTGTGCTTGTCTTATATTGTACTTCTTAGATATAAATGTAAACAGATATTACACAGTAGTATTCACGTGTTGATAAGACCACTTTTCAAATAAATTCAGTCAATTAAAACATGTTGCGTATCACAGTGCACTGAGATTTGTGACAAACTGTAAAGCACTTACGCATCACTGTACCCTGTATACCAAGGCGGTTATGCCATCACTTCCTGTACGGAGGCTCAGTCACTGGTACTTTTTCATTTACAAAGCCATGTTGGATAAACTACCATCTTATATCTGCTCCCTGATCTCTCTGAGAATTGAAAGTACTTATTGCCTGAGATCGCATGCTGTGGTTTTATTAAATGTGCCAAGTGCTAGGACTGTCTTAGGGAAGAAAGCTTTTAGATGTGCAGCTCCACTAACATGGAACAGTCTGCAAAAAGAATGGAAAATGACCAAGCTAGTACCACTACATGTTTTTAAAGCTCGGTTGGATGCTAACCAATCAGATGCTGTTGGTACCTGAACATGTGGTTAAATATGTAAATTGTAATCCCTGTACATTTTGCTGTATGATGTCCTTTTGTTGTTCTGTTGTTTATGTTTTTATGTCTTCTTGTGGAACCTACTGCTGCAGGTCTCCCTTGAAAAAGAGATCATTGATCTCAATGGGATCTTACCTGGATAAATAAAGGTTTTGAATTGAATTGATGTTCTAACAAATCTTATTTTATAAAAAAAAAAGCCCAATAACTTATCTGCATAACAAGCGTGAAATGTTCCCTGAACATTTCCCCTTATTATAAGTAGGCCTAATCTGAGGCTTCTGTTTGAAGGTCTGAGCTGAAAACACTAAATAAAGTAAAGCCTCTGGAGAGCTGAGATGAAGGCTGTTTGTTTCTTAAAGTATATTCAACTATCAAGAATAATTTACTTACTTTTGATTGATTTTGCTAACTTATAAGTTAACTTTTGAGGCCGTACAATGCAGTTCAAACGCATGTTGGGATGCTTCCCAGTGTTGGTTCACTTATAATGAGCAGAACAGCCCAGTCTCAGCGTGTGACAAGATAACATTCAGCCTTCAATTTGAAAACAAAAAAACAGAGATTAGAATTGACAAATTATTTCAAACACAAATGTCGCTTTCTTAAAACATCCCCACTACTCCCTTTTGCATGTGGAAAATAAACAATGAGGTATTGTCTTTGTCTTGTAAAGCCTGTCCTGCAGCATGTGTTGTTTCCTCTTCTGTCTGCAGGCTGATTCCTTCACACAGCGTCTGTCTGACTGCACTGTCTCTCCTGGAGCTGAGACTAGAGTCTGAGGATCTGATGAGGAACAGAAGACGAGTGCAGCAAGTGTGCCTGACCTATTTCAAAGAACAACCCACACTCCCCTCCTCCTCCATGACCTCCGCCTGCAGTCTCTCAGCTGAATGAAGCTCCTTCTTTACGCTGAGGGACAAACAAAGCCCCCTCCTCTCCGGAAGAAACAGGAACTGTGTTTAGTGGCGTTTCCTTTTCAGTAAACCTCTTGAAATCTGCGTTTTCTGAGCTGCAGATCCTGTAAACACACAGAACATGTCTGCGTTGTCTTACTCAGTTTACTACTTGTCAATGTTGCAAGGAACCACTTTGTGCACAGCGTGTTTCAGGGGGGGGGTACAGACAGTGTTGCACATGGTCCATTAGTACAGCTTTTAGTCGGGGAGGGTTATTATAACTTCCTGTCCCCAGTATTTGGTGCAGAGCGGCACTTCAAGTCACAAAGGGAAGGGAAACCTTTACGCAAACACACAAAGGCGTATGACGTGGTAGGGGGAGGGTTTTTGGAGTTGGGTTTCCCCCCCCCTACCCGGTGTCCCTCTCTTTGTCTCCCCCCTCTTCCCTCTCCCTCTCTGGGTCCTGAGGGGGGGTCAAAGGGCATCTGGGAGGAATGCCAGAGGGGGAGGAGCGGCCAGATCTTTTGTCCTCTCGTCTCCAGTCGACCAATCCTGGCCCGTGTGACGTATCAGCTCTTTGCATGCTTTACCCACATGCCCTAGCGGTTCCTCAGCAGAACCTGAAGTGGGTCTGCCGGTCCTGGGGGGTCACTTTAAGTCCTGGGGGGTCAGTTGAGTTCCTGAGGGGTCACAATCACACATTAACACATGTAATTCTGCACATATATAGCCTTTGAAAGCAGGGTTTTCCTCCTCTGAGCCTCTACATGTCCTGGCACCAGAGCAGAGGCGGCTACCAGGTCAGAGAGGTATATATTCTCCCCAGATTCTTGGTTATATTGTGTTACTTCGGTAGCACATATACTAAAATTGGAACGATACAGAGAAGATTAGCATGGCCCCTGCGCAAGGATGACACGCAAATTCGTGAAGCGTTCCTTATTGTTTCCTTCCCGTAGCTCTTTTCTGTGATTTAATATGATTTTTTAAAGATTTGATATGATTTGGGATGATTTTGGGTGAAACAGCGCCCCCATGGCCCCCAGTGGTACTGCGGCTGCAGAGCCTGCTCTTCACTCCTCTGCCTTTGTTTATAACACTTCAACATTTAGTTCACTAGTTTCCCTTCGAGTAGTGGGTTATGCTTTTAACTTGTGGAGGAGAGACACATCCTCTGAGCTCTGTGCCTTCATGACTTCTTCTGTTTGCATCTCACATTTCTGTTATTAGCAGGATTTCATCCAACAGGAGTCACCTGTGCATGTAAACAGAGCAGCATCTGATCCCAGTAAATACAGACCTGAGAGGTTTAGAAATCTGGATGCTGCACAGGGTCTAAAGTGCCACTTTAGCGGGACGTTACGGAGCTCAGGAGTCCCCCGCCCTCTGATGCATTTAGGGCTGACAGGTGAGGAGGATGTCCCGCTCCGCTGTGCAGCATCCAGGGAAACACACAGCGGAGCGGGACATCCTCCTCACCTGTCAGCCCTAAATGCACGAGAGGGCGGATAGCTGAGCTCCGTAGCGTCCCAGTGTAACCGGTGTGGTTAAGCGGTCTCTGCGTTGTGTTGTTAATGGACGAGACCCGAGCCAGCGTAAAGTTGAGACGATCTCTGTTTAATGACTGACAACAGATAAAACGATCAGTTTTACACCAATTTCCCTCACAATGACTCCTCTCACGTGGAACATTTTAAGAAAAGGGCAGAGGAAACGTGAGGGACATAATGGGGGGAAAGTCCTCACAACAATAAACTCCTGAGCACACTTCAGAGGTTCCGCCCACTGATCTCCGACCTTGCCAGGTGTTTAACATTCAATAGAATGAAGAACACAGAATAAAATAATATAAAACACAGAATTTGTGTGATTATACACAATTAAATTAAATAAACCCCACTGCATATTTACATCTGTTACACTAGCCGCTAAAGGTGAACACACATCTCAGCGTTTCACAAAGTACCGTACACACACCACGGTTAACTCAGTTTGACTAATCTCGGACATAGAAGTGTCTTTGTAACAGTGTTTACACGCGTATTTACTAATAATTAATGCACATTTTACTCACAGTGTCGCGTGCTTGAAGTCACTTCAGTATGAATACCCGTGGGAAACAATGGCGGAGGGAGGAGAGAATTTGGAAAGAAATCCGCCTCACTGATTGGACGCTAAAAGAGCCCCGAAAGTTTGATTCTCTGACTTGGACCATTATCCGGCCTCCCATTGGCGAACGATCGAACCGACCCTGGACAGCCATTGGTCAGAATTTTGCACGAGGATACTGCCCATTCTTCTCTGTGAAAGGAGGGGGGCAATGAGAGGAAAGTCGGCCGGTCCGTGCGGAGCGGAAGGTCCATGGTTCGATCCCCAGCTGTGGCAGAGATGAGGAAGAGCTCAGCCAGCACTGCCTGACACATATGACTCTAAAACAGGGGTTTTGGTAAATGATGATGATAAACTACAAAGAGTATCTGGAAAGTGCATAACATCTGAATCAATAAAACTGATTTGATTAAAGAAAGGTTTGTTCTACACAGCTGTATTATGATGCATGTTATATTTTATATATATGTGTGTGTATCATTTCATCATCTCTACTGTGCTTATTTATGCACCATGTTGCCACTCAAAGTTCAGTTCAGAGCTTTATTTAAAAAAATATTAATTATAAATATATAAATGTATACTCTGTGAAAAAGCTTTCTCACAGACTGAGTAGCGAAAGGGTTTCTCTCCTGTGTGGATTCTCATGTGTCGATTTAGATTTCTTCTATGTCTAAAAGCTTTCTCACAGACTGAGTAGCGAAAGGGTTTCTTCTCAGCACTACGTCGGGGATCACTGAAAGATTCTTGTCTATTTTTCAGTGAGTTTGAGCCTGAGGCAGCTTCTCTGGTCTCCTTCCATTCAGCACTGTGCTCAGCATCAGGTTCAGAAGTGTGGTGGTCCTCAGTCTTTGGTTGTAAACTGCTCTCTGGATCTGAGTTCGAGGAGGAGGGGCAGCCATGAGAGCCAGCACTGACTGACACACAGTGACTCTGAAACAGGGGGTTTTGGTAAATGATGATGATTATAATAAACTACAAAGAGTACGGTATAGTATCTGTAAAGTGCTGTGAGATAACATCTGATAGAGATGATGAGATGATACACACACATATATATATACATATATATGTGTGTGTATCATCTCTACTGTGCTTATTGATGCACCATGTTGTGTTTTATTGACCCGTGTTTCAGTGAAATATCAATGTAATGAATTATAAATAAAGTTTCCACACAAAGTTCAGTTCAGAGTTTTATTTTAAAATAGATTTAAATAAATAAAGATAAAAGACAATTAAAGAAAAAGTGGCATCATTCCCCCCCCTCTGGGTCCCTTTTGAGTTTCTTCATCTCCTCCCGCCATTCCTCCACAGTTTTCCCGCCGGCAGCCGCGCAGTAAGACACACCTGCAATGCGAGTGTGGCCAGTGTCGATCCTCTTGGCCTGGCCACACTTGCTGCAGGTGTACTGACCCGTCTGCTGACGGGCTTTGCTCCAGGGCGACGGCCCACCCCTTGCAGCATCAGCCTCTGCCGCCTTCCTCTTCCTGTAGGCCGTTGTCTTCGGCACACGGAGAGGAGGAGGCTGAGCAGCAGGGGCAGCCATGAGAGGGCCAGCCGGGAGCAGTGTCCGAAGAGGAGGCTGAGCAGCAGGGGCAGCCATGAGAGGGCCAGCCGGGAGCAGTGTCCGAAGAGGAGGCTGAGCAGCAGGGGCAGCCATGAGAGGGCCAGCTGGGAGCAGTGATCGAAGAGGAGGCTGAGCAGCAGGGGCAGCCATGAGAGGGCCAGCTGGGAGCAGTGATGGAAGAGGAGGCTGAGCAGCAGGGGCAGCCATGAGAGGGCCAGCTGGGAGCAGTGATGGAAGAGGAGGAGGAGGGGCAGCCATGAGAGGGCCAGCCGGGATCAGTAATCGAAGAGGAGGAGGAGGAGTAGGAGGAGGAGGAGGGGCAGCCATGAGAGGGACAGCCGGGAGCAGTGTCCGAAGAGGAGGCTGAGCAGCAGGGGCAGCCATGAGAGGGCCAGCCGGGAGCAGTGTCCGAAGAGGAGGAGGAGGGGGGGTGTGGCCAGATGAGGCAGGCAGACCCACCCCTGAAGGTCCCGGCACCTCCGGGATGTTGTAATGGAAGGGCTGTCCTTGTCCCACCTGTACAAAGGACAGCCCTTTCGCTGCCGGGAGAGGCTGGAAAGCCACAGCTGCTGCAGGGACGACGCCAGTTCCCTGCAGCAGCACAGACACCCCCCTGTCTCTCTGGCGCCGAGAGAACCTGTAAGGATCACCCGACCGGGCTGCTGTGCCGGTGGAGGGGATATCTGGCTGGAAGACGGTCGGGTCCTCCACGTCTTCCTCGATACCCTCGTCCACCTCCTCCAGCGACTGGATGGCAGCAGCCTCGTCCGGAATGTCGGGGTCCAAGCTGACGTCCTCAAGCACTTTGCCTGTCTGCCTGTACAGGAACTCCACCCCGATGAGCTCCCCTGTCACGCGGCAAAAAGACAGGAAGCAAAGGATTTGCAAAATGCTCCTTTTCCTCACAGTTATGATGTCTGAATAAAGTGAATAGGGTTTTCACATCACCCACCTGTGTACTCGGCAGGCTTGGTGAAGTCCTTAACCAGCTGACGGCCAAGCACCATTTGGCTCTTCTGGTTAAGGGCGTGCTTGAGGTGGCCACTGTAGGAGTGCAGAGGCTCCACCTCTCCCGAAGCTGCCGCTGCGCGGTCCTCATTCCACCTCACCAGACCATCGATCAGGAACGCCTGGAAGTGCTTGGCACTCACCTGCGTCCCTGAGGAAGCAGGTATCAGATCAGAAATGAATTGACATGTACGTGAAATGTGAATTCATGATAGACTTTATCACAAGCTGTACCTGGGATGAACCGGTTGAGGTGGAGGTGGAAGGACTCCAAAGACGTGGAGCCCCTCGCGCAGCGATAGACCGGCAGGATGACTCCGCCCTTTGTCAGCCTGCCGGTCTGCGTGTACAGCTGCACGCCAGGTGGGTCCTGGATGCAGCTGAGGTGGGGCCTCTGCGTACTCCATATGTCCTGGATGCGGAGAGGGTCGAGCAACGGGATGTCCAGACTGTCGCGTCCTGCCGTACCGCCGAAGGTTTGGAGGAGGTCCTGGAGCAGGAGCGCCGTGTCTTCCGCCCCACGCGTCCGACGACGGCAGTGGAGCCTCCACTCCTCCCTGGTGATCTTCTGGATCACCTCGGCGTCGGTCAGGCCGACCATCCCGTGCTTCCCCTCCAGCTGGGACCGCTTGGCTTCAGTGAGACGGCGGGCATCTCCGGGGTCCACCTCGAAGATGCACAGAGACAGCTGCCTCATGAAGGCGGGGTACAGCTCGTGGCTCTCTGTGGTGACACCTGCTGCGAAACGTCGCATCAGGTGCCAGATGTCCAATTTCACCACAAGCTGTCCCCACTCCTGTGATAAGGAAACAAAAGTCTGTCTGATTATTGGAGTACAATTTTTCTCAAAGCGTGGCTTTGGTCAATAGTCATTTTGTGTAAGATAAATAATATTGCTATAATTCTACTGTGATTATCAGTACTAGTGTTGACAGACCTGAAACAAGGCAGCTGTCTTTGACACGCCGTCTCTGTTACAGCAGTCCCGATCCACATAGATCAGCTGGGGGGGTGGTACCCCGGCGAGTCGGTACCGCCTCATCAGTCCGGCCGCCATACTGGACAGGCCCTCTGCGCCCTCGGAGCAGGTGAGGACGCTGATGAGGACCTGCCCGTACTCGTTACCAACGTTGGTAACCCAGGCGGCCGTGTCGGAAGCGGTACCGGCGAGCTTCTTCGTCACCTGGACAGAGAGAGAGAGATAGTTCAAAGGTGAGTGCATAAACACACGGCGGCTGTAAGAAAAAAATGAAATTGTGCCAAACTATACTGACCTTCTTGGTGGAATCCATCTTCAGGATGGATCCGAAGGTGGACGTGATCCTGGCCTTGTACTCATCCAGCCGCGTCAGTATGTCGTAGCCGTAGACTGTCAGCAGCCAGATGGGTGAGGGCAGAGTGGGCATTATGGGCGGTGGTGGAAACTGCCCCCTCACGCTGCACAAGGCCAGGAACTGCTCGCACACGCCGAGGTACTGGATCGCTCTCCGCATCCAGGCGTCCGAGTGCTGCTCCCGCAGGGTGTTACACAGCTGAGTGGCACTGTTGCCCAGAGTGCGGGACTTCAGCTGGGTAACCACCCTATGGTCACAGGACAGCCTGCAGAAACACAAAACAAGCATTATATACAGCTCCGTCATCACATTCATTCATATATACGGTATGTTGTCAATTCCTCTCACTTGTACGTAAGTACTGCTGGGAACAGGCAGCTGTAGGTGGGGGCCAGCTGCCTGATGAGGCCCTGTGACCACCCGCCGACCTTCTTCTTGCATCGACGGCACTCCAGGTACTCGGTGGCCATGAGATACCAGCCGTCGATGTCCAGGACCCTCCGGATGGTCCTGTACAGCCCAGCCTTCACCATGGACCCGGTGCATGAAGGCTGGGGGCATGTCAGCTGCAGACGCCAGATCCAGTGTGGCATCCAGAGAAACAGCCGACATGCAAAGAAGGGGTTGGGGGACGCGGGAGGCTGGTGGTAGATCGGCCGGGATTGGGGGGGGTTCCACCACAGATTCAAGTCTGTGATGAGGCTCGGCCTCCCCCACTGGTCCCTGGTGAACAGCATCCGACCGATCCACTGCTGCTGCTCCACAGTGAGAGCTGCCCGCCAGGACACGGGCAGCAGCTGGAGAGAGAACCAGAGGAACGTAAAGGGCACTTAAATCTGAGGACATCGCTCCAGGGCAGCAGATGAGCAGCGTTTGCTTTGACAGACAGTCTTACCTCACGTGGCGGAGGAGGGAGGAAGGCTGGCCCCGGCAACTCCTCCTGTCCGGGAGCAGCAGCTCCGGGGGAAGCCGTGGCTGCGGGCGGCGGTAGCGAGGAGGGGGCTGGTGCAGGCTGGACTACTGCTGGAGGTCGCAGGGCGTGGTCCTGTTCCTGCGTGGCCTCCAGCAGCTCCTCATCCGTGGGCTCGCCCAGCACAGCAGAGACACCAGCCCCCTTCTGTGGTGCGGAGGAGGGGGTGGCGGGCGGCGGATGGAACGAGAGAGGGGCCTGTACATCTGAGGCTTAAAGGGAAATCAAAGTCAACTTTATGTCAATCTCAAAATATGTTTGTCCACACAGAAAGATTGAAATACTGTTTCCCACAGCCCAGAGGTATGAAAAAGACACACAAATGTTTCATTAACATGAAAGAATTAGATGTGTGTTGTGTTAATATTGAGCCACAGAAAACTAAAACCTAGTGGAGCACAGAAGGTTGTTTAAAGAGAGAAAGTGACGACGAGACAAAACAACGACACCAGATTAGACTTGTTGAGGGAGCGATGCAGGCAGCGAGCGGTTGGAGGGGTTACACAGGTTTACGAGGGAGAGGATGATGAGCTTACTCTACAAGCACTCGTTAGTGATGATCTGACAGGCGATTGGTCGGCGTGAAGCTTGGTGATTTGAGACTTGCAACAGGCGGATAGTTTTTCATTAAAGCAAACTTACCTGCCAAGTCATATCCTTCTGAGTACGGACATATTTATAGAGCAAAATAAAGGGAGAAGGGTCAAAAAGGAAGTCAAACTTTCAGTTATCAACAGCATGTTGCATGAATGCTACTTGAGTTTTTACTTACACTCCTCCATGTCAACTACCGCCCTGATCAGCTCTTCATCCGAAGGTTCCTCCGATGGCTTGAAGGGAAGAGCTGATCCGAGGGAGGCTGTAATCGCAACGTGAGTGAGAAGAAAATATACAGTGAACATGAGATATACGAATAGGGTTAAACTGTGCATTTCATTTAGGCTGGACTTGCCTGGAAATGCAGGCTTAGGGACCACCAGCTTCTGGATCTTTGCCTGCATTTCCACCGCAGACAGAGAACGCCGCCCGGACACGAAGGCCGCAAGCGCTGAACCAAGAGGCCTATGAGACAGAACAACATCTAGAATGCACAGCATGAAAAACACCAACGTGTCTTCAGAAAGGCCATCAAGGTACGTCAAACTCAGACAGCTTTAAAATAACACACGTACTTTGATGCAGTCCTCGCTCTCTGGCCAGAGACAGAGACTGTGCTGCTGCTGCTGCTGCTGTTGCTGCTGGTGGTGCTGCTGGTGGTGGATGCAGCAGCAGCAGCAGCAGCAGGTCTCTGTCTGTCTCGGCTCTTGGTGTAGCGGATGGCGTTCTCCATCTGCGTGCCGGGTGTGGGAATCTTCCTCCGGAGGTAGTTGACAAATCTACAAAAATCAGACACGTGATTCTTATCAACCGAATTAGAATCCACATGTGTGTATATATATATATATTAGGGGTGTAACGGTTCACAAACATTTCGGTTCGGTACGTACCTCGGTTTTTAGGTCACGGTTCGGTTCGGTACGTTTTCGGTACAGCAGAAAAAATTATCACAAAACATAACATATTTGTTTTTAATTAAACTGTGTATAATGTATTCACTCAAATAAATACAAAATATAATATAATAAACATTAAGGTGCAGCATTTCGATGAACTAAAAATAATCTGTATTTGAACTTTACTGTACTAGTACTCACAAAACATAAACTATTAGTTTTGGGTTTTTAATTATTATTAAACTATGAATATTCACTCAAATAAATATAAAATATAATAAAATAAACATTAAGGTGCAGCTTTTCGATGAACTGAAATAATCTGTATTTGAACTGTACTAGTACCTAAGCAGCCAGTTTGACATTAGGACTTGCTTGTCATTGTATTTTCATGTTTTTTTAAAGAAAAATGAACTTGTCCACATTGCTTGCCGAAAGGGCAGATCTGCTGGCACTAACAATGTCTCCTGCTGTGGAGAACACCCTCTCAAGGGACAGAGGTAGCAGATACAGCCAGGTAGCGCTTTGCTAACATGGCAACATAAGGATACTTGGCGTTTGTAATAGCTTTGGCTCGGTCTGAACTCTCTGCGAGTGGTGGAGGCTTCAATGCTAGCGGGAGTTGGGTTTGCACTTCAGTCTTTTGGTACCGGTGATATTCACGTTCGGGTGATGCCTTTTCAAATGAGTGTGCAAGTTTGATGTATTGCCAGCCGCGTAACCAATTTTAGTTGAACAATGCCGACAAACAGCTTTTTCCACCTGTCTTTGTCCGTCATCCTTGTTCGTAACTGCGAAACCAAAATGTTCCCAAACCGGAGACTTCAATGATGCTGGAGGATTTTCGAGCTCAACTTTATCTGCGTTCGCCATTTCGACAGTTCCTCAAATTACTGACTACATTTGAACGCATCCCTCTGACCAGCTCGTCCAATGAAATGACTTGCTCGCTCTATGACGCGTTGAACACAATGGGAGCAAATTACTCTGAATGCTGCGACGCAGCACCTGAGATTACTTCCAAGAAGTTGTTCACGTTCTCAATTTTTTACGTTTAACGTTATATTCGTTCGGTACACTTCGGTACACACGTGTACCGAACCGAAGGGCCCGTACCGAATCATTTCGGTACGGGTACGTGTACCGTTACACCCCTAATATATATATATATATATATTAGTGCTGTCAAAATTATCGCGTTAACGGCGGTAATTAATTTTTTGAATTAATTGCGTTAAAATATTTAACGCATTTAACGCATGTGCAGAATGGCCCGCCCCATACATCCCACCAGTGGCAGCGCCAGGGTATGGCTGGGGTAGGCTACACCCATACCGAGAAATGGCTTAGCCCCACCATGAAAAATGATGTTAAAGTAAGCTAAATAAAGTCCGCCAACTCGCGTGGAGTAAATTGCACAGACAGCAGTTAGTAAGATTGATTTCAGTAGCCACTTGTCTGGAAATACCGAAGACCAGAAACGGTTTTGAAAACTTTTGTCACGTAGTGATCGTCTTCTCAATAGAACATCTTTGATAATGTCGGTGTTGTTGCAGGAAGTCCCGACGGAGAATACTTTTGCTGTAGTACAGGGGTGCACATAACTGGTACGCAGGTTATGTGCGTAATCTGAAACTTGTGTCACAAAGCGCATTTGCGTACCGACGTACTTGTGAAGCTTTTCCAGAAGGCGGTTAGATCACCGGACGACAGAGTCGGTCTCCGTGTGCACAGACAGGGCTGCTGTTAACGTCGGTCTGTACAACGGCATTGTGCCAAAACTACGCCAACCGGCTGCGGAGGGAGACTTCCCCCCCTTCACTGGAGAACTGCGCTAAAACAGCTGATCACAACGTTCGCACTCTGTGGTCACAAGTACTCCACTAACCCCCCCCCCCCCGTCGACTTTCCTGAAGTACCCCCCCGTTGATAGAAATCAACACGTAATGAATTAAGACCCCACTGTTTGATGATTGATAGGTGTGTGTGCTGTCTTTCATTTTGACACGCAGAAAAATGTTATAATAAACATAGATACTGTATGTTAAATGGATATATCCGCCTTCTTTCATTTATCTTTCCATTCCCACAACAATATACATAAAGAAATGGCATATTTTGGACATAGTTCGAATGGTGATTAATCATGATTAATTAATTTTTAAGCTGTGATTAATCTGATTAAAACTTTTAATCGTTTGACAGCCCTAATATATATATATATATATATATATATATATATATATATATATATATATATATATATATATATATATATATAACGACATACCGGATTTGTTTGGGGTCCACAGACTCGTACAGGCTGTCCAGGGTCTCAAATTTTAAGTCCCCGAAGCCAACAAGGGCCTGTCCCTCCTGACCAGGCAGGAGGGACTTCGCCCGCGCCTCCTCAAACGCCCGGTGGAACCTGACTGCCTCCAGAAAGTCAGGGTACGCTGAGGAGTAGCGGGTGAAGGCGTCCTGTAAATTCACAAATAAGGTTAAAACTGTTGTCACTCTTTTAATGGTATTGTGAATCAGACTGAAGGACTCCACCTTGTTGGCCATCAGCGGGGACTGAGACCCTGTCCTCTCTCGCTCCTTCTGGTGGGAGGCGACCAGATTAATGGCGTAGCCCACGTCGTTCTCCAGGAGCCAGTGGAAGATCTTTCCCTGGTATTGGCCGAACTGGACCTTCCGCCGGCTCAGGACGAGGGTGGCGTTGGCGGTGGAGCCACCCTCGGAGGAGACGTGGGCCCAGGCCTCCGCGTCCACCTCCTCGGGCTTCTTTGCCCTGTACAGGGCTTGGCCGGCTGCTCGTCTGGGGGCGAGGGTGCTGGCTTCAGCGGTGGCCTTTAAGAGGAGGGTCCCGTTAGGGGCCCTCCGAAATACTGGATGTTCCATCTACACAGAGTTGGACTCAGTTAGACCACTACCACAAATACAATGAAGTACTTTACTGTTGGAGTCAGTACTAGTTGGACTTCTACCACAAGTAGGCTACTATGAAGTTATTTTACTGTGTACTTTTTCAGTTATTCTCTGTCAAACTCCTGTGGCAGAAAATCATTTTATCTCTCATCAAATATAGCAGAAAACATGCCGTTTGACGGAGGATTAAAACTGTAATCAGAGCCCTCTCATCTGAGCTCCGTTACACACACACAGGAGCGGGACATCCTCCTCAACCTGTCCGCAATAAATGCCTCAGAGGAAGGATACCTGAACCGTAGCGTCCAGCTAGCTTAGCCGTTAGCTTAGCGATAAATACACACAGCGTTGTATTCTCCTCCCCCTGTCTGCCCTAAAAGCTTCAGAGGGCGGATACCCGAGCTCCGTAGCGTCCCGCTAATGTGAAACACACACACACACAGCGTTAGCGGGACATTGTCCTCCCCCTGTCGGCTCTAAAAGCTTCAGAGGGCGGATACCTTAGCTCCGTAGCGTCCCGCTAGCCGCTAGCTCAAGGTGAACACCATAGGTAAACACACACAGCAGTTCATCAGCGGTTCACAAAGTACCGTACAAACACCACGGTTAACTCAGTATGACTAATGTCGGACATAGAAGTGCGTTTGTAACAGTGTTTACACGCGTATTTGCTAATAATTAATGCACATTTTACTCACAGTGTCGCTTGCTTGAAGTCACTCAGTCGAATGCCCGGTCGAAACAATGGCGGACGGAGGAGAGAATTTGGAAAGAAATCCGCCTCACTGATTGGACGCCAAAAGTTTGATTCTCTGACTTGGACCCCGATCCGGTGATTATACACAATTAAATTAAATAAACCCCACTGCATATTTACATCTGTTACACTAGCCGCTAAAGGTGAACACACATCTCAGCGTTTCACAAAGTACCGTACACACACCACGGTTAACTCAGTTTGACTAATCTCGGACATAAAAGTGTCTTTGTAACAGTGTTTACACGCGTATTTACTAATAATTAATGCACATTTTACTCGCAGTGTCGCTTGCTTGAAGTCACTTCAGTATGAATACCCGTGGGAAACAATGGCGGAGGGAGGAGAGATTGCTGAGAATTTGGAAAGAAATCCGCCTCACTGATTGGACGCTAAAAGAGCCCCGAAAGTTTGATTCTCTGACTTGGACCATTATCCGGCCTCCCATTGGCGAACGATCGAACCAACCCTGGACAGCCATTGGTCAGAATTTTGCACGAGGATACTGCCCATTCTTCTCTGTGAAAGGAGGGGGGCAATGAGAGGAAAGTGGGCCTGGAAGGTCCCCGGTTCGATCCCCAGCTGTGGCAGAGATGAGGAAGAGCTCCCCTGTCAGCCATGAGCAATAGTATGAAGCTGTGGCGTCGCAGACTGCAGTTTCTGGACCCTTCTTCTCTTTTTTAATGGCGGATCGCAAACAGCTTTTAGTTGCATACCGCCACCTACTGTACATGAGTGTGTATCACCATGTCATTCCATCTCTAATAAACAAAATAACGAAAACTAAAATAAGAAATCATAAAATAAATAAAACAAAACAATCATCCATAATTTATTCTAACCTACTTTTAGATTATTGTACCTATCCCAGTTTCTCTCAGAAAGGTAAACAGTGCCTTTCTGGTAGCTCTCACTCCTTCTCCTTCTGTTCCCAGAACACACTCCCTCTCTGCCTCTTTCACTTCATCCTTTAGTTTTTCTCTTTCAGCTTTATAGGTGACACAATTTAATAAAACATGTTCCACATTTCCCTTACCTCCACAGTTCCCACACTTGTCACTGTTACTTTCCCCCATGACGTACCATTCAATGCTGTGTGATTTAGTCTGAGTCTAGCTAGCATGATTTCCTCCCTTCTGTTTCTTTCTTTATAAATATTAATTGTGATTGTCTTTTGAACTTTATGATACTCTTTGCCTTTCTGGTATTCCTCCCACCTTTTCTGCCAGATCTCCATCCCTTTCTTCTAATGACTGCTTTTCCTTCTCCTTTTCCAAGTTGAAATTAAATGTTGAACAACAGCAGAGGAAGACAGCACGAGTGTTGGAAACTACAGGAAATCAATCAACACAGATATTTAAGTTTGAACTCTTTATTTGAAAAAGATATTTACATTAAATACATGTTATTGTGTCCAGTGTTTCTTATTGGAGGGAGTCCAGCCACTCCTCGGGGCTCTTCCCTCCAGCAGGAGCAGGGCAGTAGCTCACTCTCTCCCCGCTGGCCTTCACCAGGAGTGTGATGATGAGGAGGAGGAGGAGGAGGAGGAGGAGGCAGGAAAGGGCTCCTCTTCTTCCAGGGGGCCGCATCTCTTGTAGAGGGCGGTGCCAGCAGGGGCTCCTCTCCTTCGGGCCGAGGAGCGGACAGCGGACCGCCGGGTTCCCGCCCAGCGCTGTGACCCTCGACGCGGCTTGTGTCTCAGCCAGCTCCCTGGTGTTGGAGGTGAGGCAAGGGGCTGCCCTCTTACTGTTGTCACTGCGAACCCTGACAGCTTGATGTGTGGGCTTCAGCTGCAGCTCTGAAGAACCAGCCTGAAAACGGAGGGCCTGCCTGCGATCCATTGTCCTGAAATCACATCAAAAACACGTCAGAAGCTAGCAGTCAAGTACTTCACAAGTGCATGTGAAGTTCAGCAGTTAGTTAGCACAAAGCCTCTCTTTGGAGAAGGACCTTTGAATTCAGGTGTTAAAGCAGCAAGAGAGAAACACAGATAGTACACAGGATGAAATAAACAGGTAAGAATAACAAGTAAATAACAGAATATGAAATAAGAAAAAACATGTAGTAACAGTCTGAATAGAAATAAGAAAAATAACATGAGTAAAAGCTGATTCTGATTTGAAAGATAATGCCAACACTTTTCCATCAGCTCAACATTAACCTCAGAGGTCTGACTTTAAATGAATGATACTTATTGCATTATAATAATAATATTCGCCCTATGGTAGCCTTCATATACATGTTAACTTTAGTACACTACCACATAGTAAATAGGAATGACATTTAAAGTTATTACAGTACTTCATTAAATAGCCAAGTGTCTATGACCGTTAACCCTCCGTCCACATCTGTGAGCATTAACTTCATGAACATTTACGTTAGTGCAAAGTAAAAAAGCATAACGTGTTTTGCACCTAGCAAAGTGCAGGAGAAATGCATGTTGTTGCCGTAGTTCTACTGTTAAGACTGTAAATGGCGGAGCGGCAGCTTTTAATCACGAATGGTGCATATACATGTTAACTTCATAAACGTTAGGGCCTAGTAATAAACATCAAATGACAAGTATTTACGGATTTAAACGGCCGGAAAGCTCCGGTGTGCTTCTGGCTTAGCGGCAACTTGTTACCAATGCGAATATGCGCGAACGTTAGACAACACATTGGCATTCATCTGTTATATTACATTATAACGGACTGTCTTGTTAAGAGTAATAGCAGAGTTTATTTTACCTTTTCAAAAGTCGGTCAGTTATGATGCCTGTTAATTTCCAGTGAAGACGCTCCCCGCTGAATGAGACGTCATCCAATCAGAGTACTAGAACTAAGTGAGACGACCAATGGGTGGACCACAAGATGTAAACGAGAATGCCATAGAAATGAACGGGAAGGGCGGGACTCTAAGTGAGACTGACCAGGCCCGATTCTATTCACCCAAGGCCCCTGTCCATTCTTCTCTGTGAAAGGAGGGGGGCAATGAGAGGAAAGTGGGCCCGGAGCGGAAGGTCCGTGGTTCGATCCCCAGCTGTGGCAGAGATGCGGAAGAGCTCCCCTCTCAGCCAGCACTGCCTGACACATATGACTCTAAAACAGGGGGTTTTGGTAAATGATGATAAACTACAAAGAGTATCTGGAAAGTGCTGTGAGATAACATCAAAATAAATAAAACTGATCTCATTAACGAAAGGTTTGTTCTACAGAGCTGTATTATGATGCAGGTTATATTTGATATATATCAAATATAACATGCATCATAATTGAGTGGCAACATATATATATATATATATACATACACATATATATACGTGTGTGTGTATCATCTCATCATCTCTACTGTGCTTATTGATGCACCATGTTGTGTTTTATTGACCCGTGTTGCAGTCAAATATCAGACGTTGTGTAATGAATTATAAATAAAGTTTCCACACAAAGTTCAGTTCAGAGTTTTATTTTCAGATAGATTTAAATAAATAAAGATAAAAGACAATTAAAGAAAAAGAGCCATCATTCCCCCCCCGCTGGGTCCCTTTTGAGTCTCTTCATCTCCTCCTGCCATTCCTCCACAGTTTTCCCGCCGGCAGCCGCGCAGTAAGACACACCTGCAATGCGAGTGTGGCCAGTGTCGCTCCTCTTGGCCTGGCCACACTTGCTGCAGGTGTACTGACCCGTCTGCTGACGGGCTTTGCTCCAGGGCGACGGCCCACCCCTTGCAGCATCAGCCTCTGCCGCCTTCCTCTTCCTGTAGGCCGTTGTCCTCGGCACACGGAGAGGAGGAGGCTGAGCAGCAAGGACAGCCCTTTCGCTGCCGGGAGAGGCTGGACAGCCACAGCTGCTGCAGGGACGACGCCAGTTCCCTGCAGCAGCACAGACACCCCCCTGTCTTTCTGGTGCCGAGAGAACCTGTAAGACAAACCCAGGCAGATGTTTTTACGGAAAGAGAAACCCCAGTACGGATTACAAAACCACCAACAAAGCTGCAGGTTAAACTCACCACTGGGACAGGGTCCTCTGGTTGAGCCATCAACCTCGGGCTGGCCAGCACTGCCTCTCTAATGGCCACGTAGTCCGTGAGGATGAGGGACCACCGAGTCCTCATGTTCCCTCCGAACCGCGTGGCCGCGGGGTGGAGACGGCAGAGCTGGCTGCAAATGGCCTCTACCAGGCGGCTGGCGCTGGGCCATGTTGCAGGGCCCGAGTTCAGCCCGAGAAGACAGCTGAGTCACGGAGAGGACAGTGAGGGTTAATAGGCAGCAAATATTTAGTATAGGAAACAGGAATATTTGAAGCAAGTCTTACCGTTGGAGACTCTCCTTCCCAGGACAGGAGGTGTTCTTCCCCTTCGCTGTCTTGAACCGCCCCTTCGGCTGCCTCTCCCGGTGTCTGGGAGGGTAGACGACTCGTCGCCTGTCCGGCTCGGGCAGGCGTTGCCAGAGGACCATGAGTTCGTCCACCCTCTTGTCAGAAAGCCCCTGAAGGCTCCTGGCTTCCAGCAGGGCCTTGGCCAGCTTCAGGGCATGCTGGTATCCTGGCTGGCCATCAGGACCCTGCATCTCCTCCTGAGGAGAAAAGGAAGGAGGGAGGAGGAGAGAAGTGCTGCTTTGGAGTCTTTATATTACATTACATTTAGCTGACGCTTTTATCCAAAGCGACTTACAATAAGTGCGTTCGACCAACAAGATACAAACTTGAAGAAAACAGAATCATATAAGTACATCAGGTTTCATAGAGCAAAAACATTTCAAGTGCTACTCAACTGGCTTTAGGTAAGCCAGCTCTTTATTAGTATATAAGTGCTTTGTTAATAGTTCTATTGCTCGAAGTGGAGTCGAAAGAGATGAGTTTTCAGTCTGCGCCGGAAGGTGTGTAAGCTATCTGCTGTCCTGATGTCAATGGGGAGCTCATTCCACCATTTTGGAGCCAGGATAGCAAACCCATGTGTTTTTGCTGATGGGAACTTGGGTCCCCTTGGCAGTGAGGGTGCAGCGAGTCGTTTGGTTGATGCAGAGCGGAGTGCACGTGCTGGGGTGTACGGTTTAACCATGTCCTGGATGTAGGAAGGGCCAGATCCATTCACAGCATGGTACGTAAGTACCAGTGTCTTGAAGTGGATTCTAGCAGTTACCGGAAGCCAGTGGAGGGAGCGGAGGAGCGGAGTGGTGTGGGAAAATTTAGGAAGGTTGAAGACCAGACGAGCCGCTGCATTCTGGATGAGCTGCAGAGGTCGGATGGCACATGCAGGTAGACCAGCCAGGAGGGAGTTGCAGTAGTCTAGGCGTGAGATGAATACATATAATTATTATTGTTATTATTATTATTATCATTACTGTCATTATTGTTATCATTATCAGTAGTAGCAGTGTGTTAGTGAACTTACCTCAGAGTCTGAGGAGGACTGCTGAGCAGGAGCCTCAGGGGCCTCGGGAGGGTCAGGTTGGTGATGGGCGGCCGGGCCGGATGGCTCAGACCTGGGTGCGTCAGCCGGATCACCCGACCGGGCTGCTGTGCTGGTGGAGGGGATATCTGGCTGGAAGACGGTCGGGTCCTCCACGTCTTCCTCTGTACCCTCGTCCACCTCCTCCAGCGACTGGATGGCAGCAGCCTCGTCCGGAATGTCGGGGTCCAAGCTGAGGTCCTCAAGCACTTTGCCTGTCTGCCTGTACAGGAACTCCACCCCGATGAGCTCCCCTGTCACGCGGCAAAAAGACAGGAAGCAAAGGAGTGGTTTGGTGAAGGGGCTTTGTGGAACATCAGTTTGAAACCCCCCTGTGTCCTTGGGTAAGACACTTCACCTGGTTTACTCCTGTGGGTATTGCCCAAAGTAATAACAGTAATAACTCAATAAAAATGTATTGAATTATTATTATTTATAATAAAAGCTGTCATCCAATCAGATCAGAGCCCTTTAGATCAATAAAGCCAGTGTACCTGTACTTGATATGAAGGTAAAGAGATGTTAGGAACTTGTCAAAACTGATTTGATTAAAGGAAGGTTTCCAGAGCTGTATCATGATGCATGTTATATTTGATATATATATGTATCATCTCATCATCTCTACTGTGCTTATTGATGCACCATGTTGTGTTTTATTGACCCGTGTTGCAGTCAAATATCAGACGTTGTGTAATGAATTATAAATAAAGTTTCCACACAAAGTTCAGTTCAGAGTTTTATTTTAAAATAGATTTAAATAAATAAAGATAAAAGACAATTAAAGAAAAAGTGGCATTAGTCCCCCCCCCCCCTCTCTGGGTCCCTTTTTAGTGTCAATCAGATCAGAGCCCTTGAGATCACTAAAGCCAGTGTACCACTCAGACCCCCCCCCCTTGGGAGTCCTGTAGGAGACAGGGGAGACCTTCCATTTAGCGACTGCCCTCTCCAAGTCCGTTTGGTTCATTGTTTTTGTCATCTCTGCAAGAGGACAACAGTAAAACAGTGAAGTTATTGTAGCTGCACATATCAACACCACAGAGACACAGGAGAGGATCAGAGGAGGACAGATGTACTCGCCCATAGCTTCAGCCAGACTGTGAGAAAAAGGAGTTTCTCTACCTCTTGCTCAAAGGTGTAAAAGCTTTCATCCAATCAGATCAAAGACCTGTGGATCACCCCGCCCTCCTGACCCCGAGATGAGCCATCAGGTTTATAAAGGAAATCATGGCTCCACAGGATGCTGTAACGAACGACTCTGACACCTGCTTTGAGGACGTTTCCAGGACATCTCCTCCTGCGAGGAGGCCCTAAGGAACGAGTCCTTCCCCCTGTGGGAAAGCTTCAGTCTCTGGACTCTCACATACTGGGTTCTTTCTTATTCATGTTACTAATCACTCATTTATGGACTATGTGTATTTTCAATGTAGTGTTTTTATATGTATTGTTCAAACTATTTAAAATAGAGTTTTCTAAAAAGGCAAAAGGACATTCCTGTTTGAAACCTGCTGAACTTCAATTGAAGCGCAACAACAGCAGAGCACGACAGCACGCGTGTTGGAAACCACAGGAAGTCAATCAACACAGATATTTAAGTTTGAACTCTTTATTTGAAAAAGATATTTACATTAAATACATGTTATTGTGTCCAGTGTTTCTTATTGGAGGGAGTCCAGCCACTCCTCGGGGCTCCTCCCTCCAGCAGGAGCAGGGCAGTAGCTCACTCTCTCCCCGCTGGCCTTCACCAGGAGTCTGTGCCCCGTCTCCTTTATCTTTCTCAGACCACAGGAGGAGCACTTGTTCTGAGACGGGGCTCTGAGTCTCAGACTCTCCCCCCTCCGAGCTGCCTCCGCCTGCTCCTTCTGCAGTCTGAGACGGTTGTAGGTCGTGGACTTGGGAGTGTATGAGGAGGAGGAGGGGGCAGAGGAAGATGAGGAGGTGGCAGGAAAAGCCCAGGATGGTCCAGCAATGGCCTCCTCTGCTTGGGGCTCCTCTTCCTTCATTGGAGGAGGAGGAGGAGGAGGAGGAGGAGGAGGAGGAGGAGGAGGAGGAGGAGGAGGAGGAGGAGCAGATCCCTCGTCAAGCTCAGGAGAAGGGGGATTAAATAAATCCTCCTCCTCCTCCTCAACAGTCACCTCCTCCTCCTCCTCCTCCTCCTCCTCCTCCTCCTCCTCAACAGTCACCTCCTCCTCGCTGTCATCGAGCTCATCAGGGTCCTCAGGGAGGGGCTGCAGAACCTTTCCCGTTTGGTTGTACAGGTAGCTGATCCCGATGAGCTCACCTGAGGAAGAGAAGAGTAGATACATTCTTAATATCACAGCTGCTCTTCACCTGGTGATGGTGTTCTCTGCAGAGGTGAAGCCCCACACAGAAACCTTCCGGAAGCATCGGCTCTGAGTCTGAAGCATCACCTGTGTACTGCAGCGGCTTCACGTAGCTCTCCACCAGCGTGCTCTGGAAGAAGTGCTGCGTGAGCTGGTGGAGAGTGTGCTGCTCCTGGCCGCTGTAGCAGCTGGTGCCGGCCCCCTCGGCCCCCGCTGCCGCCTTTCCCCGGTCCTCGTTCCACCTCGTGAGCCCCTCCAACAGGAACATGTGGAAGAAGCTCCCCCTCGCAGAGGAGCCTGCAACATGACACACAAACGTCAGGGTTTTACACCCAGGGAGAGAAAGTGTAGAACTCTTAGAGCACGGTGCCTCACCCGGGATGAACCTGTGGAGGTGCAGGTGGAAGGAGTGCAGGGACGTGGAGCCGCGGGCACAGCGGTAGACGGGTAGAGACACCCCCCCCCGGGTCAGCTGTCCCGTCCTGGTGTACAGGGGGACACCAGCAGGATCCTGAAGGGGAGAGGCTCTGATTATTCAGTGTCTGGACATAAAACATGTTGAATGGTTTCATGTAAGAGCTGTACCTGAATGCAGGGGATGTGATGCCTCTGTGTCTCCAGGATCTGCTCCACGCGGCGCCGCTCCAGCAGGGGGACGTTCTTGGTATCAGTGGCTCCCTTGAACACCTCCACCACCTCTCCAAGGAGACGCTCGGTCTCCTGCGCCCCACGCGTGCGGCGGCGGCAGTGCCGACCCATCTCCTTGCTGGACGGCGTCCTTCTGGACCCGTCCGCCTGCAGGGCCGTCTCCAGGAGGGACAGGTCCTCCGCGTCCCACTCAAAGATGCAGCTGGAGAGACGCCGCATGAACTCGGGGTAGAGGGGGTGGCTCGCCGAGGTCACACCTGCTGCCAGTCGGCGCATAAAGTGCCAGGTGTCCAGCCTGACAGCCAGGTGTGGCCAGGCGGGGAAGAGAGCAGCTGTCGCGCAGGTGCCTCCGTCCCTCCGGCAGCAGTCCCTGTCCACATACAGGACCTGTGGAGGCTCCATCCCTGCCAGCTGGTACCGCTCCTGCAGGCCGCGCGCCATGTCTCTCAGGCCGTAGCCCTCAGCGGCCGTCAGCACGGACATCAGGACCTGCCCCAGCTCGTTCCCCACGCTGCTCATACACAGAGCGGTACCAGCTTCTGCTCCCGCCAGCTTCTTGGTCACCTGCGGGGGAGAAGAGGGTCTCCTCCATCAGTCAGGGTGCAGCCATGAAACCTACAGTGTACATATTACTAAGTAACATTACAATCCTCACCTTCTTGGTGGAGCCCATTTTAAGAATGGAGCCAAACGTTGAGGTCACCTTCGCCTTCAGCTCCTCTATCCTCGTGAAGGACTCCAGGACGAAGGTGGACAGAAGCCAGCTGCTGCTGGGGACACGCACCATCTGTGGTGGAGGCTGAGGAGGAGGCATCTGCACACCTACAACCTCCAACCTCCTGCAGGTGTTTAGGTAGTGGATGCTCCTCCTCATCCACTCTGCCGTGTGCTGCTCCACCAGGAAGGAGTGCAGCCGGCTGGCGCTGTTGCCGAGCGTGCGCCCCTTCATTTGAGCCAGCACCTTCCGGTCACAAGAGAGCCTGCAGCACCAACACAGACGCAGAGGTGAACACCAAACCATCTCAATGCCCTTCAAACACCACTGTGTCCTGCAGCGTGATGTTTACCTGTAGGTCAGCACAGCAGGGAAGAGCAGCTGGTGGTCCAGGTCCAGCTGGCTCCTGATGCTCTCCGACCAGCTGGCACACTTCTTTGTGCAGGAGCTGGGACAGAAAGGTTTATTGGTGTATCTGCTACAACTGCTACTGATAGTTATAATCATAACAAAAGTACGTCCATTATTTTACAATGTCTATTTAACCAAAGCATCAAGCACACACACAGTGTTCTTGTAAATGTATCAGTACCTGCACTCCAGGTACTCCGTCCCCATGTAGTACCACCCGTCCAGGTCCAGAACTCTGCGCACGGTCTTGTACAGACCGCCACCTGTCAGCTTGTGTGCGCAGTTTGGACACTTCAGGTGGTACGTCCACATTTTGTAAGGAGCCCAGAGGAAGAAGGGCCGCTGGAAGAAAGCATCTGGGAAGGAGGGACGCTGGGAGTACACCAGCCGGGGGCCGGGGGGGTGGTGCCACAGCTGGAGCTCCGGGGACAGGACGGGCCTCCCTGCCCTGTCAGCCACAAACAGAGCCCTGCTGACCCACTCGTGCTGCTCTGCAGGGAGGCTGCTCCTCCAGGCTGCCGGCAGGAGCAGCTGCAACACACACAGGTCACTGAGCTGCAGCTTCACACTACACACTGATACTAGATGTTTACAACATTATTACAGACCTGAGGGGGAGGAGCGACTAGTTGTAGAGGAGGAGGAGGTGGCAGAGCTCTCTGCTGCTGGGCAGGAGCAGGAGGAGGAGCAGATGCTGTGCACAAAAGAAAAACACACTTGACATACCAAATAGATTTTATTATACAAAGCTTAATAATGACACGAAGCACAGACTGACCTAAAGCAGGCTCCCCCATCAGATGGTCGTCCTCGTCCTCTGAGGAAGCTGCAGACACAATTAGAAAATGTTCACTCATCACACATCACCTGACTGACAGTAACACTCCACTTACATGATACATACACAGGACCGCTGGCTTTCTCTTCCTCCGCTGTTTGGGGGGAGATGTAGTGGAGGGGGGGGTGGTGGTTGATGATGATGAGGAGGGGGAGGTGAGCTCTGACGAACCAGCCTGAAAACGGAAGGCCGGTCTGTAATCCATCTTCCTGAGATCACATCAAAAACACGTCAGAAGCTAGCAGTCAAGTACTTCACAAGTACATGTGAAGTTCAGCCTCTCTTTGGAGAAGGACCTTTGAATTCAGGTGTTAAAGCAGCAAGAGAGAAACACAGATCGTACACAGGATGAAATAAACAGGTAAGAATAACAAGTAAATAACAGAATATGAAATAAGAATAAACATGTAGTAACAGTCTGAATAGAAATAAGAAAAATAACACTGAGTAAAAGCTGATTCTGATTGAAAAGATAATGCTAGCCAACACTTTTCCATCAGCTCAACATTAAAATCAGAGGTCTGACTTTAAATGAAAGATACTTATTGCATTATAATAATAATATTTGCCCATAGCCTTCATATACATGTTGACTTTAGTACACTACCACATAGTAAATAGGAATGACCGCTCCTCCGCTCCCTCCACTGGCTTCCAGTAACTGCAAGAATCCACTTCAAGACAATGGTACTGCGAATGGATCTGGCCCTTCCTACATCCAGGACATGGTTAAACTGTACACCCCAGCACGTGCACTTCGCTCTGCATCGGCCAAATGGCTCGCTGCACCCTCGCTGCGAGGGGGACCCAAGTTCCCATCAGCAAAAACACGTGGGTTTGCTATCCTGGCTCCAAAATGGTGGAATGAGCTCCCCATTGACATCAGGACAGCAGATAGCTTACACACCTTCCGGCGCAGACTGAAAACTCCTCTCTTTCGACTCCACTTCGAGCGATAGAACTATTAACAAAGCACTTATATACTAATAAAGGACTGGCTTATCTAAAGCCAGTTGAGTAGCACTTGAAATGTTTTTGCTCTATGAAACCTGATGTACTTATATGATTCTGTTTTCTTCAAGTTTCTATTTTGTTGGTCGAACGCACTTATTGTAAGTCGCTTTGGATAAAAGCGTCAGCTAAATGCAATGTAATTTAAAGTTATTACAGTACTTCATTAAATAGCCAAGTGTCTATGACCGTTAACCCTCCGTCCACATCTGTGAGCATTAACTTCATGAACATTAACTTCATGAACATTTACGTTAGTGCAAAGTAAAAAAGCATAACGTGTTTTGCACCTAGCAAAGTGCAGGAGAAATGCATGTTGTTGCCGTAGTTCTACTGTTAAGACTGTAAATGGCGGAGTGGCAGCTTTTAATCACGAATGGTGCATATAAATGTTAACTTCATAAACGTTAGCACATAGTAATAAACATAAAATGACAAGTATTTACGGATTTAAACGGCCGGAAAACTCCGGTGTGCTTCTGGCTAAGCGGCAACTTGTTACCAATGCTAATATGCGCAAACGTTAAAAGACAACACATTGGCATTCATCTACTGTTATATATTATAACGGACTGTCTTGTTAAGAGTAATAGCAGAGTTTATTTTACCTTTTCAAAAGCCGGTCAGTGCCTGTTAATTTCCAGTGAAGACGCTCCCCGCTGAATAAGACGTCATCCAATCAGAGTACTAGACCTAAGTCGGACAACCAATGGGTGGACCACAAGATGAAAACCAGAATGCCATAGAAATGAACGGGAGGGGCGGGACTCTAAGTGAGACTGTTCTTACTTAACACTCGCCCCTGAGGATCTTCTGGGTCGAGAAGGTCTCAGCTGGGGGGCCGGAGCCTGTCAATCAGATCAGAGCCCCTTAGATCAATTAAAGCCAGTGTACCAGCGTAAAACTAAGCAGGCCCGACTATCCTCGCCCCCATACGCGTAAATATATTCCCAGCAATCCTGTATTCTGTTTGTGATATTTTCCTCAGCCTGACCCAGTATGACAGAGCAAGTTTCTCTCTTCTAAAGAATGCACAAATGTGTTTAATCGTTAATGTCAGATATGTAGCCTACTAATTAAATACATTTGATCCTGCTCAGATTCAACTTGATTGTTATAGCACATATTACAGGTACTAAGACAACGAAATGCAGTTTAGCTTCTAACCAGGAGTGCAAAAAGCAGTAAAGTGAAAAGTAATGTACACAATCTACAGAATAAAATATAGATTGAATTGAATGATGAATAAACAGTGAGGGGTCATTTTACTTGCAAAATTATCTTTTAAATTGACAAACATCATATGTGTAATTCGTGGCACAATTCAAACGGGATCGAAAGACAACGTTTCTCTCGCCATTGACTTCAATTAATAATTTTTCGGTCCCATGGAGCTACCCCGGACGCGTCTATCGTTATTCAGAGAATAAACAACCAAAATTAAAAATATGATATCAAATACAAACAGTATAACCTTTCTGGATAATTAAAATGTTCTAAAAAAAGTCAAAAATACTGCAGTTAGTAGCAGGAATATATGCTTACACTACAGGAGCCTAGACATACTTATCATTGTTTTTCATACTTTATGTTGGCTTTTATCTTTGCTTATGTATGGGCTTTTTTGTCTGTTATGGGTTTTTAAAGAGGGGCTTTTAACTGGGCATATGTGCTGCAGTCGTGATTCAATTGTGCTCGTGTTGTAATTCTGCTTTTGTATGTTTTATTTTAATGCCATACTTCGCCTCTCTCTTCAGAGGCTGCGTCATTCAGAAATAACTCAGACTAGAACTAGAAGTAGCCTACTCAGATCTTGTTCTTGAGTAAAAGTAGAAGTACTCAGATCTTGTACTTGTGTACAAGTAGAAATACTCAGGTCTTGTACTCGAGTTCGATAAAGTCATGCCTAAACAGCGACATTTTACACGATAAATACGGGTTTAAATAGCATCATTTGCCACGGAAGGCGAGTGGCAGCTACAGTAAACCTTCTCTTACTCTGGCATCTTGTGGCAACTCCCGTTGAGCAGCGGCAGATGCCTCGGCAAGTTGTGGCATCTGTGGCATATGCCGGAAGTACTTGCCACAGCTACCACAGAGTAGCGGCCTCTGTGGCATATGCCGGAAGTACTTGCCACTGCCTGCAGATGCCACGAAATCGCACGAAATGCGCTTGCTGTCTCTCAAATAACTGGGGTGGGCGTGGTGTGACGTCATGACGCAAAGTGGTATTACGTAAACCGTTCGGCGCAAAAATTCAAACGCTGAACAGGAAGAAGAAGCTCTGTTCTCTGAATGCGGGATTACGAATTAAAACAATAAGCAAACACCAACATCGGATTTACACACTTAGAGGTACGTTGAGTTGAATTATTAGGTAGAGATGTTGTGCGTCAGCAGGCTAGTTTGCTAACAATAATAGGGAGAACACGTTAGTATGAGCTAATGCTAACCGAAGCTAATGTTGTTTTGTTAAACTGCAGATACGTTTTATCTGGGGTTTGTTTCGCTACGTTAGCAAAGGTAGTTTAGCAAATATGTCGTGTTATAAGAGTTCAGGCTATCTTAAATCACTTTAGCTTACTACAGTTCACTTTAACAAGCTGCTGCAGTCCCTTTGTTGATGTGTCTTTGTAGCTAACCTAAAAAACAGAACGGAATCAAACGTAATATGGCAACATGTCCACACATCACCAGGTACAGTTTAACTACCGAGGCTTCAGAGTTATACTGCCCTGAAATGATTATCTCACACATAAACCACTGTGTCACCAGCTGGAGACAGAAAAACAGGACCACATTAACATCTGTGGGATCATGAGGCTCTGAAAACACTGGATAAAAACTACCTACTACCAGAAGGGATAAATAATCCACAAAGAGTGCCTTTGGGCAGCAGCTTCCTGGAACACTACCCACACAACTAAGGAACAATACATCTTTCAACAATTTTACTAAATCTGAAAAACAGTGGTTACTGGACAGTCAAACACAATGTCAGAAACTGGAGTAAGGGTCTTAGATAGTTAGATTATTTTGTTACAGAAGAAGCATCAGAGTGTTCAGACTACTACTATTACTTACAAAGTGGAACAGAGAATAAACAACCAAAATGAAAAATATGATATCAAATACAAACAGTATAACCTTTCTGGATAATTAAAATGTTCTAAAAAAAGTCAAAAATACTGCAGTTAGTAGCAGGAATATATGCTTACACTACAGGAGCCTAGACATACTTATCATTGTTTTTCATACTTTATGTTGGCATTTATCTTTGCTTATGTATGGGCTTTTTTGTCTGTTATGGGTTTTTAAAGAGGGGCTTTTAACTGGGCATATGTGCTGCAGTCGTGATTCAAATGTGCTCGTGTTGTAATTCTGCTCTTGTATGTTTTATTTTAATGCCATAAACCTCCCAGGGACAGCAGATGAATGCGTCCATGGCACATTTACATGATGGACTCAAGTGCTCATGTTGATTAATGGGCATTGTCCCTTCTTAGATAAATACATACAGATAGAAATCTAGTATCTGGAACAAAAACACAAAGAAATTCGGTCTAAACTCAAATGTGTTTTATTCATGAATTGCCTCTCCAGTGGAAAACTCTTTATGTGTGTTTCTCAGATGAGATATTAAAGTACTTTCATTCTGCTTCGTACTTTATTTTTATCCAATTTTATAAAGATTGTACTTGCTTACAGTTGTTTTATTATTGTGTATTATAAATGGACAACGTGTACAGCATTTGAACGCAATTAAATGATCCTCGAATCTCAATAAACATCAAAACATGACCCTCCCTAACTATTTCCCCCAAAGCTGAAACTCGGACGTTGCGCTTCAACGTGTGACCTTTCTGTGTTTCTCAGCTAAGATGAGCGCAGCCTCCAGCCCGGTGTCTCGGATCCGTCCGGGATGGATGTCGTCCGGCCTGAAGAACAAGGGCATGTCTCCGGCGGACTGCAGCACTCCGCTGCTCGCATCCTTCCCCGGCAACGACGACGAGCAGGAGCGACGACAGAGACGAAGGTCAAGGGTCATCGACCTTCAAACGGCCCCTGACTCCTCCTTTAATGACTCTGCATCTCACAGGTAAGCTCCAGAGGTGGGAAGTAGTGGAGTACAAATACTTCGTTACTGTACTTAAGTACATATTTCTGGTATCAGTACTTTACTCCACTACTTATTTTTCTGGCGACTTTTTACTTTGACTTCTTACATTTTGAACCCAAATACCTGTACTTTCTACTTCTTACATTTTGAACCCAAATACCTGTACTTTCTACTTCTTACATGTTGAACCCAAATACCTGTACTTTCTACTTCTTACATGTTGAACTCAAATACCTGTACTTTCTACTTCTTACATGTTGAACTCAAATACCTGTACTTTCTACTTCTTACATGTTGAACTCAAATACCTGTACTTTCTACTTCTCACATGTTGAACTCAAATACCTGTACTTTCTACTTCTCACATGTTGAACTCAAATACCTGTACTTTCTACTTCTTACATGTTGAACACAAATACCTGTACTTTCTACTTCTTACATGTTGAACTCAAATACCTGTACTTTCTACTTCTTACATGTTGAACTCAAATACCTGTACTTTCTACTTCTTACATGTTGAACTCAAATACCTGTACTTTCTACTTCTTACATGTTGAACACAAATACCTGTACTTTCTACTTCTTACATGTTGAACTCAAATACCTGTACTTTCTACTTCTTACATGTTGAACACAAATACCTGTACTTTCTACTTCTTACATGTTGAACCCAAATACCTGTACTTTCTACTTCTTACATGTTGAACCCAAATACCTGTACTTTCTACTTCTTACATGTTGAACCCAAATACCTGTACTTTCTACTTCTTACATGTTGAACCCAAATACCTGTACTTTCTACTTCTCACATGTTGAACACAAATACCTGTACTTTCTACTTCTTACATGTTGAACCCAAATACCTGTACTTTCTACTTCTTACATGTTGAACTCAAATACCTGTACTTTCTACTTCTTACATGTTGAACCCAAATACCTGTACTTTCTACTTCTTACATGTTGAACCCAAATACCTGAACTTTCTACTTCTTACATGTTGAACACAAATACCTGTACTTTCTACTTCTTACATGTTGAACCCAAATACCTGTACTTTCTACTTCTTACATGTTGAACCCAAATACCTGAACTTTCTACTTCTTACATGTTGAACTCAAATACCTGTACTTTCTACTTCTCACATGTTGAACACAAATACCTGTACTTTCTACTTCTTACATGTTGAACCCAAATACCTGTACTTTCTACTTCTTACATGTTGAACCCAAATACCTGTACTTTCTACTTCTTACATGTTGAACCCAAATACCTGAACTTTCTACTTCTTACATGTTGAACACAAATACCTGTACTTTCTACTTCTTACATGTTGAACACAAATACCTGTACTTTCTACTTCTCACATGTTGAACACAAATACCTGTACTTTCTACTTCTTACATGTTGAACACAAATACCTGTACTTTCTACTTCTTACATGTTGAACTCAAATACCTGAACTTTCTACTTCTCTCATGTTGAACACAAATACCTGTACTTTCTACTTCTCTCATGTTGAACTCAAATACCTGAACTTTCTACTTCTCTCATGTTGAACACAAATACCTGTACTTTCTACTTCTCTCATGTTGAACTCAAATACCTGTACTTTCTACTTCTTACATGTTGAACACAAATACCTGTACTTTCTACTTCTTACATGTTGAACACAAATACCTGTACTTTCTACTTCTTACATGTTGAACCCAAATACCTGTACTTTCTACTTCTTACATGTTGAACCCAAATACCTGAACTTTCTACTTCTTACATGTTGAACTCAAATACCTGTACTTTCTACTTCTTACATGTTGAACCCAAATACCTGTACTTTCTACTTCTTACATGTTGAACCCAAATACCTGAACTTTCTACTTCTTACATGTTGAACCCAAATACCTGTACTTTCTACTTCTCACATGTTGAACCCAAATACCTGTACTTTCTACTTCTTACATGTTGAACCCAAATACCTGTACTTTCTACTTCTTACATGTTGAACACAAATACCTGTACTTTCTACTTCTTACATGTTGAACCCAAATACCTGAACTTTCTACTTCTTACATGTTGAACACAAATACCTGTACTTTCTACTTCTTACATGTTGAACCCAAATACCTGTACTTTCTACTTCTTACATGTTGAACCCAAATACCTGAACTTTCTACTTCTTACATGTTGAACTCAAATACCTGTACTTTCTACTTCTCACATGTTGAACCCAAATACCTGTACTTTCTACTTCTTACATGTTGAACCCAAATACCTGTACTTTCTACTTCTTACATGTTGAACCCAAATACCTGTACTTTCTACTTCTTACATGTTGAACCCAAATACCTGAACTTTCTACTTCTTACATGTTGAACACAAATACCTGTACTTTCTACTTCTTACATGTTGAACACAAATACCTGTACTTTCTACTTCTCACATGTTGAACACAAATACCTGTACTTTCTACTTCTTACATGTTGAACTCAAATACCTGAACTTTCTACTTCTCTCATGTTGAACACAAATACCTGTACTTTCTACTTCTCTCATGTTGAACTCAAATACCTGAACTTTCTACTTCTCTCATGTTGAACACAAATACCTGTACTTTCTACTTCTCTCATGTTGAACTCAAATACCTGTACTTTCTACTTCTTACATGTTGAACTCAAATACCTGAACTTTCTACTTCTCTCATGTTGAACCCAAATACCTGTACTTTCTACTTCTTACATGTTGAACCCAAATACCTGAACTTTCTACTTCTCTCATGTTGAACACAAATACCTGTACTTTCTACTTCTTACATGTTGAACTCAAATACCTGTACTTTCTACTTCTCTCATGTTGAACCCAAATACCTGTACTTTCTACTTCTCACATGTTGAACTCAAATACCTGTACTTTCTACTTCTTACATGTTGAACCCAAATACCTGTACTTTCTACTTCTCTCATTTTCCAAACAGCTGGTTCCTTTAGTCTGAATGTGTGTTTGGTGGCGTGATCATTATTCTTTAGAGTCATTGCGTGCCTATTGATTTGAACACGATCCATGTATCCATCATTTCCTGGTCTTCTCTAAAGAAGAGGGACCAATGGAAACGTTGTCATGTTGCCGTTGTTGAGCATGGAAACATTCATTAGCTAACAATGACATTATTGTTCTATTAATATAAAGGGAGGTCAGGTACTCTTTAAAGCAGCTGCTAGTTAAAGCATGCTTGTGACTGTCATTGGAGCATGACTTTGAGTTATAAAAGCATTTAAAATCCCTTCTGCTAATATGTATCTTGGAAGCTTATAGATATTCTCATTTCTGTATTCAGCGCCACGGGGACTCCTGCTGCCGTGCCCAAGCTGTCGAACGCACAGATCTCAGAGCATTACTCCACCTGCATAAAACTCTCCACTGAGAATGTGAGTACATGTGCACAACGTATATTTATAATGTCTGCATCACAGGGAAATCATTAAGAGTCTCACACATTGTCCAACTGAAGCGTATCAATAATTACACTTGTTGTGTTTTACATTGTCCCTGCATCAGGTTATTTATGTGTTTGTACCCATACTGTAGGTAGACTTGGTTTGCAGGTAAAAGACAAGGGATCCATTATGACACACATCCCGAACAACGTAGATAGGGATGCTCCGATCGACAATTTTGCGGCCGATCGCCGGAATCAGTATCGGCCGATCCGATCGAGTGGGCGGGGCCTATGGGGATCTTCCATTTAAAGTGATGTTTAAAACTCGGTTAATGGGGCTCATTCGCTGGCGCTTCCACAACCAACATCATTATTACATTCAAATGAAGTACATAATTCAAGTTTACATTAACTTTGGAGAATAACACGGGAGAGATGAGCGGAAGCGTCTCATGCAGCTCACTGATCCAGTAATGACTGACCCGACAGTGAAGAATACATATATGTATAACTAGTTTAGCTTGTTCCAGAGGTAGATCATATGTGACCCGCTCTATCGAAATCAGTCGGAAGTCGCAACGGCTCATTTCAAAATAAACGTGGATTTACGTAAAAAACTATTTTTTTGGGGTTTGGATGTTTTGTTGATTTTAAACAAACAAATTCTTGGCTTTCAGAATATGAAACTTTTATTTCCAAAATCACACGATAAATACATTTTTAAAGCTTGTAAAGGGACGAAGACAGCTCTCACTCCACTCTGCTGTTCCTCAGCGCCGCCCCCCCTCCCTCCGGCTGACATTATGAATGTAAGAGTATAGTAATCATAGATAACACGGCAGGGTCCGTTACAGTTTGTTTTCATCTGATTTCAAATAAACAAAGTCTCTGCTTTCAGAATATTAAACTTATTTCAGCAAATTCAGATGATAAATACAACTTTGTGATGGCATAATTACAAGCGGATACACACACACTCGTGAGCTTCCCCTCCAAACGAAAATATCTTCCCTCCGTAGTATTTTGATCATTTGCTAATAACCAATCAGATCGATGGATTCCAGAGAGGAGGAAACTTTGAAGGCCTTTTTCTCAAAATGATGACTCGATGATATTTTGCTTAATATTTGGAGAACAACACTAATCCTGATATCATTAGAAAGCTAGGAATCTCCTCTTTCCAACAGTGTATACAACTCAAAATGTGTCTTCGGGTCAATGCGACTGATTTCGATGGAGCAGGTCACAAACAGCTAAGTGTGTTAGGTCTAACTCAGTGTGTGTTGCTCCGCTCACCGGTCCGTCACAGCGGGTGGAGCTGCAGGGTTTCTGCTTCACACACGTTGCATACGGCTATTTTATTGTCTTTTTCGGACACCTTCAAACACTGCCAGACCGGTGAAGCCATTTTGGAGAGCTTGTTTTGCTGCGCACAGAGAAAAGTGTCATGTATTTTACGTCATGTGACCATCGACTCTCGCGATAGGCATTTTTAGAGAGCCCCGATCGATCGGCAGAGAGTGAGTATCGGAGCATCGCTAAACGTAGATGTACTGGATATCTATCTTTCTGTAATAGTGGTAAAACTTGAAAGAAACAATGAAATACTTATGCATTTCTTTCTTCTTGTTTTGCCAGAAAATCACCACCAAGAATGCCTTTGGTCTGCACCTGATTGATTACATGGCTGATATTCTCAAACAGAAGGACTCTGAGCTCACAAACTTCAAGGTATGAGTTGATTTTTTGTGTCCACTCTTATACCAACTCCCTTGTTTCCTGAAGTTGAAAAACATGTATCTGTTTTAGCTAAGACTTTGCATCGCCTGTAGAACAAAGCAATATGTGTTTTGATCATTTTGTAAATCAGTAAGCTTTCTTAAACGTTTTTCATTCTCCTTTTTAAAGGTCTTGAACGCAGTGAAGTAGAGCAGCCATGTGTTAAATGACGCTTTCTTAAAGAGTGTGTTATCCGACAAACAAATCAATCTTCTTACTTTGATCAAATCTGCAGATTGAAAACCCTACAAAAGTCTGATTATGAGCCGTGGCAATGGAAAAATCATTATCAGAATTAATAATGTAATGTATAAATACTTATTTTTTATTGCATATATATTTGAATTGAGTTTTAACCTTATATACAACGTGCACATTTTTACAAATTCTTACGTTTTCAAAATATATATTTATTTTATATCTTGGAACGTTTTAATACATATCTTATTTAATTTAATTGTAGTCTTTTATTAAACGTCTTATGTTGTTTTTTTATATTTGATTTAATGTAATTATTTTATTGCACATTTCTTTACTAAACTGTTATTCTAAATTAAAAACAACTGTCACAAAAATCCCCTTCCTCTTTATTTGACACCCATTATGTCGTGTGCATTGCCCCTTGAGGAACATGGGCCCTTTCTCATTTCATCAAATCCCCCTCCTCGACTCCTCGACTCCTCGACTCCTCAGTCCTCCGGTAGTGACCCGGTCCATATTTTTCTAAAACCATTTAGTGCTTCACATAATAAAATACACAACAGCTGTAGCCTGATTATGTGTAGGTGTGTGTGGTACAGTGTGTAGTACAGTGTGTAGGTGTGTGTGTGTGTGTTGTACAGTGTGTAGATGTGTGTGTTGTACAGTGTGTAGATGTGTGTGTTGTACGGTGTGTGTGTTGTACAGTGTGTAGGTGTGTGTGTTGTACAGTGTGTAGGTGTGTGTGTTGTACAGTGTGTGTGTGTTGTTCAGTGCGTAGGTGTGTGTGTTGTCCAGTGTGTAGGTGTGTGTGGTACAGTGTGTGCGTAGATGCAGCGGACAGACAGGTCTCAGTTGGTTTGGTGTCCTCTGCTGACTTTTAATAATTGTAAATAAAACTTTTGGCCTGTAATTTATTTTCCTCATTGTAGCGACCAGAGAGGGGGGGGGGGGATATATCCAGTCTCTGATAGTGTTACGTTATTATGAGAGTGCTCTATTTGATTCTGAAATTGTATATATATGTATATAAATATATATGTGTGTGTGTGTGTCCCCGCATCTGTAGCCTGTTATTGTCTCATTATACCGCACTGTGAATGAATTAAAGTAAATATTGAAGTGGTCATGAACACATCTGTCCATCAGACAGAGGGCTGCTGTGCCTCCTGTCATCATTAATGGACGTCTCTTTAAAATGACCGCTCAGAGGAGAGGAGTTCTCATTTCTCTAACCGCCTGCTGCTTCCCCTCCTCTCTCCTCGGTTCCCCTCCTCGGCTCGCATTTCCTGTGTGTGGGACTAAGTCTCGAGGATAGGAGTCGAGGAGGGGAGTTAGAGAAATGAGAAGGGGCCATGGTGTTATACAAACTCAAATGGACCTGTGTGTTCTGTGTGCTTTCCTCCTGCAGGTGGCCGCTGGTACTTTAGATGCCAGCACTAAGATCTATGCTGTGAGGGTAGATGCTGTTCATGCCGATGCCTACAGGGTCCTGGGGGGTCTGGGGGCCGAGACCAAACCTGGAGAAGGTGAGACCCTCTCCAATGTGTACTTTCATACGTTGTCGGATTTAGGGCTGAACGATTCATCGATTTTAAATCAGGATTTTTGTTTTGTTCTTTGTGTGTCAGTCATCCACACCAATCAGAACTGCTGTGTTCCACATGTACTAGTCATTAAGTTAACCAATCAGAAGTGGCCCATGATAGAAGGTGATAGACAGATTGATCCATGATCCAATCACCTGCCAAGTATTTTTGAAAGTGCCTGCCCTTTTCCAAATGGCTTCCAATGGAGCTTTAGATGGTTTGGTGAAACAAAGCAGGTTAGTAATGCTCCATCACATGTTTCTATTACAGGGTGAATCTTAAACTGAAGCTTGACTTTAAAATAGGGCTGTCAAACGATTACAATTTTTAATCAGATTAATCACAGCTTAAAAATGAATTAATCAGATTAATCACCATTTGAACTATGTCCAAAATATGCCATTCCTTTATGTATATTATTGTGGGAATGGAAAGATAAATGAAAGAAGGCGGATATATCCATTTAACATACAGTATCTATGTTTATAATAACATTTTTCTGCGTGTCAAAGTGAAAGACAGCCCACACACCTATCAATCATCAAACCGTGGGGTCTTAATTCATTACGTGTTGATTTCTATCAACGGGGGAGTACTTCAGGAAAGTCGACGGACGGACGGACGGGGGGCTAGTGGAGTACTTCGTGACCACAGAGTGTGAACGTTGTGATCAGCTGTTTTAGCGCAGTTCTCCAGTGAAGGGGGGGGGGTCTCCCTCCGCAGCCGGTTGGCGTAGTTTTGGCACAATTCAGTTGTACAGACCGACGTTAACAGCAGCCCTGTCTGTGCACACGGAGACCGACTCTGTCGTCCGGTGATCTAACCGCCTTCTGGAAAAGTTTCACAAGTACGTTGGTACGCAAATGCGCTTTGTGACACAAGTGACGGTACGCATTTCAGATTACGCACATAACCTGCGTACAGGGTTGGGTTGTAACGGAATACATGTAACGGCGTTACGTAATCAGAATACAAAAATAAAGTAACTGTATTCAGCTCGCGTTACATTTGAAAAACGAGTAATCTGATTACAGTTACTTTCGTAAACCTGAAGTGAATACATTTGGATTACTTATTGGAATTATTGGTGGAAAGATTTCCTCACAACATTTAATATTCATTACTAAAGGTACAGCCGAATCATCACAGCGCACAAAACCTATTATCGCCGCAGATGGACCAAAAAAGCGTTTGAAGAAAAATCGCGGGTCCGCTCGCTCAGTGAAACAATAACAACGAAACATGGAGGAACAAAAGTCTGCGTTTAAGTCATGTGTGTGTAGAGGTGTGTGTGGTTAAAACACATCAGCCTGCGGTCGCTCTTTAGCCTTATGATTCTGAAGGTAAACACAGCGAAGGCGGTGCGTGAAAGGCACTGCACGCTTCTCTTCTCAGAGGCTGAGTTAACCCTCCCGCTGCCTCCTGGTGCTGCAGAGATTTCATGAAGTGAAGGAGGTTTTCCTTCTATAAAACAGCTGTGGGCAGCAGATACTGTGAGAGTCACAGACATGAATACATAGATCAAGGCAGACTGATGCACACACTCTCCTGTTTTGCCGATCCGGTGCTTAAACAAATATAGCTCTGGCCGAAATGTCCTTAAAATGAAGTCCGAGTTTGACATTTTAATTCATGTCCTGCCAACACTGGCAGGACAGAAGGCGACACGCCCGTTCTAAGCCGTGTCCCTCACTCCTCACATCCCAAGCTGCATCCCCAAAACGTGTATTATGTTGTTACATCGTTTCAGATGTTTCAGTTGTGCTCTTGATAAGCCATTAAAACAGTAAAAACACGTTCAGTTTCCTTTTGCTTTTTGTGTCTCCTGTTCACCAAAACATACCCTGTGATGGAAAAAGAAAGTAATCCAAAAGTAATCTAAAAGTTATCTGATTACGTTTTTAAGACACGTAACTGTATTCGGATTACTTTCAGAGCCATGTATTCAGTAATCAGTAACTGATTACATTTACAAAGTAACCCTCCCAACCCTGCCTGCGTACCAGTTATGTGCACCCCTGTACTACAGCAAAATTATTCTCCGTCGGGACTTCCTGCAACAACACCACGCCGTTATCTTGATTCTGATTGGCCAGAAGACATTATCAAAGATGTTCTATTGAGAAGACGATCACTACGTGACAAAAGTTTTCAAAACCGTTTCTAGTCTTCGGTATTTCCAGACAAGTGGCTACTGAAATCAATCTTACTGCTGTCTGTGCAATTTACTCCGCGAGTTGGCGGACTTTATTTTGCTTACTTTAACATCATTTTTCATGGTGGGGCTAAGCCATTTCTTGGTATGGCTGTAGCCTACCCCAGCCATACCCTGGCACTGCCACTGGTGGGATATATAACGCGTTAACGCAAAAAAAATTAACGCCACTAATTATTTTAACGCGATTAACGCATGTGTATTTTTTTTCCTCGGCCGCCCCGTAGTTTCAGAGCGCATCGAGTTTAAAATACCATCTACAAGCTGATAATGACAGCCCCGCTCCTGCGGCCCGCTTGCTGCAGACCACACTTCCACGCTCACCGGCAGGCACCGGCTGGCTATTGGGAGGACCGGGAGGGTGTGTGTATGTGTGGCCCGAGCGAGAGACCTTACGTGCATTGTTGTTGTTAGCATCTGGTGCTAGCTAGCTGCGCTAACGGATATAAGGAGCTGTTTAAATGAAAACAGAGGAGCGACATTTCGCCACAACTTTGCCGAGCACTTGACTTTATACAGGAAGCCAGACAGTGGGACATTGTACGAACAGTCAGCACACTCAGCACGGATAGTGCGCAACATGATTGCAGCGTCCAGGCAGCTCCCGTTCGAGCATATGCCTTGAGTTGCACATAGCTCCAACGATCACACACACACACACACACACACACACACACACACACACACACACACACACACACACACACACACACACACACACACACACACACACACACACACACACACACCATTTGTATTGTATTATTGTATGAGAGGTTCCAGGTTGAATTGAGGCGAATATTTGTAATGTTCAGAGGTTGTTGTGTTTAATATTCATGAGAATATTTGTCATTGTTCAAATGATAATAAACATTAGCATAAAGCATATTTGTCCACTCATATGTTGATAAGAGTATTAAAAACTTGAAAAATATTCCTCTAAGGTACATTTAGAACAGATCAAAAATGTGCGATTAATCGCGATTAACTATGGACAATCAT
>CM053248.1:1200000-1562118 GCA_028583405.1 Pogonophryne albipinna
ATTTGATGTAACCAGCCAGAAGGCGCCCTGACAGCTTGGGGTTAGGGAAGTGGATTGGGCAAAGGCGGCATTGACAACCCGCCACAAGGTTCCTCGCATGAGAGCTGAGGAAACTCTGGAGAATATGAGGTCTTCAGGGGTTTCATAGGTTCCTATAGTCAGAAACAGAGACTGGCTGGTTGAAAATCACTCACGCTAATTGGCTCAGGTCGAGTCTTTTCATTTTGGATAAATGGAAACGTACAATGAACTGCTTTTACATAGCGCTTTATCCAGTCTTTATGATCCCTACAAGCACTTTACATCCACTTGCTCAAGGAAGCTAACATTCACACACATTCCCATTGGGAGCAACTTGGGGTTAAGTATCTTGCCCAAGGATACATCGACATGTTGACTGCATTGGCTGGGATCAAACACACAACCTGTTTGAAAGACGGCCGCACCACCACCGAAAAATATATCTGATGATTACATGCATCAGAGTGGACTTGTTTAATAACATGGTTGTTTATAATATAGACAGGAGAAAGACGAGAGGCGCAGTAAAATGACTGTTTTCCACTGCAGCTGCTTGTTAATTGCCTGCGAGTCATGCTGCTGCCAGTGGGTCTGTACAGGCTGACGGTTTTTAGATTATTATTATTATCTGGTCAATTAGGGCGCTCTGTGCACTTCAGGTTTTAATCCGATTCATTTCCGGCCACATTTTTGGACAAATGAATAACGCTCCGGTAGATTTCTTCAGAGACTCATGCCTCCACACCTCATCCTCTAATGTCATCTGGAGAGTAGGCTGAAGTTTGCTTCATTAGTAATGAAACAAGAACGTTTTTTTAATGTAGCCACTTTCTGAGGTAAGCAAGCTGCAGTGCAAACAGGCAAAGAGCCTCCTGATCCGGACTGTGGTATGCTCGGCAGGTGGAGCAGCACCAAAAAGCACAAGGTAGAAAAGTGGTTTCCTTTAACCACAGGTCATTTCAATGTCATGTTTTTCTTACAGTTACTGAATGAAAGTGGATTCTAGTACCATTGCAACAGATTAGAGCTGACTGGCTGAGCAGGTAGCTGCACATATCAGGATGCTGCTCTGCAGCGTAGAGTGGTCAAGCTTTAAGATCCCATTAGAGAGTGAAACCTGTGTGAAATAGAGCATGCTGTGGCTTTTTTTCGTCAACACAGAAAACGGATTGGATTTGTTAGTGACTATTTATACTATATTTTCCGAGTCTTGTAACTCTTACTGGGCAGAGTACAGTATAATTCAATGGACATACATCTTGTTGTGATATATGAATCAGAACATCTACGGCTCGGTCACCTACCTTACTGAACACACATGCATATTTGTTGCCAGGCAACCTTATCAGCATAGCAGAAAGCATCAGCTTTTACTGGTCTGATGGAACTGATGGAACTGCCACTTGTGCTAATGTTGGTTGACACCTACTTTTGATGTGAAGAAAAAGGGAAATGGACAAGACTGGGTGTGTCATTGGACCCGTCAAACAGACCCTTCCCTTCACAGCTGATGTGAACTAGATTAGACCCATGACACTTCCAGCCAGTTTATTAATACATCCTGTCATCGTAGCAACAGCCGCCTCCACACTGCCTCTCACCACTGAACTGGATAATGCTACACTACACTGTTTGTAAAAACTAGATTAATGCCACTTTTGGTACAATTGTTAGTACATAACCAAACTCTATGCCCACTTCATTATCCTATTATTTTATAGAAGAACATTGTTAATGAGAATGTATTATGTAGTAGTGGTTTTGAAGACAATGACCTTTTGAGATTGTTTGAATTGTCTAATTTGCAGTTTTTTTTATTGTTTATCAATGTACCAAAAAAGAAAATGTATGTGCTTGAACAATTGTAGAATTGATCATCCAGAGGATGAGATTTCTTAACGTATTCCTCTTTTTTTTTTAAAGATTTACACCAAACCAGTAGCGTAGGCAGAAATGTACTTTAGGGTGGGCCTGTAAAAAATAGGGTGGGCCAGATTTTTCTTCTGGCATCAGAAGCTAACAACAATCCCCGCCGGTATCGGTGGCAGATTTCTGCCGGTAATGAATATTACATTTTCCACCAATAATTCAAATAAGTATTCCAAAATGTATTCACTTCAGGTTTACGAAAGTAACTATAATCAGATGACTCGTTTTTCAAATGTAACGCCAGCTGAATACACTACAATACATTTTTGTATTCTGATTACGTAACGCCGTTACATGTATTCCGTTACAACCAAGCGGCAAACTCTGGGGAACAGCCGGGACGCCAATACGGAAGTGCCACACACTGCAGTTCATACATGGGCCGCTAGGGACTGGCTGCAGAAAGGAGCAATTTCCATAGACCCCCATGTTAAAATGCCCAACTTTACAGCAGAAAAAAACATGTTTCTACCCATGGATGCAATAATTATTATTATCGATATAGTTAGATTCCACCTTCATGATTATGAATCTGTGAGTGAATTGTTTTCTAACACGACCCTTTGATTTATATTAGGTCTTAAAGTGTTTGCATAAATTAGGGCGTGGTCACTTTGATGGACACGTACGTGCCTCACTGCCAGCTAACAGCAACTTGTCCACTCTGCTAGGCTACAACCATAGAGGCTACAACGTTAGTTAGTCATAGTACTGTACTTGACCCTTTAGCTTTAGCCGTGTTCGTGGTGATTGTGCCTTTTAGGGAATATTGTTACAAATACCAGACAATTAAAATGTCGTGCTGTGCGCTTGAATGTACTAACAGAACTTCCAAGAAGTCTAAAATGATGATATTATACATGTTAACCCCGTTCGCAGGTGTTTGTGTGCTTGGTAGCTTAGCTTGTTACTTATTAGCCAGCTAAGGACGTAACCCTTTATGCATACATATACATTTTAGTTTATGATTCAGCCTTGGGTAAGACTTTTATAGTCTATGGCTATGACGCCCATAATGCTAAACGGGAGCAAATGTTAATAGGGGACCCAATTATCCCAGTGGTGGCCGCCGGAGCTAACGGAGCCGCAGGGGGCTAGCTCCAGCCGGCGTCCCGGAGCTAGCCCCCTGCGGCTCCGTTAGGTCCGGGCGGTGGAGTCCGTCTTTTCTCAACGTGTGAATGACAAGCATTAAGAATAACAAAATATAGCTAATTCTCTTGCAGATTGTCTCATTTGATTATGAATGTAACGTTTATATAGGGGAAGTACACTGTTAGCAGTAACTTGGTTTGCATGTATTTCATGTTAGCTTAGCTTCTTAGCCTGAGCTAGCTCTGTTTACTTCCAGTTCGGAGGCAGCAGGTCCCGCCTCGGCTCCGCCTCTTTGCCCTTATTTGGATCAGGCGGGAGTTGAACTCTGACGTCACAGTCGAGCCGTTAGTGGCCGACTCCGCCTACTAAGGGCTTCACGGCAACTCTACAGAATCCTATGGGTGACGTCACGGACACTACGTCCATTTATATATACAGTCTATGGTTACAACCCAACCCTGTGTATATCTCTCCGGTAGTCCACCAGCAGATGAAAAACACCCACCTCTCCGTCTCTTCCAAGGGACGAGGGAACCGTGCGGCAGTTTCCGTTAACATTGTTTTTCTTCTGACAGCCCAGCAGCAGGAGAGGGAGAGGTGGGGAGAGGGAGACGGGGGGAGAGGGAGACGGGGGGAGAGGGAGACGGGGGGAGAGGGAGACGTGGCTATTTCATCGTTATCAGAAAATGATCGTAGAGATCGCTGCTAGATGAGGGCAACTCTTCTTGGAGTCTGGCTTTTTTTTTTAAACCAAAAACTTTGAGCTATCATTTCTTTTGCAGGCAGCTCTCTGCCTCTCTCACGTTATTATGGCGCGTGCAGGAACCAACAATCAGTTTACCGTAAATGAGTTCGGTTCAGACTGGATAAAACACATGCACATTAATTAAACTTGATATTTGTTCACTTAAATTTCACTTTGAATGCTTGGATATTCTCAATGGGTGAATACATTTTTTTTATAATAATAATAAAAAATAAATACAATTTAAATTAAAATGACACCGAAGCTTTCTCAGGGTGGGCCAATGAGTAAACTGGGTGGGCCAGGGCTACGCCACTGCACCAAACTCACTAGATGCAGTTCTCATATTACATTGTATTTCCTTTACGCGCTTAAAGTAATGGCCCCTATACCTGTCAATTTGCCCTGCGTGTTCATGGCCACATGCAAGCACTCAAGCAATGTTTTAAAAGCAAGGTAATGACGTCTGTGATTGATTCAGTGCGTGTCGAGCCACGTTATTATTTTGTTCATCTTCACACTGACAGTTAGATCTCCAACAGGCAGCAGGAGGGACATGGAAACCTTTTAAAAGAAAGGAGGCACACGTGTGGTCAGGATGTAACATGCAGGGCTGTCAGCTGTGGGATCTGCTTCTGTAAATCAGCATTACTGCTCGATGATACAGGTCACACTCATGCATGAAAGCGGAGCGCACAGGGAATTGTTAAACTCAGCACATTTAAATAATTCCGTGGCACTCTCCGTGAAGCGAGGCTCTATTTTGCCTTGTTCATGATCCCTAATTAATACAGTATCTGAAAAACGTAAAAGTATAACCGATCATGATTGTCTGGTTATGGAAAGTCGTCAAATTGCATTTCACATAACTACTAAATGAACTAAAGGGGTTGCAATTTTCTTCTTTTTGTTAACCAGCCTCAATGGAATTCATTCATTTGAAGATTTCTCCATCTTTTATTATAATAATAATAATAATAATAGATTTAATTTGTTAGCGCTTTTCCAGGTGCTCAAAGACGCTTTACAGATATAGTGAAGGGAAAAGAAAAGGAAGGAACAACAAATAAATATATAGTTAAAGTTAAAGTCAAATAATACAAAAACAATCACACATTAAAAGCCAGATTGAAGAGGTGAGTTTTTGTGAGTGTTTTGAAGGTGGTGAGGTCAGTGCAGTCTCTGATGGGTTGGGGGAGTGAGTTCCAGAGGGAGGGGGCAGCAACGGAGAAGGCTCTGTCCCCCCAGGTCCGTGATTGGTGCGGGTGGGGATGGATAGGAGGTTGGCTTCTGATGAGCGGAGGCAGCGGGAAGGGGCGTGGTGGTGCAGCAGGTCTGTGAGGTAGGGAAGGGGGGTGGTGGTGCAGCAGGTCTGTGAGGTAGGGGGAAGGGGTGTGGTGGTGCAGCAGGTCTGTGAGGTAGGGGGGGGGCGTGGTGGTGCAGCAGGTCTGTGAGGAAGGGGGGAAGGGGCGTGGTGGTGCAGCAGGTCTGTGAGGTAGGGGGAAGGGGTGTGGTGGTGCAGCAGGTCTGTGAGGTAGGGGGGAAGGGGCGTGGTGGTGCAGCAGGTCTGTGAGTTAGGGGGGAAGGGGCGTGGTGGTGCAGCAGGTCTGTGAGGTAGGGGGAAGGGGTGTGGTGGTGCAGCAGGTCTGTGAGGTAGGGGGGAAGGGGTGTGGTGGTGCAGCAGGTCTGTGAGGTAGGGGGAAGGGGTGTGGTGGTGCAGCAGGTCTGTGAGGTAGGGGGGGGGCGTGGTGGTGCAGCAGGTCTGTGAGGAAGGGGGGAAGGGGCGTGGTGGTGCAGCAGGTCTGTGAGGTAGGGGGAAGGGGTGTGGTGGTGCAGCAGGTCTGTGAGGTAGGGGGGAAGGGGCGTGGTGGTGCAGCAGGTCTGTGAGGTAGGGGGGGGGCGTGGTGGTGCAGCAGGTCTGTGAGGAAGGGGGGAAGGGGCGTGGTGGTGCAGCAGGTCTGTGAGGTAGGGGGAAGGGGTGTGGTGGTGCAGCAGGTCTGTGAGGTAGGGGGGAAGGGGTGTGGTGGTGCAGCAGGTCTGTGAGGTAGGGGGGAAGGGGCGTGGTGGTGCAGCAGGTCTGTGAGGTAGGGGGAAGGGGCGTGGTGGTGCAGCAGGTCTGTGAGGTAGGGGGGAAGGGGTGTGGTGGTGCAGCAGGTCTGTGAGGTAGGGGGAAGGGGCGTGGTGGTGCAGCAGGTCTGTTAGGTAGAGGGGGGGGGGGGTGGTGCAGCAGGTCTGTGAGGTAGGGGGAAGGGGCGTGGTGGTGCAGCAGGTCTGTTAGGTAGAGGGGGGGGGGGGGTGGTGCAGCAGGTCTGTGAGGTAGGGGGAAGGGGTGTGGTGGTGCAGCAGGTCTGTGAGGTAGGGGGGGGGTGTGTGGTGGTGCAGCAGGTCTGTGAGGTAGGGGGAAGGGGCGTGGTGGTGCAGCAGGTCTGTGAGGTAGGGGGGGGGTGTGTGGTGGTGCAGCAGGTCTGTGAGGTAGGGGGGGGGGGCCTGATTGTTGAGGGCTTTGTGAGTAATCAGGAGGACTTTGAAGTTGATTCTTTGACGGACGGGGAGCCAGTGGAGGTTCTGGAGGACGGAGTGATGTGGTCTCGGGTGAGGAGGCGGGCAGCAGAGTTCTGGATATGTTGGAGTTTATTGATTAGGTTGGATGATATGCCGTAGAGCAGGGGAGTCAAACTAAATTTCATCGTGGGCCACGTTAGCGTTATGGTTGCACTCAAAGGGCCGGTTGTAACTTCAAGACTATATAAATATACATATATAAATATATAATATATATAAAATAATGCATTATATTACATGTTTGCCTCTGCATTGGATTATTATCAGATAGGGTAATAACTTCATAATTAACTACGTCTGAAAGCAGAAGTCTAGGGCAAATAATTGCAAGTCTCTTCAGTGAGAATGTCACAAAATGATTTAAAACTAAAAGTCAAATTCTGGGGAAAAAACAAAAGTGACATTTTGAAAAAAAATGACATTTTGAAATAAAAAAGTAACATTATAAAAAAAAGCCAAATTCTGAGAAAAAAAGTCACATTTGAGATGCATTGTGGGACATGTAGTTGGGCAACATGCTTATTTAAATCGCCATGTAACCGTATAATAAATATATGATATTCTTTCAGAGCTCTTCTGGGGCCACATGAAATGAAGTCGCGGGCCGGATTTGGCCCCCGGGCCTTGAGTTTGACACCCCTGCCGTAGAGGATACTCTGGCAGTAGTCGAGTCATGAAGTGATGAATGCATGAATCAGGGTCTCAGCAGGAGGAGAGTGATGGGCGGAGACGGGCAATGTTTTTGAGGTGGAAAAAGGCGGTCCTGGTGATGTGATTTATGTGGTGGTTGAATTTGAGCTGACTGTCGAAGATGACTCCGAGGTTGCGGATGTGAGGGGGGGAGATAGAGTGTGGCTGTCAATGGTGAAGTTGAAATTCTGGATGTCTTTGATACGGGATGGGGGGCCGATGATGATGATGAAACTCTTGAAGATATACTTTTTTTTTTAAATGTGCAAAGAGCAGCCTAAAAATACATACAAGTATCATATTCTGAGAGTAATCCTCTTATGATAGCTGGAATATGGACACTTTGGGATATGTCAGTGTAATATCTACCACAGTCGGTTATACAGTGCTTCAGACAACTTGCTGCTGCTTGACATTATGAGCACAAAACTACTATTTTGTGTGAAAAAACATATTATTATATACACATACCTAGTAGTGTATATTATTGAAACCTTTAGTTTTTCCTTACAGAGCCCCTCCTCCAACACAGGAACGCGCACATGACCAATGAGGGCACAAGATAAGTTTGTGCACAAATGGAAGGCTGACAGGCAGGTAGGCCATCCAGTTACTTTAGCCGGCTCAGATGATTGGTCGTGCTTTTTACAGCACCACGGCTTCCAGAGATTAAATGTTTTAATGGATTTTTTGTCAAAGCGCTTCAGATATTCATTGCTATCGGGATGTTAAGAGCATTCCATGGAATATAACAACAAGTGTATCTCGAGCCGGTTTCTCAAACTTACCTACCCCACCTTTAAGTAAATGTAACACCCTTTTCACCCCGGTTACACGTTTCATTTGCCCTGTACGATGGGCGCTGTAAGTGATGAAAATGGGGGATGTTGGCTTATCTGGCGCCCGCAGCTCACAGCCAAAATGAGAGTGAGCGTGGGAGCGAGGGAGGGTGCTGTTGTTATTAGCATCTGGTGCTAGCTGCTCTAACGGATATAAGAAGAAGATGTTTCTACAATGATGTGGAGGGAGAGTCCTCTCCAGTCAGACTGAGGCTGATAACTACAGCTCAGTGAGGTAAAGGACTCTGAGTGTTTAGATAGTTCACTTTAGTCTAAGTTCAAACGGTTTGGTCACAATTTATGTAAACACATATTTCCAAGGCACTCCTTTATAATTATTGGGATAAACAGGTTTTACATCATTCCAATGTAAACTATAGGACAGTAACCAAAAATATCCTTTAAAACTGGAGAGAGATAAAAAAATGCATAAATAAATCAATGTTAAGGTAAAATAAGATATGAACAACAACAATAAAATAAGTTACATTCATTTGTTATTGGCTATGGTAGGTTATTGGTTATGTTCACTTATTTGATTCCATCCACTTGTCTAAGATGACAACAGAGACTTTCGACCCAAAACCAGCTGTTGACTTGTGGATGCAAGCAGCTAATCACAGACTCAAGAGAGAAAGAAGTAGGCCTACATCATCAGCTACCATGTCTGACAGAGAGGAGAACAGTGAGGAGAACAGTCAGGAGGGCAGAGAGGAAGACAGAGAGGAAGACAGTGAGGAGAACAGAGAGGAGAACAGTGAGGAGAACAGTGAGGAGAACAGTCAGGAGGGCAGAGAGGAAGACAGAGAGGAAGACAGTGAGGAGAACAGAGAGGAGAACAGAGAGGAGAACAGTGAGGAGAACAGTCAGGAGGGCAGAGAGGAAGACAGAGAGGAAGACAGTGAGGAGAACAGAGAGGAGAACAGTCAGGAGGGCAGTGAGGAGAACAGAGAGGAAGACAGAGAGGAGAACAGTCAGGAGGGTAGTGATGACAGCTTGTAGGATTACTGGTCGTGCTAATGTTGTCTTGTGTTCACCTCTGCATGTGTGTTCTGTGTTCACCTCTGCACGTGTGTTCTGTGTTCACCTCTGCATGTGTGTCCTGTGTTCACCTCTGCATGTGTGTTCTGTGTTCACCTCTGTGTGTGTGTTCTGTGTTCACCTCTGCATGTGTGTTCTGTGTTCACCTCTGCATGTGTGTTCTGTGTTCACCTCTGTGTGTTCAGTGCCGTGTGTCTGGCAAATAAATTCAAGACCCCCTCAAAAGTTACGGTTTATTTCATTTTAAGGATGAGCACCAAGCAACATCTCCAGGTGCTCCTTTGAGAACCAGGGCAAAAAAGTGATGTGCACCCCTGATTATAGAATAATCACACCGGTGTGACAGTACTCTTCAAAGGGTTCCCGAAATATGACTACTACTCTTACTGTTTAACATTTTGGGTTACTTCATGTTACTTCATGTTAAGGCTAATAAAAATGACAAGGCGACTGTAATGCTAACTAACGTGCTTGCAACTTGATCCAGCCACTCCTGGTCCTTTCATCAGACGGGAAGCGAAAGAACGAGCAAGACCCATTGCTGGTATGATAACAACCTGGTACTAAGCACACAGGCATCTTGTTAAAGTTATCTTAGCTATCTCTTATATTTAGCGGAGGAAAACAATTGTGACATCACTTACGCGACTCTGGGATTTGTAGTCTTTCTAGTTGCGTATTTTTCTTATATTTCAACAGTTTTACGACAAACTGTGACTTTTTTGACATCATATTTGTAATTCATGGCACAATTCAAACGGGATCGAAAGATACGTTTTCTCTCTCCATTGACTTCAATACATAATTTTTCCGAAATAAGGTCCCATGGACCGGAAGTAGATGGGCGTGACTTTGCCACTCCATACCCAAATCTCTAAAAACGGGGCTGCAACGGATCTGATACAGACTGATACAGATTTGAAATATCTCTCATAAACAAGGAGCTCCGCCTATATCGGCAACTCTCCACCTATCAGGGGAATGGGGGGTTGCCGTGGCATGGTAACAGCATGGTAACAGCATGGTAACAGCATGGTAACAGCATGGTAACAGCAGGGTAACATGACGCTTGTGCCTTGCCCCCCTCCTTTGCAGGGGGGTGTGGTCAGCAGCAGCTCATTTGCCACAGAATCAGCCCCTTGCAAAAACAGGGCTGGAATAGAGCAAATAGAGCGAAATGAGGCATGGCTAAAATGCCTGATCTGTTTTGTATTTTGAAATAAAAACTTCACAGACATGTTTTATTTAGGTATGGCCCTACAATATATTATTCAAATATAGCATGATAGGTCCACTTTAAGAAACCATGCAAATATAAAAACACAAATGTGCCAAAACCGCATTTAGAAAACATTCACTAACTTCACAAAACATGCGCAGCGTTAACTAAAAGCTTTTTATCAACAAAACGCTGCAAACAAAAATAAAAAAGGCTCCAAAATGCTGAAAACACAACTGAAACAGGGACACTAAAGTGATGCCCACAGCTTGTTGGCAGGCTGTCACCGTTGGCATGTTTTATAATTGTGAGTGATTTGTCAGTATATTTGAAATGACTAGGTTGGCTACGTTAGCTAGCTAGCTTACAGCAGATCTGCAATAATATCGGAAGGAATCATGTAATCACATTCTAAAATAAGCCAATAAAACATATATTTAAGGTTAGTTTCCAGTGGCAGTTGACCAACTTTAAAATCTCTTTTCATCAACTTGCGCTCAGGTCCTAGCTGTATGCATCACTTTTAAATGTCCTGGTTTGCGTCATGTTTCGAGCTACTTGCAGAGTTTTGTATTTGTAGTTTTGTTTATACACCGCTTTTAGTAAACGTTGCGCATGTTTTGTCAAGTTGGTGAAGATGTTTCTTTATTTGCATGTGTTTTGGCACATTTGTGTTGCATATTTGCATCGTTTTTGAAACTGCAGCACGAAAATGTATTTGGTCCGTGTAGCGCGTTTGGCACATGTTGGCGACCACAGGTCAATACTACAACAAATAACAAATAGAGGAGCTAAAAACCAATTGGGTAACGTTAAGATTCAGAAAGCAAAAATAACAAAGAAAATCTCACCTTTAAGAATTCAAGAAAAGCCGGTTTGGACAAGCAGGCCTTTTTGATGAGAGCCATGGCGTTGGTGAAGTTGTTCACGTAATCACTGTAAACATCGAGCACCATGGACTTGGAAAACTGCGGAAACAAAACAACATGATTATCTGAATTATTAACAACAGCGCAACAATGAGAGGGTACTGCCATGTCTTAGTTTGTCTTCCACAAACACAGTCATGTCATTTCTTTTGACATCTTGAATGTTTTGCTAACCATAATGTTTTCAGGGCGACCTATAGGTAATATCATTCTAAACAGAGGCAAGGAAATAGCCCTTTAAGTATAGTACTTTTAACAACAAAGAATGCTTTGTTTACCATTCCAGTTACCACAACACCCTTCACGAGCCATTTAAGACGCTGGGCAAAGAGGAATGAGGTGACCGAGTGCAACGCTGTGTGTGTGTGGGGGGGGGGGGTGTCGGATTTGCAGTAGACATTTATTCTCTCTCCTCAATTAAACTCACACCAGGCAGCCGATAGTGATAGTTTTAGGAGTGATGGGGCATTAGCACATCGCATGAAGGAATGAACCCTCTTTGCTCGCAGCCTCCTTCAGGATCCTGCCTCTCGGGTATTACTACAACATATTACTTTGCAGGTACATACATTGCAACAATAAGCTCAATAAAGGGAGTTCCAGTACTTTCCATTTCCAGTGTGCTCTTATTTAATAATAAGGATATCAATGAAACAGCTCTATAATGTCCAGCAGAGAAAACAAGGGTCCCTCTAATAGGCAAATAATGAGCAGACCTTATGGATGAAGAGACTCTACAGAAAACTCACACTGAACACTATTATTGTAGTGCCAACATGTTTAAACACATATCCCAGAGTGGTTTGGATGCAGTGGAGATATTCATCACATGTGTAATTGATTCTGCGTTTGGGAGTAAGCTAGCCCTGTTTGCTCAACCTTAAGCCTGCAGCTCATTACAACCGTGGGAGCAGATATTGTGTTATACAGGAAAAAAGGAGTTTCTTTACCCAGCATGCATGTTATTGATTGCATGTTAAGACTGAAACAAAAACAATATATACACACGCTGTATAAATCTCACTCCTAGTTCACAAATATGGAGAAACATACAAAAAACATGCACATGTAGGACACCTACCGAGGCAACAAATAAGTCCCCGATTTTCTCACAGCTGTCCCACTCGGCGACACGAGACGCCAGAGCAATCTGAAACATGGAGTGGCACTGTGTGATTTCCCTCATTCTGAAAAATATAGGCCGGATCTTTCTCGAGCTCAGGATGCGTGGATCGGCTTCCATCAACGGTCTCTGGTATTCCTGGTGGGATTGAGAGAGGAAAATGGTTGTTGATATGTGTTTGGTGGAGGGGCTTTAAGAGAAATCAGCATCCAACCTTCCTTTACATCTCTTCCTATAGTAGTATAAATAGACAACTGATGGGTAGCAGAAACAAATCCTGTGAATCAGGCGGAAATTAGGAAATGTAGTCATGCTGCCTTCAATCTAAAGGAGTCGCCTGCAAAACATTTGACGTGTGCAAACATGTTCACAACCCAAGGTGACTTGTAATCATAAAAGCCAAAATAATAATGGCAAAAGGAAGCTCCCAGCAGAGTGACCGAGGCAAAAGGAAGCTCCCAGCAGAGTGACCGAGGCAAAAGGAAGCTCCCAGCAGAGTGACAGAGGCAAAAGGAAGCTCCCAGCAGAGTGACCGAGGCAAAAGGAAGCTCCCAGCAGAGTGACCGAGGCAAAAGGAAGCTCCCAGCAGAGTGACAGAGGCAAAAGGAAGCTCCCAGCAGAGGGACAGAGGCAAAAGGAAGCTCCCAGCAGAGGGACAGAGGCAAAAGGAAGCTCCCAGCAGAGGGACAGAGGCAAAAGGAAGCTCCCAGCAGAGTGACAGAGGCAAAAGGAAGCTCCCAGCAGAGGGACAGAGGCAAAAGGAAGCTCCCAGCAGAGTGACAGAGGCAAAAGGAAGCTCCCAGCAGAGTGACAGAGGCAAAAGGAAGCTCCCAGCAGAGGGACAGAGGCAAAAGGAAGCTCCCAGCAGAGTGACAGAGGCAAAAGGAAGCTCCCAGCAGAGTGACAGAGGCAAAAGGAAGCTCCCAGCAGAGGGACAGAGGCAAAAGGAAGCTCCCAGCAGAGGGACAGAGGCAAAAGGAAGCTCCCAGCAGAGGGACAGAGGCAAAAGGAAGCTCCCAGCAGAGTGACAGAGGCAAAAGGAAGCTCCCAGCAGAGTGACAGAGGCAAAAGGAAGCTCCCAGCAGAGTGACAGAGGCAAAAGGAAGCTCCCAGCAGAGGGACAGAGGCAAAAGGAAGCTCCCAGCAGAGTGACAGAGGCAAAAGGAAGCTCCCAGCAGAGGGACAGAGGCAAAAGGAAGCTCCCAGCAGAGGGACAGAGGCAAAAGGAAGCTCCCAGCAGAGTGACAGAGGCAAAAGGAAGCTCCCAGCAGAGTGACAGAGGCAAAAGGAAGCTCCCAGCAGAGGGACAGAGGCAAAAGGAAGCTCCCAGCAGAGTGACAGAGGCAAAAGGAAGCTCCCAGCAGAGGGACAGAGGCAAAAGGAAGCTCCCAGCAGAGTGACAGAGGCAAAAGGAAGCTCCCAGCAGAGTGACAGAGGCAAAAGGAAGCTCCCAGCAGAGTGACCGAGGCAAAAGGAAGCTCCCAGCAGAGTGACAGAGGCAAAAGGAAGCTCCCAGCAGAGTGACAGAGGCAAAAGGAAGCTCCCAGCAGAGTGACAGAGGCAAAAGGAAGCTCCCAGCAGAGTGACAGAGGCAAAAGGAAGCTCCCAGCAGAGTGACCGAGGCAAAAGGAAGCTCCCAGCAGAGTGACAGAGGCAAAAGGAAGCTCCCAGCAGAGTGACAGAGGCAAAAGGAAGCTCCCAGCAGAGGGACAGAGGCAAAAGGAAGCTCCCAGCAGAGTGACAGAGGCAAAAGGAAGCTCCCAGCAGAGTGACAGAGGCAAAAGGAAGCTCCCAGCAGAGGGACAGAGGCAAAAGGAAGCTCCCAGCAGAGTGACAGAGGCAAAAGGAAGCTCCCAGCAGAGTGACAGAGGCAAAAGGAAGCTCCCAGCAGAGTGACAGAGGCAAAAGGAAGCTCCCAGCAGAGTGACAGAGGCAAAAGGAAGCTCCCAGCAGAGGGACAGAGGCAAAAGGAAGCTCCCAGCAGAGGGACAGAGGCAAAAGGAAGCTCCCAGCAGAGTGACAGAGGCAAAAGGAAGCTCCCAGCAGAGTGACAGAGGCAAAAGGAAGCTCCCAGCAGAGTGACAGAGGCAAAAGGAAGCTCCCAGCAGAGGGACAGAGGCAAAAGGAAGCTCCCAGCAGAGTGACAGAGGCAAAAGGAAGCTCCCAGCAGAGTGACAGAGGCAAAAGGAAGCTCCCAGCAGAGTGACCGAGGCAAAAGGAAGCTCCCAGCAGAGTGACAGAGGCAAAAGGAAGCTCCCAGCAGAGTGACAGAGGCAAAAGGAAGCTCCCAGCAGAGTGACAGAGGCAAAAGGAAGCTCCCAGCAGAGTGACCGAGGCAAAAGGAAGCTCCCAGCAGAGTGACAGAGGCAAAAGGAAGCTCCCAGCAGAGTGACCGAGGCAAAAGGAAGCTCCCAGCAGAGTGACAGAGGCAAAAGGAAGCTCCCAGCAGAGTGACAGAGGCAAAAGGAAGCTCCCAGCAGAGTGACAGAGGCAAAAGGAAGCTCCCAGCAGAGTGACCGAGGCAAAAGGAAGCTCCCAGCAGAGTGACAGAGGCAAAAGGAAGCTCCCAGCAGAGTGACCGAGGCAAAAGGAAGCTCCCAGCAGAGTGACAGAGGCAAAAGGAAGCTCCCAGCAGAGTGACAGAGGCAAAAGGAAGCTCCCAGCAGAGTGACCGAGGCAAAAGGAAGCTCCCAGCAGAGTGACCGAGGCAAAAGGAAGCTCCCAGCAGAGTGACAGAGGCAAAAGGAAGCTCCCAGAAGAGTGACAGAGGCAAAAGGAAGCTCCCAGCAGAGTGACAGAGGCAAAAGGAAGCTCCCAGCAGAGTGACCGAGGCAAAAGGAAGCTCCCAGCAGAGTGACCGAGGCAAAAGGAAGCTCCCAGCAGAGTGACCGAGGCAAAAGGAAGCTCCCAGCAGAGTGACAGAGGCAAAAGGAAGCTCCCAGCAGAGTGACCGAGGCAAAAGGAAGCTCCCAGCAGAGTGACCGAGGCAAAAGGAAGCTCCCAGCAGAGTGACAGAGGCAAAAGGAAGCTCCCAGCAGAGTGACAGAGGCAAAAGGAAGCTCCCAGCAGAGTGACAGAGGCAAAAGGAAGCTCCCAGCAGAGTGACAGAGGCAAAAGGAAGCTCCCAGCAGAGTGACAGAGGCAAAAGGAAGCTCCCAGCAGAGTGACAGAGGCAAAAGGAAGCTCCCAGCAGAGGGACAGAGGCAAAAGGAAGCTCCCAGCAGAGTGACAGAGGCAAAAGGAAGCTCCCAGCAGAGTGACAGAGGCAAAAGCAACATGGTAAAAGAGGCACTGATTGATTCTTCAGTCAGCACGCGTGGGAGTATTAGCATGGCCTACAGAAATCAGTTGTCAGGCTGTTTGTGGACAAGATTCTCTGTGGGAGGCAGAAAACATGGCTTGTTTAAAAAATACTAAAGTATAGATATTAATACTCTTTTAAAGCAATTGTGGTGGTAATTTTCATTGATGTTTTGCAAGTTTTATCTCCGCAAATCCATCAAAGCAAATGAATCATCGACAGAAGAATTAACATGAGATGTGCAATCTGTTTTACTGCAATAATACAAAGTATCAAGTCTAATTGTGCTTGTGGCCTTTCATCTTGTATGTTATCAGGACACTACGTTTAGCATTCAGCTGGACACCCTGAACAAGAGAGATTTCAAACGTGCTAAACCTCCAAAGCATCACGCGCAATCATGTCACCCCACAACAAAGGTAGCTCATTACATTTCGACAGTGGAAGGCTTTGCAGGACATAAGGAAACTGTTGATAGCTGCTGATTCCATTTCAGTAGGCTGCTCCTATTTGTCTGCGATGAGGAGATAACAAGACCCCACTAAAAAGAGAGATAGAGGCTGCATCCCATCCTGCCTTACAGTCTTTCTCTCTTAGCGTCATCTCCACGCCACAGAAATGAGGGCGGCTGTTTTCATCAGGACTACTTATGCTGAGACACCTCTGTAATTTGATGGATATCACTGCTTCTCTTTCCGGTGTTATTCATAATGGCTAAATGGTGAAGGTATTGCATGTGGCAGTGGAGTACAACAGGGACTAAGCAGCTCACCTGCACGATCCTCCTGAGAGACTCCAGGTAGCTGCGCTCGCTCTGGATGATGGAGCTCAGGATATGGCGTCTGACAACCTGCGCAGACAACAGACCAGTCAGGAAACGCAGCGCTAAGAGGACATGATGGGGCGGCAGCGTGCACTGTGCTCACAGTTAGGCACGCCGCAGGTTGATGATTGAACAGTAATCATGTGTTTGTCACGGGAGGAAAAAGACTCAAAGAACAGTAGGTCTGTTTGAACAAGGCCCCCATCGAAGGTCTGATTCAAAGAGAGCTGCACAATTAGATTTGTTTTTGAAATAGCAATATGGTCTAGTGCAATATCAAAATCGCAGTAAGCACAATCATTTGTAAATATAAAATGCTGGAAGTATTTATTATTCGCGCTGCAACAGTTAAGTCCGTAGGGACTTGGCTTGGTAACTAAAGTGTTGCCGGTTCGAGTCCCAATTCATAAAAGGTGATTTTAATCATAATCCTATTATGGTGTTGTCGAGAAGTTCCAGGCCTAAAACGTTATTTTACAGAATCTTTTTTTTTTTTTAATCCTTGTTTGGTACAGATCTTCCTGATAATTGGAATATATTTTTCATGATAAGTTAATGTTTAAGAAATGGGAGGACACTGTGGTCCAGCTCGGTAATGTCATCATTTGCATTTTTGTTTGTACATGCTTTAAGATTTTGCAAGCGTTAAGTGTGTGTTAAGTGGTAAAAATAGCATGTGACTGGCAAATAATTCTCAACATGTCAGCTTAGAGCCTGACCTTAAGGCTGTTGGGACACAATGGGTTCACATACATGCTTGATGTTAGAGTTCCTGGGTTAAAATCGTTTAGGAAGGAGCGCTTGTTAAATCGTGAGGTGCACCTGGTGGCTGGTGAGCCCCTCGGGCATTGGGCTCAGCTGTGGGGGAGGATGCTTAACGTCTGGCACGGCCACATCCAGGTATCCTGCATCATCTTCCTCCTCTGCACACATTCAAGAATAAAGGACAAACATACAGAAAGGTAAAAAATAAGAAAAAGAGTGCAAGCATGTGTGAGAAAAAATAAACCAGACAGGGAAAAACAGAAAGGCACCCTCCAGATCTCACTGCAGCTAGAGACACATTGCGACACACCAAGTTTATTACCTCGAAAATGTGAAGAGGTTTCTATACTTTCTGAGACAGAGCGAGAGAGAAAGAGGTGTTGAGGAAGAGGCAGAGGCAGAGAGAGAGAAGCCTTCGGAAAAAAGGAAATAACTTTCAAAACAATACTGTATCACTGTTTGAGTAAGAGAGCACACAGAAGTGTGTCTGCAAAAACACCATCCAACACATTCTCATTTCCACACTGGCTCAAAGACATTCGGCAGTCAAAACAAATCCCACTTCACCCGTAACATAAAGACACAGATACCCAAAGCTTCCTTCCACCGTTCCAATTAAAGTCTTTGGAATGATAACAGAGAGCTTGGTGGGGAAATAAATATAATGCCGTGCAGATTTCCCCCCCCCCTCAACACCTAAAAATAGCAGCACTGGCCTCTTTCCCTCTTTGTGATGGCTCTGAGATTTCTTTGAGGCGTAGGTCTGGGATCTATGGAGCTGCTCGATACTCCATTAATGGATGGTAATCTCTGACTATTGTTAGGCAAGGGCTCCTATAAAGGAACCCATAGTGTACCGCATGAATTGCCTCATCCTTTTCATTCTCGCACTTCAAACACATTACTCGACCACATCGCTTGTCTTAAAACTGAGAAATCTGTTTTATGTATTATAGTTATAATCAGTGAGATCTTTTCTCTTCACAGTTCTTTCATTTCACCCTGAGGGGATTTGCATAAAGTAAGACTTTCTACTCCACCAGCCTTGAACGCTACTTTGGCTTGCCTGACATTGCACACAAGCAACTGCTTGTGTGCAATGTCAGGCAAGCAACTGCCTATAATTGAAAGTGTAAGGAGTAAAAACCAAGACTTCATAAGCAATCCCCATTATCCAGTATAGTAGAACTCTTTCATCCAAAAAGATCCAGCTGACCAACGTTAACAGACTTCACCCGCATTACCCGGTTGATCCTTTCTCTGCAGGAAGTTAACTTTCCGCATGACGGCTATCTTGGTCTTTTCAAGCCCGTCCTTCGTTCCGCTTCTGGCCGCCTTCATGAGTTGCTGAACCTGGTAGGAAGGAGCAGAGAGAGACAACGGAGGAGCTTTAGAGCGCGAGGAGGGTGCCATGCTGTGCAGACTTGATAATCTACGGTGCTCCTCTGCAGAGAGATGGAGAGGAGAGGCGCTCAGTCAGTGGGCTCATCGTGAATCTCACCATCTGCAACTCCCTGCGGGTCGCCGCGCAGCCCTCTAATCAGGGAGACTATGAGCGCGTCATCTACAGATTATCCTAACGGAGTGAGCTCTAGTTGGGCTCAGTGTGGGAGAATCCGGCTGACCAAAAACTCCACCCTGAGCATCCCAGAGGCCCTGCAACCAGACTCCAGCGACACAAGAATACACGCAGGATGGTAGTATTTTTAAATGATGCTACTTCAGGGAAGTGGGTCATTAATTGGGTGCGAGCTGCACTGGCGTTTATGGAAGTAAATACGTGGAATACTGTTTAATAATTCATGTGTCCCATAAATGCATCTTGATGTTAAACCAGGCAGGGGAAGGAGAGAGGGATCAATAGAAGAGTCTCAAAGCAAAGTCACAGTCCAAAGGGAAGCTGGGGAGAGGATGGTGCAGAGAGTCAGCTAAGCCTTTGGGCCAGCTGAGCATACAACAAAGCATATTTCAGCTCTGGGTGATCATCAATCCTATTGACAAACATCTAGCAGAGAGATTTGAGCTCTGCGGATAAAATAGCGTGATATAGCTGTGTTCACTTGCTGCTGGAAATATACCTTGATGTCATAGTTGTGCTTGCCAGAGAGTCTCATGGCCAGCTCTCGTTTGGTCCTGGCACAGCGTTCCCTCAGCCGACTCACGTCAGGAGAGAGCTACAGGTGTTGGACAGGGACAGGCGGGGCAAGGAGAGAGGGGGGAGGTCGCGTTTAGCCATGAAAGGCGTAGAGAGGAGGAAAAGAGTAGGGGAGAGGAAAAAGGAAACGGAGGCAAAGTGATCAAGGCAAAATAAGCTACGCAACATTGGGAATGAATCACAAGCATAGAGTGAAGGCTTGGAGCACGGCTAAAGGGGTTATGATGTATGATACTTATGGAATGGTGCAGGGATGAGTTTGACTACCCGGAAATAAGTTAGCATTTTAGCACTTAGCTCGTCTTGAAGTCAGTGGTTTTTGGTGAGACGTTCTAACGTTTGTTGTACCCCACTCGTTAAACCTTTTATGTGTCATAAAAACAGCAGTTGCTAACAATGAAAGGGGCCTTTTTATGCTCTATTTTAGGTTTCACAATTGTATTTTGTGCCTCATAGTCTACTGTGACATGAGGTCTTTGTTTATCTCATACTGCCTGTACTGCAGCACCTCTTTTCAACTTCTGTCTGAAACCAGAGCCCAGTCTGCTCTGATTGGTTAGCTGGCCGGCTGTTGGGATTGGTGTACCACTTAGAGATGTCCCTTCCCTTTGCCTATCACGTACAATGTGTTTGAGCGCTAGCCAATAGAAGCGCAAGTGTTACATAGTGATGTCACTATGTTGAGGAAGGTGTACCCTCAGGAAGTTACTTTGGAGATTTAGATTGACATGTACAAGAAACCTATATAACACTCCAGGACAGGGTAAACCCAAAAAAGCATAAAAGGGCCCCTTTAAGTGGTGATGTGAAGTAATGAGACCCTGGTGTTTGTTATAGCCTTACGTTAGCTATTTACATCTGGCTATTGCTTTATGCTTCAAAAATGATCAAAGTGGTGAAATATGCAAGTAACATATTTGTTTCTTAGCTTATTTTCAGCAATATTCCAAAACCAATAGAACATTCCTGTTGATCTTTGTAGAGGGAGCCTTGTGATGCTAGTTTCCGGGTTCACATTCTGTCATCACTGCACCACTCTATGGACACTGGTTTGTAGAAGGGTGGAGGGGGGAGGGGGAGGGGGGAGGGTGAGGGGTGCAGGCAGTTATTAAAGAAGCAAACTCTTCCAAGCTGCTCAAATTAAGCAGTAAACTGAACAAGGGAACTTCAAGTACACTTGGTGAAAAATTAATCAGGCGAGTAATTAAAAACGATGTGTTTTGGGTTGAAGGATTTGCTAGCTAGAAAAGTGTTGTTGGCCCCGTAATAGTCAAGGTTCCTTCATTAACTGTTCAAACGGTGCAGCTGAGTCCTTCCTTGTGTTCAGTGGTCTGGGACCAGCAATCTGAAAGAAACGTGGTGGGGTTTTCACAACAAGCCTTTCTTTGTAATTACCTGAGCAGCGCATTTCAGTCCAATACATCGACTTCATTTTCTTTGGTCTCCCTTGTTTCTCAAAGCACTGATTTTCTTGCCTTAAAATAGAATTGTATTCGTATGCAAACACCTACAAATGAAAAAATATGTATAGGCGAGTACACATCTAGACATTAATAATGATAGAAAAAGATGTTTTATTGCTATGGCTCCACATTGTCCCTATGTCTGCAGAGATGCACGGTAAAGGCTGGCGAAGCATAAAGAACATGCTGCAGTGTGAATGTGCACACAGTGCCATCATGTGGAAGGCTGACACTCTGGAGCCGTGCTGCACAACGCTGATGAACAGCATCCTTGGCAGACAAGAAGGCGAGGAGATCTCAGGCTCTTCAAACTGAAATGCTTCTTGTTTACTTTCATCCGGCAATGAAAGTTTAAGACCTAGACGGACTGAAATACATTTTTCATGTTCTTTATAGTCTCCTTTATAGTTCTCTACATTAATAAAGAGGACTGTGCCAGAGGAGCAGGAAATGAAATATTCTCCTTGATTATTTCATGCTGGAAACCGCGGCCACAACACACACTAAAAGGTTGACGTTAAATACATGGATCATGTCAACAGATTTCACATAACTGTATTAGGTCAGTTGAAAGCAATAACATGAAGTTGAACGTAACATTTTGTTTTAATATTATTGCTTTCAACTGAAATCTGTTGACATATTACATTGAATGAAAATCAACGTTTCAGATAAGATAAGATAAACCGAGATGATAATGAGATGAATACACATGCGTCCAAAACTCACTAATACTACCTTGCTTCGTGTTGGTAATTTGGTCTCGTTATCAGACTGCTCATCATAGCTTTCAAACTCACTGGAGCTCCATCCGTTGTCTCTATCCAGAGGACGGCTGTCTCTCTGAACATCTTCATAGATCATATCTGCCAAAACACACACTTTATTACACCTCAGAAGCTCTGCATCAGAAATGACAATCATCCAGAGCAAACACAAAGTGTGTCGCAGCGACTCACCTTCATCAGGAGAGAGGGGGCCTTCACTTGGAACATCATCATAGATCACCTCGGGAGCCTCCGCCGTCTGTGGCTCAGCTTCAGCCGCGAGTAGAGCTGGCAAAGAAAAGCCAGTAGCATCAAAGTAAACACTGTTTGGTTTTTTTGAAATATAGAAAGAGTGGTGCCTTCTTTATCTCCCTTTCTGCTGGATAGTCACACCTCCTGTTGTGAGGCTTTTACATTTCTCGCCCAAAGACAACACACACAAAGACACACAGCTCCAAACTGAATTGCCTGCATCCTTTTTGGCGGAACAGAGCAGATATAAAAGACGCCAGATCTTATGCCTCTGGTTAGGAATTGTACAGCCTTTTGAATATGTCCATACTTATTGTATCATTTGCATGTGAAGGTCTTCTTCCTCGGGGAGATGTGCATTGTGCCGTAATGGCTTTGTCCATGTGACGCAACATGATTGTATCCAGCTTGTTTGAGCTATTGACCCCTTCTATCTCCCCGCTCGGCAGGATTTGTCGTTAAACTGCTTTGAGACTGTTTCAGCCTAATTTAGCTCAGTGAGCTTTATTGATTTGGTTTTAAACTGTTTGTCTTTTACACTTTCTCCTAAGCCCTGAACAGCAACAATCACTGTTTTCAATGAATCAGATTGGAGATGTGTATTCTGTCGTGGATTATTCAGCAGAGATCAGTCTTAAAACTGGAAATAACCTTGGATACAATCCAGGAGATGAACAAGTGTGTCTCTACAAAAGAGGATTTGCTATACAAATGTTCTTTATATATCGCACACTTTCCTACGCTTGTGGATTCAGAAAGGATTCAGAATGGAGGAGAGAACAACTGGATTTTGGCTATCAGCAGATCTGCTCAGCGGGTCTCACGGGAACATTATTCCAAATGTTTTAAACCAAGTTTCCTACTTTTACTCAACTTTCCAGAACACAATGACACTCCAATAAAGTCATGAACAGGTCACCAAAAAATACACTGCCAGTAAGTGGCAAACGTGAAAGAAAAGATCAAGGCAAAGCAATCAATGTCAGATAATCACTTCAAAATGTGCCGTGACCACAATCAAGGAGTGAAGGGACCTTTTAGCTTCAACCAACAGGAAGTACTTAAGTAAGGGATAATGTGCAGCGACGCGGTCATTATGGGGAAAAGAACACCGACAGGCCGATCAGGAGCCCGACGCCAAGCCAAAAGTAAAACAAATTGAGCATTGCAGTAGATTTCTCATTAGCATCAGCACTAGAGTATTCCCATTTCTGTAGTAATGATTTTAGATGGCTCGGAGAGAGGTTTAATAGAATTGCATTATTTAGTCAGTTTAAATGTACGCAGCGTTGGAAATGACAGCAGAGGCCTGTGTGAAAATACATCAGAGGAGCGGGACATCAAAAATGTCGGGCTCTTTTACATCTCTCATTTCTGAGCCACCTTCAAATAACGGCGGCACTGCTGACTGAGTCGGAATCCAAAAGCAATTTTCCCTCATGGAAATGGTTCTCTATTGATCCCCATCCTGAATTAATTGGATTCATGTCATGTCTGTGTAGAAATCAAATCATGGCAGAATACGTGCGCGCCTCTTGTGTCGTTATGTGTTTGAATGGAGCGCGCACAGATGTGTCTATACATAATGTGCGCCTGACCTCTCTCACCGTACAGATCAATGATCCATAAGACGACCGCAAGCCTGTAATATGGTGTTCTTGCCACCTTAGATCAAGGTCAAGAGATGCACTGTGCGGTACTCAAAAACACTGTTACAAAAATGGATACTGCCAGTGCCATTATGGTGGGGTCCACTATGCTGTTTACACAATTCTGGAGGTCCAATTGGTTTCCTTACAGATCTGAACACTGTAATTCCTAGGTGGAAGGAGCCTGAGTCCCGAGGTGAGCTTGAGAGTAGTCTTGAAATGTAACATCTGATCTAGAGTTGCATCACTTCCCTGTCAATATTATTTAGTTCTTTACCTTCACTGGAGCTTTTCTGGATTTCTTCGCCTTGGTCTCCTGAATCAGTCGTCGTCTCCACAGCTGGCGGCGCCGCAGGAAGCTCCTCTCCCACCAGAGGAGCCGAGGAACAGGACTCTGCTGCTGAGACCCTGGAAGGCACCCAAATATTAGCACAGTTAAACTAACACTGTGTGTCTCATTACAGGTTTAATGTCAGTGAGAGGAAGGGGAGGCTGAGAGGCTGGAGGTGGGGGTCAAAATAGTTTGTTGCTATCCAAGCATGCGAACACACACTCCCTGAAGTCTGACAGAGCACATATGGCTGCTGTCGAACTGTTGTGATAATTGTGGGGAGACTTTTTCGGAAGTGGTCACATTTTCCATATGCAGCTGAGCATTCTGTTATTTTTGAAAGTTAGGAGAAATATGTCAAAAACAAAACAGATTTTAATCGAATTTGGAGGAAGGCAAGAACAAAAGTGTTGGGGGGGGGGGGGGGGGGGGGAGTGTGTGGGAGAGAAACTCAATGCAGACCATTTACCTGCACCAAAACCTATAAAACACTGCAGGAAAGGGAGGAGACCAAACAGCATAGTAGGGCCTCTTTAAACTGAATGTGGGAACAGTTGCTGGTCTACTAATTATAAAGAACTTTTGCGAGTCCACATATAAGGAGAAGAAATATAAATCACACCTTAAGTGACTTCCTTTGCCCCTGAGCACTGTCAAATCATTACCTGTCATGCCTGCGGCTTACCATAATCACTGCTGGCTTTTTGAGAACATGTCCCTGAACCAGCTATTTAAAAACACACTCTGACATCACTGGGGGAAATCTTGTTGACACAGCTATCACAGGCTTGTGTTGATGCTGCCGGAGAGGGAGAGTCCTCCCCCACATGACTGATAATATGACAGGAAGCAGCGTGTAGGAGCGTCCCATCTACACTAATTAAACCTGTCCCTCTAACCTCCTCAGCAGCAGCAGCAGCTTCTCACAGTGATGGGCAACTTGCAGACAAACAAGACATGCCGGGAAAATAAAAAAAAGCTATTTTGGTAAACCGTACAGTTCTCTAATCCTGTAAAAACAAATATTATTCAAAATATAATGTAAATAAAATGATGTATGTATGACCTTAAAATGATCAGAATAAATACAAATATATTGTATTTTTGTGACGGTTTCTTCATTTAAAGAAAAGCTCAAAACATATCCTTTTAGGAAGCTAACTCCTGCTCTCTGTTGCATATATTCTCCATGCACTCCGATGCATCTTATCATCATACCTTTAATCTAAATTATTTTGTTATACGTCTATTCTATGCTTAAATGTTCTCTTTATGTCTTTTACTGGTAACTGTATTCTATGTGAGATACATTTCCTGTGAGTATTTTAAGAGAGTCTACTGTGAAGCACTTTGACCTTCAATTATTGTATGAAAGGTGCTATACAAATTAAGCTTATTGTTATTATTAAAGACACAAGTTTAGCATGGTTAAACTTGATATAAGATATAGTCCAAGTTCTGGATGTTTGTGCCTAAATGCCCACCACGCGCCTGGAGGCAGATGAGGTGACCTGTCAACATATCATATCAGAGCTCCTGATAGCAGACATTTGGTTGTGCGGTGGTGTTAAGCAAAATAGTTGAGAGTATTACTCTGCTGCATTCTTTATGAGTCTGCATCATTCGTCTCAATCTAAGGACAAAACTGATCTCAGCCCACATGAAGACGGCATAAAGACCTATTTGTCAGCACGTACCTTGCCATAAACTGATCATTAAGACTGTTGTGAGGAAAAAGCCAGAACAATAGCGATACACAGCCCGACTGTATGTCAGGTGTGAGGGATGTGAGCTGTGAAGCTATCGATATTGTTGCGCACCCCTTCACAACTTATCTGTGCCTATAAGACACAGTGAGTCATATAGCTCAAGGAGAGAAGTAGGAATCATTTTTCAATGCAAATGACATAGCCTGGAGCAGAGTGCAGCCTACAGCACGAGCAGCCTGAATGCAAATCACAAACTTCCATCTGTTTGCATTCCCTTCAGCTAGTGTGCCGGGGCCGTACCAGCAGCCATTAGCTTCACCTGCTTTGCCCCCTGGTCCCTCTTGAGCGTAGCTGTTCTTTGTAACTGCACACGCATTGTGCTGACCATACTGATGGAGCTCTATTTGTCCTCAGGTCATACATCTCCTTCATAAACAACTGCCCACTTCTCCCATTGCAGCAACCCCACAATGCACCCTGTGTTACCGGGCAGAGTACATGACAGACTCTAATTAAAAAGCCTTCAAAAGTATTTGGTTTATGGCTTCATTTTATATTTGTATACACGTGTGTTTCAGCTCCCACAGCACATCCAACCGAGTACAACAAGGTGAGGAGGGCTGTGAAAAATAAATGTGATCCGCAAGCTGCATTACATTTTTCCAGACAAAAGTCTAAAAGTATGCAAGAGGGCGAAAAGGTGAACTCGGTAAAGGGATGTGAAAAGTAAAGTTGTACTTTCTGAGGTTCGAGCTCTACACATATACCAGGAGCATGTTAAGTTGTCATGGTTCCTTTTGTGTAAATGTTCTCACTTGCTGAGGTCCCATGCCATGTGTTTGATGAAAGCTATTTGTCAAGGAGTAAAAAGGGAAGCCAGAAAGTAAATGCTGGCATCAAACGAACATAAAAGTCAAAGGAGAAAATGCTGCCTTGAGCTTAATAGCGGTAACGAGCTGATGTGCTGTCATTGCAATGTTAAGAGAAAAATACATATTTCTGCAATAACAATCTCAAAGTAATTTTAGGCAATATTATTGTAAAACTGCTGACAGATATGGTGGATGTGCTGACAGTCTTCACACCTTGATGGTGGAAAGTGCTATTGATAGCTCTTCTTTAAAAAGGCACACTATTGACTAAACCAAAGTGGAAATGTGCACTCAGCACAAATACCCAGGCAGGAGAAATTGCCAAGACCTCGCTGTGACTCTAGCGCATACACACACATATGCACGGTGTAGACACACATTAACACCCTCACACCTGTGTGCACAAATAGAAGGCCTCCCTTTCAGCACAGGAAAGCCCACAGGAATCCAAACTCTTTGGAGTCCATAATGAGGAGAGCTTTTTCTGAAAAACACTTCCTACAGCTGGAGCACAGGTGGGAGGCCTCACTAAAAATGTGAAGCCCCTATGGCTTCACCATGCAGACCATCATCATGTTTTTTTAAGTTTGATAGAATATCCAATAAAAGAAGGAAAGTATGGGTATATGTATATAGTGTGTAATGGACTTTAGTATGGTTAACACTAGAACGGCACAATTCATTGAAATCTTAAAATATGGACCAGTGCAATATCCAAATTGCAGTGATTGCAATATTTGGAAAAGGCTGTGAAAATATCTTTCTGAATTGAGTAAGTTGGTGCTGCAGAAAAGACATGCATAAAAGCGTATTCCACAGATTCAAAGAGGGCATATTATGTATGTAGTGTCTCTACTGTGACATGTTGCTTTAATGTTCAAAAAGCTCTTTATTTGTCTCATACTGCCTGTGCTGCAGCACCTCTTTTCACCCTCTGTCTGAAACCAGAGCCCAGTCTGCTCTGATTGGTTAGCTCTGTTGTGATTGATAAACCGCTCAGAGACCCTTAGCCTATCACGGATAATGTGATAGGGTAGTGTTACATAGTGACATCATTATGTTAGGGAAGTAAACAAATGACTCCAATGGAGGCATTTCAGGCACTCCACTATTTACATACATATCAACTTACAGTATCAAACTATTTACAGGAAAGGGAAAACACAGCCCATAATAGGTCCTCTTTTTCAAATCCTCGCCTTAATATATTTGTAATAATAACGTGAGTAATGATATATAAATGTTAATTTGCTTAGATTTGCAAATCCAATCACAATTGCAAGAGCAGAAATGAATCAGTTATTTTTCCAAAGTGTGCAGCCCTAGTTAACACGATCTGGTGGTTCTGGCATTTGCTCCCGGTATGAAGGTAGTATAAGATTTACAGTAAGAAAACTGTATTTCAGTTTTTATTAAATCCTGTTTTATATTGATTATAAAAATTCCAATTTCTTAAGGCATTAAACGCCTGTCTTTCCGATAGAAAGCCTCGGGGCAAGAAAGGTAAAGTAATGGAAAACTGATTCTGTCCATCAGCTCCAGGGCTGCTGATCTGTAGGTGACTTTGACCACCCTCCAACTGGAGGCAGGCATGCAGGCAAAAGAGAAGGCTTTAGAGGAATCACATTATCATTTACTGTGCCCAGGCCTTGAACCAAAATCTCTTCTTGATTGTATGAAAGGTGCTGTCTGAGTGCACCAGGGTAAGGTTATTGATGATTTCAATACACATTACAAATAATAAAGCCGTTATTGTCTTTTGGAGGTTGATGTTTCCATATCTTATCGTAGGAACTCTGATTCTTAAATTCCACAAGTTTAGGATGTGTTTCCACCAAATCAACAGTAGTGGGTGAAGTATACAACACAAAACATAATAACAGAAATGTGAAATGTGCCTATGCAGTTTGTTAAAGTTTTATATGCTAAAATTCTTAGAGTTTTTAAAGGCTCTGCACACCCACATATGTGTGGGAATCTGTCTGTCCTCTGCTCAAGTTTAAGGTAGGCGTACCTGTGCTGGGAAGTATGTATTTTAACTAGAAGACACAGAGAAAGTGCAATTAGTCCCACATTAACTCGTGCAGCTACACTAAAGCCAAGTAGGGTTAGTGACACACGCCCACTTTGTCATGAGAAGAGATGTAATCAGCCAACCTAATTGAAATCAGCTGTGTGGGTGTTCCGCACGTGTGCAGGGCTTTTTAATTAAGGCCACAACCTTATAAGAAGGAAGATGAATGGAATTTAAAGAGGCCCTGTTATACTTTTGGGGGTTTCTCTTTCCTGTAGTGTGTTATATAGGTTGTTGTGCATGTAAATGGTCTGTATGGCTAAAATCCCAGTGTTCCCTCCAACGGGATTTTCTCTCTAATAACACACTCCCCCCTGCCTGATCTATTGTAGTCCTTTGTTTACTTCCGCAACACAATGGCATCACTACTCAACGTTCGCGCTTCTATTGCGCCAGAGATGGAGTACTCGAGTCCTGGACTCGGACTCGAGTGCCGATTTTCGGGACTCGTGACTCGACTCGGACTCGCGCACTGATTGACGCGACTCGGACTCGTGAATTATCGTGCACGATGACTTGGACTGGACTCGTGAATTTTTCCCCACATGATGACTCGGACGACTTGTACATTGACGCTCTGACTTGGACTCGAGCAAGTTTTCTCTGGAGTCTGATGTCCTCTATCCTGGCGTGTGCACCTGCGAGGCGAGTTCAGTACTGGGCCCCGCTATTCCAGTCTAGAGACACACCCCGCATCGTGCTGTATGCTTTCACACATTCTGCTTCCACATTGGAAAAGAGCAACATGCTCGTTATGTGGAAACAATATTGAAGAGAAGGCTCCGTAACACATTACTCTAAGGATCGAGTTGACACTATCATCAGAGTAACCTAATCAATAAATAAAGAAAGATTCAGCCATAACACGAAAGCACATGGCTACTTAACATGCAGAATGACATCATTTTGCATGCTAAGTAGCCATGTGCTTTCTAAATCTTTATCAGTAAACCGATTTAACCGGTAAAAGTTCCTTCAAAATAAGAGTCCCGATCTTATTACTATCAAAATAAAAGTGCAAAACGAAAACTTTACCATAGGAAAATATTGGCATACAAATATAATCATTTCTCTAAAAGGTAACTCATTTTAAATATAGTTTATTTATATATAATAATAATAATATTAGTAATAAGCTTTATATTTGTATAGCACCTATTACAAGAATTGTAGCCAAACTGGCTTCACAGTAGTTCAACAGACAGATTAGAATAACATGACAGGATGAAAGCAATTTAGAGGAGCAGCTACACTTCAACACACATATCCACGAAGATTAATACATGAAGACTTGTGACTCGGACTTGACTTGGACTCTTCTTAGGTGACTCGGACTCGAACATAGGTAATGATGACTTGGACTCGGACTCGAACATAGGTAATGATGACTTGGACTCGGACTCAACTCGGACTCTTCTTAGGTGACTCGGACTTGGATTCGAACATAGGTAATGATGACTTGGACTCGGACTCGAACATAGGTAATGATGACTTGGACTCGGACTCAACTCGGACTCTTCTTAGGTGACTCGGACTTGGATTCGAACATAGGTAATGATGACTTGGACTCGGACTCGAACATAGGTAATGATGACTTGGACTCGGACTCGACTCGGACTCTTCTTAGGTGACTTGGACTCGGACACAGGTAATGATGACTTGGACTCGGACTCGACTCAGACTCTTCTTAGGTGACTCGGACTTGGATTCGGACTCGAACACAGGTAATGATGACTCGGACTCGACTCGGACCCTCCTTGGGTGACTCGGACTTGGACTCGACTACGACTCTCCCTTGGTGACTCGGACTTGGACTCGGACTCGAAGAGAGGTGACTCGAGAGTGACTTGGACTCGTGAATTGGTGACTTGACTACAACACTGGCTTGCGCTCCAACACATTGTACGTGATAGGCTAAGGGGTCTGACATCTCTAAGCAGTTGACCAATCATTACAGAGCGCGCCAGCTAACCAATCAGAGTAGACATTGTCTCTGGTTTCAGACAGAGGGTAGCAAGAGGTGCTGCAGCACAGGCAGTATGAGAAAAATAAAGGCATTTGAAACATGAAATTGTGTAAACATGTCACAGTAGATGCACGACGTAGAATGCTTTTCAAATAATTAAAAAAAGCTGAAACACGTCTTTCCCCCAATTGATATTCCACGCACTGTAAAGCATAAATCCCATTTACTTTTTTTCAAGGCAGATATTTATTTTTCACAGCAGGTAACGCACAGGTGCAATTAATAACATTAATTAAGGCTGCATATAACATGGGTGTCCCAGTTTATAATTCCTGGTATTGAAAACACTTGCTAACAGGAAAGGCCTAAAGGGACATTTACGTTAATTAAGCCAGCTAGTGTTTATTAATTAACTCTGTCTTTTTCCTGCATGAAAATTCAAAATACTACCATGAAGAAGATCTATTACTGCTGAAGGAAAATGTCATTATTAATTGCTTTGAGCATCACAAATTATTTTCCATTTACCATTCGGACAGCAGCAGAAACTGTAGAGATGACTATATTAAACTTAAAGTGGACCTATCATGCAAAATGCACTTTGTGATGTCTTTTATACATAAATATGTGTCCCCGGTGCGTCGGGGAACTCACGCAGCGTCAGAAAATAAAACCCTCTCTTTTCCTCCGTACCCAAATCTTTTAAAAACGGGGCTACAACGAGCGGATACAGATTCCATCCGAGCTGACAGCCCGGAACAGTGGGCGGTGACGCTCCGCCTACATGGGCAACGCTCCACCTGCAAACGGACCGCAATCGTTATCAAAAAGGTATTCCGTCCACACGCAACAGGCACCAGAAACGTGTCCGTTCACATGAGACCGCTCCACATACCGATATGGAAATATTGACACATTTTCTTTTTTGTCAATGCGTGACAGACTTTTTAAATTAAATCCATCTGACACTGCATGATATGGTATAAGCCATGCTCATCATATTATACCACATGCATCATCATGAATAAGGCAATCATGTGATTTCCCTCTAGGATTGTATCAGTATCATCACTCCATTCCTGACATTAGCACTTGTCACTTCGGGTGTGACACGCCATCTGGCATCTAAATGTTGTTCAAATGGATACAGCGTAACATCACAGTATCTCATACCCACTGTTGCGTGTTCTGATTGAGAGTAAGCGTGACATTATCTCAGACATAATGACAAAACGCTGATGTAGTTTGATGTTGAGTTTACTTTCTCCACCGCCTTTAAGTAATTTTCCCCACACTGTAATGAGAGTCAAAGGCAACTTACCCGCTGGGTGACTCTTTGACTGGAACATCTGTCAAAATGAAGAAAATAGCAACCATGAGACAAACTATTCCAAATCAAAGGAAGAAGATAGTGGAAAACACAACTTTGTCAGCATTTAAAAAGACAGCGTGAACGACTATGACTATGAAATATTATCACTTTGTCTGTTACTTCTTGTACACAGTAGAGCTTCTCGAAACCTTAAAAAGATACTGTCAAAAACAAAATCACGCTTGCTCACATGGAGAACACCTAAGAGATAATTTAGTAGATTGTGTGGGGTCGTCACAACAATGAGTTTGCATGGTTGTTTTGTAACAGGAGAAGTGCATTAAAGGAAAAGAAATGTCGTGATCAATTTCCTTCCCACCATATGATGTGTTGGAGGGGGATCTGAATTTATAACAGCTCTCATTATTAGACCTCCACTACACACCATTATAATCTCCCGGAATTCCCCTTTGCATCACCACAGTCCACTTAACAGATTACTGCACATATACTTAGTTAAAAAGCTTTTTAATTAAGCATTAATCGCTCCACTTTGTCCAACAGAACTTCCCCAAGACCGAAATCTCTTTATCTGGCCGTGTAATTACAAGGGTCTGTTTGGCAACGTTAGCCAGGTAGTAAATATATCATACTTATATCTACATCTCTCCATCCAATTAAAGGAAAGTTAACTCAGCTGTGTCTGCCTGAGGCATTAATTAAATGCTGTTAAAAAGAGATTAACAAGCTGAAGTCACTCACAGTGTGTGGCTGTGGAGAACTGATCGTCAACTAAATAAGAAACATACCATTTTAGAGCTTATCAAAGGCAGATTATTGCACAGTGACTAAGTGAGAAGTGGTTCAGTGGTATGCCCCGCAGCAGTTTGATGACAGTGAACATGTTGGAGAGGATAGAACCCAGCAGGGGGATTTTGGTTACAGTACAGCAGTTTAACTACTATCCGTGTCTCTACAGTAATGGTTGAGGTTGTGTTAATTTGATGCTGTCAAACTGTCAAAGTCTACACCCATCAGCAGTGGTGGAAAATTATTTGTTGGGAGTACAGTACATTCCAATATGTGATTGGACTGTACTTTTATTCAGATTGCTGGCATCCAGTTTTGCCCAATTTGCCAGATAGGGCCCTTTATAAACAGTTTATGGATAGGACAAAGGAACTGTTACACCTTTATGAACAATACAAATACAATGTATTCTGTTCTAAAATTAGACTACTTTACACTTTAACTCCACTACACTTCAAATATATTATTGTAGGCTACTCATTACTTGTTACTGTTTTACTGACTTATATATTCAAATGTAAATCCAAAACTAACAGCCTAAAATGTGACTCATTGTATAAAACACTCAAATACTCCCAATACCCTAAGGGTAAATTAATCAGTAACGTTCAAAATAACAAAAATGGTCTATGAAAATATATAACCGTGTATAAGAACATGTTTTAAACAGATAATACCGTTATGCATCATCGGTCTGCTAGGCAGAAACGTTGCTGAGTGACGTTAACTAGTTATGTTTGTGTGATGTCTTACCGGGATAGTACTGATGGAGATGTTGACATTTCTACTTCTGGTAAGTCGCTGTATTTTCTTGGCTGGCTACTAACACGGTGCCAACATTCAAGTTAGTTATTTCTTCATTAGTTCTGCTCAGATATAGACGGTGTTTCCTTTGATTGCATTGCGCTAAATGGAGTTAGCTTTATCGAGGCTAAATTAGCCGTGAACTGTTAGCTTAAATCAAAACCAAACCACTAGCTGCTGCTAGTTAACTCTTCACACACCCGTGTTGTTGATGAACCAATGGGACGAACCTACAGGTATTTTGTAAAAGGCAACGCTTTTCCCTTGTACCCTCCATGGGCTTTTCCTTTCTTTTTCTGCTCCTTAGAGTCCCTATTGGTTTAATACACCTTTCATTTTAAACCTGATGATTTATGACGTTTTTTTTTGTTTTTTTTGCAAATATGTACCGAGCTCAATGAAATAAACAGTGGAACATATTTATATTTTCCCCAACAGTCCCAATGTGCACATTAGAAGAATAGACTGATCAATATCTGCTGTTTTGAAGGAATAAGTATTTACTAATTGGTTAACATGAAAGTACCCTAACCCTGCTCATCAAAAAATGCACTTTGGTGCTAATTAGCTAGGCCTGGGCTGAAGTCGAATAGTCCATTTAGCTTAGGAACCTTCCTAACGGAGTGAAATGACCCGGAAGTCCCTCAGTGGCAGCCATGATAAGTGCCGTTCGAATTCTCTAGATCAGCGGTTCTCAAACTGTGGTCCTGCAGGTGGTCCACGAGGGTACTGCAGGTGGTCCGTGGAAAAAAGCTAAATAAAATCCACTTTTTATTATCAAGGATTTTCGGGGACCACCTCATATGTGACTAGCTCTATCAAAATCAGTCGCATTGACCTGAAGACACATTTTGAGTTGTATACACTGTCAGGAAAGAGGAGATTCCTAGCTTTCTAATGATATCAGGCAGTGGGGTAGTGGTCGTTGGGCTCATCGGACATTTATGAGAGAAAATATCTAATTGTAACCCCTCCCCCGGCCCTGGCACGAGCAAATATGATTGGCGGCGATTTCATTTGAACAGGACGGCGCAAAACGGGAAGCATCCGGACCCAAGTACTGTAGACGGAAGGAATGAGGTATTTGCGGTCTACAATGACAGAGAAGAGACTGTCAAGTTTGGCTGTACTCAACATTGAATCAAAACGCACTAAAGCTTTGGATCTTAATCAGTTTGTGAGGCGTTTTGATGAACAGAATGGTAATCGCCGCATCATAACAGTGATTGACAGCTGATAGGAATAATATGATTGTTAATATTATCATATTAATTCAGACAAACATCGATGAGACAGTTAATTAATGTACTTATTGCAGCAGTCTGCATACATTTGGTACCCCAGGGGCCTATACTACGAAGCTGGTTCAACCTAACCTGGATATGTTTGAGTTAGCCGGTTGGCCTAATCCAAAACATACGCGTTGTCGCTAAACTGTACTACGACGCGGGTTATCAAGTGGATCGCTCAAGCCAGCCGTGTCCTATCTAGTTAGGTGTGCGTTCACATGAAAGGGCTGGTATTTGGAGCATTCGACCAATCACAGACATGGAGAAGCGTACTGACAGCGCAGCGTCATACTTCCTGAATGAAAAGTCAACTATAATATTAGACATATGAAGAAGTTAAACTTTAAATATGACTTAAACACTTGATCCAGGATCAAAGCCACAGAGCTGCACCTGCAAGGTGAATACAGCTGGTAACAGAACAAGTGTTTGAATGCGTACATTAACAGGTTTATGATATCACTGCCCGTCTAAGACACCATCTGACTTTCATTACATTTGACTCGAGTGTTTCCTCAACTTAATGTGTTGCTTAAAATAATCCTTCTGCATCCAGTCTGTGACTCTGTGAGTGTTGCACGGCCAGATACGGCTCAGCTGACTCAGATCAGGAGATATATGATACATTATGAAGTGATATGCCGCGGACTGTACTTAATGTTACTCTGCACTCAGTGTACTTATGTTGTGGCAGATATTTCAGTAAGCTTTCTTAACGCTAATGTAATAATAGTCAGATTGCTCTGAAGATGGAGGTGATATTCTATTCATTTTCACGTTCACACAGTCGGTGATTTTTGCCGGCCGTCTTTCCTGCAATGGCAGTTTTTCTGTATTTCCTTTCTCCTGTAATATGACTTGATCGCTTTAAACTCCGCACACTGAGCTCTGATTGGTCAGCAGGCGGTGCTTTCACTGAGTTGAGCTCTTAGCCTACAACCTAACCAGGGGGGTATACTACGAAGCAGGATTTTCGTTTAGCAAGATAACTTCTGGGATTTCCGGTACTACGAAGCTGGTTCACTTTTTAGCGGGCTAGATCTCCATGGTGACTTATCCTGGAACCTAGTCTGCGCTCCGAAGCAGGATATGTTCCAGGATAAGAGATCAACTCAGCGAAAGCACCACGCCTGCTTGACCAATCAGAGCTCAGTGTGCGGAGGAAATACAGTTTAAACTGCGGTTGCAGGAAAGACGGCCGGCCAAAATCACCGACTGTGTGAACGTGCACCTAACTAGATAGGACACGGCTGGCTTGAGCGAACGAGTTGATAGCCAGCGTTGTAGGACAGTTTATAGCGAGAGCGGCTTTGTTTTGGATTAAGTCAACCGGCTAACTCAAAACATATCCAGGATAGGTTGAACTAGATTCGTAGTATACCCCCCTGCTCCCGACCAGGTTAGCCGCTAAGCATAAGTTACCATGGAGATCTAGCCTGCTAAAAAGAGAACCAGCTTCGTAGGACCGGAAAGCCGGAGTTTTCCCTGAATTTAGCCGCTAAGCCAAAATCTGCTTCGTAGTACACCCCCCTGGTCTAAGAGTGAAACAAACTAATTCAGTTATTGTCCAGTTAAAATGCATTAAATGATGTCTGCCATCTTATATATTTCTATTTAAGGCTTTACTGATGTGCCACAAAAATGTCACATAATGTTATTCAGTTAAAATATCAATATTTTGGCTTTCCAAGTTAACATTGATTGATATGACTGCGATTAAATCAGCATATACTTCTGCCAGGGGATGCCACCCCTCAAAATCTCCTGCCACCCTCTGGCCACCCTATGAATATTTTTCTAGATCCACCCCTGGGTAGGCTATATTTTTTGTTTCGTTTAATAAGTTAATTTCAGGACAACTTTGGGAATTTGGGAGTTTGTTTTGAGATTTAAATAGATTTTGAAAGTGGAGATGGAGAGAGAGAGAAACAGCGCTGTCTGCTTAATAGCAATACTGTAGCTCAAGCCTTTATGCAACTTAGGCCTCTACATTGTTTATGTTACTTATGCCTGTGTGTCCATTGTTTTGATTCTGTGTGTGTTGAGCGCAGCACCGTCTGCTTTTTGCAGCACTAGTAACTAAAGCATACCGGTAGTTTTTTTGTAGACCTGTCTGCCCGTTTTGTGCACGTGCGTGCGTGTGCACTTGTGGCATTGTTTGGGATGACCTAATTAAAATACCGTCCGCCGTCCTCTTTGAGAAACATACACAACGCAGACAGACACCGGTCACAAAAGTATCAGATAGGCCTCAATTTACTTTTGATTGTCTATGATTAACTATAAAAAAATATCGGCGTTTTAACACTACGTTTAGATATGTACTTATGTGTATGGTTTGCATATGAGGTGGTCCGCGAAAACCCTTGATAATAAATAGTGGTCCGCATAAACAAAAAGTTTGAGAACCCCTGCTCCAAATGAAAGGAAAGGAGGTTTCAAACTTCCTTTATAACCTCCTTTAGCTTAGGAACCACTGGACCTCCCTTGACGAAAGGAGAGGAGAAAATGCTGCCCCACAATGCCTTGCGGCCGCAGCATTTGCCGTCACACAACAGTCGGCCGTTCACGGAAACAACCGATTATGACCAAGGTTGCGGTCGGATAATCCAAAAATCAGCTCCTATCGTCTAACCCTATCGTCTATTCCTTGACCTCTGAGTGAAACGTCACGGGGTGAAGGGATAGTGGATAGGAGAATTCAAAAGGATTTAGGAGAAGAGATTCTCTACTTTAGAGAATCCGACTGCACTTTCACTATCTGACGTGTTTCTGATGCGCCAGCGGACGTCCTGAATGTGCGTCTGCTGCTGTGGGGAAACTATGGAAACTACAGTTTTCTATACAGCGGACTACAACATGGATGTTTAATAAGAAGGAGGGACTACTGTAAACTCATCTAGAGACTCTGCACCGTGCTCTGATGCTGTTGCTTTAGGCTTTATGAACGTGGACAACAGAGAAACATATTCTTCATGACCAAAGTTGGAATTGAAATAAAAAAGGAAAGTGAAACGTATGCTCGCCACCCTCTCCCTCCGGTCCACATTAATGGGTCAATGACATGACGCCTACATTTTTTGTCCAACTGATTTTTCTTACCTTTCATATTTATGTACACCCTCTATTTTTACAAAAGCTTTAATCATTCATTATATTTCAGTTATTTACACAGTCAAATTGTCATGTGGTGCGACCGTCAAGCCTTGACTGCTGTTTGTAAGACATCTTTAAAATTGCCCTAAATCTGTCGATATTTATTTTTGCCTAATTTGGCATAATTTCTAAAGTGTCCTTAATAATCCTTTACTAAATTCAAACGCATTTGTTTTAATATTTTATTCATAATATTCTAACATACTTTGTCCGATGATGTCCATTTTATGAAATATCATGTAGTGCAACCATCAAGAAACTGTCATTTTGGGACTTTTATTTTGAAATGCATTGAAGGACAGGAAGTAGCATCATACATCCAACTGCCAAGGATCAATGCTAACAGCTAGCAGGTTTGTAGCTCTTTCTCAATTTTGTAGAAAAATTACTTTTTTGCAGCCTAGAATGTAGTTGCCACATTTGAATATCATGTGGTAGGACCTCAAGTAAACAATGAATATGTAGTTATTTATACAATTTTACATGTTGATCATACATTTCAAAGTGATTTCATGTAGCTAGCTAGCTTGCTTTCTTCAGTTAGCTATATATGTGTCTGTTAAACTTGACTCAACTTGAAAATATCATTTGGTGTGACCAAATGATATTTGTTCACACCACATGATATTTGGTCACACCAAATATCATGTGGTGCGACCAAATATCATGTGGTGCGACCAAATATCATGTGGTGCGACCGTTGTAAAGTGCTAATTATGATTAAAATATGTCATACATTGTCCATTTTTATGCTTTAATATTCATTTGAGGATTTATATACTTATAGTACTTTACTTTAGACTCATTATGAATAATCTTTATGCAACTTTATTCGTCTTTGAAAAAATGGTTAGGGTTATGGTTAATATATCATGAATTAGAGCAATTAATTACATTATTGTAATCATTATGAATTAGTCAAATAGAAAGCGCTTGCCATAGGCAGCGTGTTAACTCTGACCCTGCAGCAAGAGCTGAGTACCTTGCAAGGAGAAGAGAAAGTTATGTTGTGTTGTTGCTTTTCCTTTTTTGTTAACATTTTCATCTTCTCTGTCATCTATCAACCATCCGAGATAAAATAGGCTATTCATCATAGATAAATGGCATGATATACCTTTTGTTTATTTATATATGTTTCAGCTACCAGAGAAGGAAACAGCAGGGAAAGATTCCATATGTTAAGGCAAGTGAGCTGTCAGAGAGAGAGAGAGAGAAATGGAGGGCTGCATCCAGTACTTACAGGGAACGGAACAATATGGCAAACCCTTTGCTTGACCTTACACCACCATCTATGGCAGTGACCACCAACTGGCGGCCCACGGGCCACATCCGGCCCGCCAGACATTCTCATCCGGCCCGCACGACGGGGGTGACAGTGGCGTTGGCGGAGTGGTTACTGCGTTCGCCCCCCACCCATTTTTTTTTACAACGTCTCGTGAGTAAGGTGCAGTACCGGAGTCCAACAGAGAGGCAGCAGCTGCGGGACAGTAGACTGCGTACTGCGAAACCTTCCTTGAAGAAGAAGAAGAAGAAGAAGTGATCCTTCGTTGTGAAGAGTCTGCTTTGTGCGCTCCGCACCACAGCAGCAGCCCCGCTGCGACAGAGTCCAACAGAGAGGCAGGAGCTGCGGGACAGTAGCCTAGAAGCAGGGTTGGGTTGTAACGGAATATATGTAACGGCGTTACGTAATCAGAATACAAAAATCAAGTAGGCTAACTGTATTCAGCTGGCGTTACATTTGAAAAACGAGTAATCTGATTACAGTTACTTTCGTAAACCTGAAGTGAATACATTTTGGAATACTTATTGGAATTATTGGTGGAAAAGTTTCCTCACAAAATGTAATATTCATTACCGGCAGAACTGTGTGCACACTGCACAGCGCTGCAGCATGTCTGTGAGCGAGAGAGAGATGCAGCGTGTCTGTGAGGCCCCGCCCCCCAACGCAGATGAGAGAGAGAGAGAGAGATCTCTTTTCAACTATATTGAAAGTTAGAAACGGAGATGGTTAGATAAAATGTGCAAGATAACGTTGATGTAGCATTTCTTTATTGTCGAAATGATGACATTTATAACGGGATCAAATCAAAGTGAATGGCCTGCTGCTGCTGAATGCATGGGGCAAGTGACTGGAAACAGTTTTAAAAGTTATTACATCGTTTCAGATAATAATAATAATGATAATTCATTCTATTTAGGGGCGCCTTTCAAAGCACCCAAGGACACCTTACAATTCATAACATATTCTAAGGAAAGGTTTACAGCAGGAGAATGCAGTCCGGGTGATGTTTTTTATGTGGGGTGCAGATGAGAGGGAGCTGTCCAGAATGACACCAAGATGTTGTGTTTGAGTTCTTGATAAGCCATTAAAACAGTAAAACAAGTGTCTCCTGCTCACCAAAACATACCCATCTGTTATGGAAAAAGAAAGTATTCCAAAAGTATTCTAAAAGTAACCTGAACACGTTACTTTTATAAGACACATAACTGTAACTGTATTCTGATTACTTTCAGAGCATGTATTCAGTAATCAGTAACTGATTACATTTACAAAGTAACCCTCCCAACCCTGCCTAGAAGTGATCCTTCGTTAGCGTGAAGAGTCTGCTAAGCTTTATGCAGTACCTGTACCCCCCCGGCCCGCGATAGTGTCTATTGGATACATTTTGGCCCTTGGACAAATGTAGTTGGTGATCCCTGATCTATGGAGAACTTTTCAGATGTAGAACAAGAACAGCCAGAAAATGCAGGACAAGCTATGGTGGACCCAATACCCCTAAATGAAACGTTTAATCCCCCATCATCTTCCACACCAGAGGAAAAGAAGAAAGTTACTACATCTTCTGCAGAAAGGCGTTGCAAAAAACTTCAGAAAGAGAAGTATCAAATAAAAAAGCAGGTGTTACATCTTAGAAAACAGCTTGCAAAAATGAGAAGACATAAAGAAAAATTTCGGAAGACTGGAAAGAGGTTAATGGCAAGAGAGAGAGTGGGCTTAAGTGGGGGGGGAAAGCAAAAAGGGCCCAACAAATCGGCTGAGAGAGAGCAAGCTGTGGTCCATTTTTTGTCCAGAGACGAAAACAGTCGCCTGTTGCCAGGGAAAAAAGACACTATCACAAAAAAGAAAATGCAAAGGAGGGTTCTAACCAAGCCCCTCACTGAGCTCCATGCCCAGTACAAAAGAGAGGTCAAAGAGCATCTCTCAAGGTCATACAGACAATTTGTGAGGAAGCGGCCTTTTTACATCACAGAGCCAAAAAATAGAGATAGAGAAACATGTGCATGTGTGGAACATGAGAATGTCCGCCTCTTGGTTAACAAACTTGCTACTAGAGGGTTGCTTAAAACAACCAGCATCTCAGAGTTGTTGAGTATGATTGTGTGTGATCGTAAAAATAAAGCATGCATGGACCGTGAATGTCCCACATGCTGCTTTGAAGAAATAGAAATTCCTGAGACAGAGTGTGGCGAAGTTTCTTGGGATCAATGGGAGCGCGTCACATCAACAAAAGGAGAGAATAACTTTGCAAATGTTTTAAAGCAGACATACACGGGGACAATCCAGAAGTTAAAAGAGTTGTTCCAGAGAAAGCTTGAACATATAGCCATTCATCAATTTAATTGGATACACCAAACAGAACAGTTTCGTGACCTCAAACTAAATCTCACTGACACTGAAGCAGTTCTACACATTGATTTTTCAGAGAACTATTCATGTAAGGTGAGTACTGAAATACAGGCCTACCATTTTGGAGGCAGCAGAAAGCAAGCCACATCACACACTGCTGTACTCTACACAGTCAATGGCACTAAGTCATATGCCACACTGTCGCACAGCCTCCGCCATGATGAGCGGGCAGTGTGGGCCCACCTGGAGCCCATACTGAAAGAGCTTCGGGCAACCTGCCCCCAGATTACAGTATTACATGTAATCAGTGATGGGCCCTGTGCACAGTACAGGAACAAAGCAAACTTTGACCTCCTCAGCACTGTTCCCTTCCTTTCTCATTTCACACAAGTTACATGGAACTACTCTGAAAAGTCCCATGGAAAGGGAGCCCCAGATGGCATTGGTTGTGCGGTTAAGAGAGATGCAGATCTTTATGTCCAAAGAGGGGGCGACCTACAGACTCCACTGGATGTTTATGAGATGCTTGCTGGCTCAGCTATTACCTTCCATTGGATAAGCGAAGAAATCATTGAAAAATATGATGAGCTGATTCCAGGCAAATTGGCAACAGTGAAGGGCACTTTAAAGATTCACCAGGTTTTGTCTGTAGAAGCTGGTCAAATAAGTCACAGGCAGGTTTCATGCTTTTGCACACATGCAGAAATGAAGCCATGCTCATGTTACCAGTCACAACTGGTAGACATGAGGAACACCGAGAGCCACTCTAAGGATTTGGTAAGCACTCCTAATCCACCAAGGCAACACGCCAGTGTAAAAGACCTCAGTGGAAAGTTTGTGATTGTTACCTATGATGAACTTCCCTATATAGGTCAGGTCCTTGAGGTTGTGGAAGAAGAGGTCCAGGTTAGCTGCATGCGGCAGTCAGGTGAAAATAATTTATTCATGTGGCCACAAAGTTCTTGACATCATTTTCTACGATAGGAAAGATGTTCAATCTATCATCGCAGAACCTGAGCCAGCAACCTCACGATAATCTAAATTGAGCAGCCAAGATTGGGTGAAGTTCAATAGTACCTGGGGTTAAAGAAAGGTCCGAACATACACTGTAGGCAATCCTGTAACCCATTTGAAGCAAGGGTAATAATATCAAATTAAATGTTGGTTCATATTGGGCATTTCACTTAAATATGTAAAGTAAAACATTACATGATTTGTTAATACATGGTTTTGAACAATGTTATATCCTACTAAAAGCCATACTTGTTTTTGTTAAATGAAATGCTTTTTGTAAAAAGTCATACATTTGTACTGATTTTAATGTATTGTTTTCTAAATGTTTGAGATCAAATGTATTTTAAAAATGTTATTGAAATGTTGTTATTCCAAAATGTGAACAACATGTGTTTGAACTCAACATTTTGTAAGGTCATTTATTGTTTGTATGATCTTTATGTCATTTGGAGCGACCACTGATCATGTGGTGCGACCGTCTTTTGCCTTTACTGTATTTAAATAGAAAGAATGTATGAAATGTCTATCAATTAAAAAGTGATCACTGATACAGTATGCTTGAGTGAATTGTATTGTTTTAACATTTATCTCAGTTTTATTTTATTTACAGGAAAAATAAGCCCATCAACTTCATTTATGATGATAATTTTGCCATTATTTAACCAAAATATAAGATTACTTTTAACAAAATCTCTAAAGAAATGCAAATTCCTCGTTTCTAAACTCTCAAAATTACTGAAACTAGTAAAAATAGTTACAAATGTTAAGGAATTTATTTATCTTTAAGAAAAAACATGGTCGCACCACATGACTTTTTATAAGGACGCGGACGTTTCATCTAGATGAAAAAACCCTTACAGTAAAATCACTTAAATATTATTTGTTATATGGATATATGCGTGCTCAACATTCTGAATGTTATAAAAATGTTAATAGATATTCTTAATTTTTGCATTTGAAAAATGGCCTGTTGAAAATCAATAAACGTCATTGACCCGAATACAAATGATCCCAATACGTATTATTGTATGAACTAAAGATCTTAAAATCAATACAAATGTATTTATTATAAACGTTAGTCCTTAACATCTATCACTGTGTATATCACCATTCAAACATCTTTTAAAAGTTGAACAAACCCCACACAGCTCAGTAAAGACTGTGAAATGTTGACTTTATTTGATCATTTCAGTAAAAACTAACGTTCATATTTCTCTTTTGATTATAATACTGATGAACGTTCAGAACAAAGCACTTTGGCAACTTCCCACATACTTTTTAAAAAGCTTAATAAGCACCGTAACTTTCATGATATCATTTCTCGGTCATAATCGGTTGTTTCCGTGAACGGCCGACTGTTGAGTGACGGCAAATGCTGCGGCTGCAATGCATTGTGGGGCAGCATTTTCTCCTCTCCTTTCGGTGAGGGAGGTCCAGTGGTTCCTAAGCTAAAGGAGGTTATAAAGGAAGTTTGAAACCTCCTTTCCTATCATCTAGAATTGGAACGGCACTTATCATGGCTGCCACTGAGGGACTTCCGGGTCATTTCACTCCGTTAGGAAGGTTCCTAAGCTAAACGGACTATTCGACTTCAGCCTAGTTTCCATAGTTTCCCCACAGCAGCAGACGCACATTTATGACGTCCGCTGGCGCATCATAAACACGTTGGATAGTGAAAGTGCATTAGATTCTCTAAAGTACCACAGTCTCTTCTCCTAAATCCTTTTGAATTCTCCTATCCACTATCCCTTAACCCCGTGATGTTTCACTCAGAGGTCAAGGAATAGACGATAGGGTTAGACGATAGGAGCTGATTTTTGGATTATCCGACCACAACCCTGGTTTTGTTTTAGGGAAGTACTGAATAGAGTGGCGAAGTCCCTCCCCTTCCAGTGGACCTCCATGGGACCTTATTTTGGAAAAATGATGTATTGAAGTCAATGGAGAGAGAAAGATTATCTTTCGATCCCGTTTGAATTGTGCCATGAATTACACATATGATGTTTGTCAATTTAAAAGATAATTTTGCAAGTCAAAAAAATAATAATGTGTCTTAAAACTGTGAAGTAACACATTTTGTTCTGTGAAGCGCTCAATAAACTACATCTCTGGTCTTGCATACGTCACCAACACCAAGATGGCCGTCACGTTAGCACATTTCACCTCTTTCTTTCAGAATGAAGCGAAAAGTATGAAAGGAGGTGAAAATCACTACAAGTCTGGGCATGTTGAGAACTGTACATACACACAAGGGGAGTTAGTCGGTTCCATAAGATCTAGCATGCGGGACCGGCTTTACAAGGTTTCAGTGAGTAACACGAGTGTAATGTGTAACGTTAATGTACGCGACTCTGGGATTTGTAGTTTTTCTAGTTGCGTATTTTTCATAGTCTTATATTTCAACAGTTTTAAGACAAACTGTGACTTTTTTGACATGGAAATTATTTTTTAAGATTGACAAACATCATATGTGTAATTCATGGCACAATTCAAGCAGGATCGAAAGATACGTTTTCTCTCTCCATTGACTTCAATACATCATTTTTCAGAAATAAGGTCCCATGGGGCGGAAGTAGATGGGCGTGACTACGCCACTCTATTGAAATGCATGTTATTGGTATCAGGTAAAGAATCTAAATTGGTTACATCAAGTACTGCCTATTAGTGCACATTTATCATTTTTAGATTGTTCAAAAAAACGAATCCAGTCGTATAATCTGTACATTAATCGTGCAAATGTGTTACCTGCAGTAGAATTTGAATCTACATCCTTGGTGAGGATCTCCTCCTGTCCAGCAGGAGGCGACGTTATAGGAAGTTGTGTGCAGTCTGTGCTTGTTAGTGATGAACTTCCTGTTGTTTCACTGTCCTCCTTTTTTGATGACTGGACTGACCCAACAGAGTCAGAGGGGATGCCCTTACTGTCCCCCTGAGGTTTCTCCTCATCCCCACTGTCCTCAAATGAAAACCCTTCCCCTTGCTCTTCATCTTCGTCCTCTTCCTTCTCCTTTGGCGGTTGCTGTTGAGGCATCACTGTCGACATGCTCCCTAAAAAAAGAGACAAAATTCAAGTTATAAGTTTGTTCCAAAATGAGTTGAAATGAGACTTGTCATTAAATTATTGATACCAAATAATCAAAACAAGTTTTAGTATAAAAGAAGTCAGGGTTACTTAAGGTTTTTTAATGACAGAATGATCGCACTTCATCTCTACCGACACTCAAAATGTTGTTTTATGGAATTATTTGAATAATGGCACACATAAATAAAGGTAAGCCGGGAAGGATTGGAATGTTCTCTGGAATGTATAACCATAGCAACGCTGCTTAAACAAAACATGGAGAACACTTTTAGATACAAATCAGTGTTGTGGTAAATGACACTGCAATGAACTCTTTACCCTGCAGCTGGTTTACAACAAAAGGTTTGACAGTGATTGTCAGACTTGTGTTCAGCCGTAGTGTTTACCTTTTAAACTGTTTGACTATATAAATCCATACAACTGAGTGATCGGCACTTAGATCTAGATAACGTGCACAGAGAGAGTTCAATCTTAGCGCTATAAAAATGACATATGGCCATTAGAAAACTGTTAAACTGCCAAACATAAAAGTCTGACGAGGCTTAGTGTCAGATTAATTAAGATACACACACACACTGATGTAAAGTGCTCCAACAATACAGACCTTGAGGCTAATTACATCGAGTCCTAATCGAAACAGGTCTGACAGAACTTTAGGAACAAATTCAACAAATATAAAATACACAAGCAGTCATACTGTATTTGCAAACACATCATGTTTTGTGATTTGAAACCCATGGGACTTCCTCAACAAAAAGCCGGCCATATAAATGAATGATAAAATGGACATCTTCCCCGACGCACCAGCTCTCAAGGAACGACATTGCTGCAAACAGAAATTGTTTTTTGATTACACAAAGTGGGGATTTTCTCTGACGTACCCGCTCTGTGCATGTTGGTGTACCGCTCAATGAACCCAGCATCTGCTTTGCATTTTGATTAGCATTGAACTGCTTCCAATGCTGGAACCTTCTTGGCCTGATGGGGCAGTGTGTCGGGCTCCTTTGGGGGAATGACAGCATGGAGCGGAGGCGGCTGAAACTGGGCCGGGCTATACAATTCATTGTGAGCAGCATGGTGTTTAACCTGGACACATGGGCTGTTATGCTGTCAGTTACAGCTCTCAGTATCTTTTACTACTGCTTTTTGACAGCTGACTGTAGGCATGATGTGTGTTAGCACTGTGGTTCATCTTAATGAGCATATGTGTTGAAGAAGGCTTTAAATGAGCTAGAAAAATAAAAGCAAGGGTTGTTGCATTCTTTAGGAATCTGTTCTCTGCGTGTTTACGATATGCCCAGCAGCCTTTGGACCAAGCCTCCTCCTCTTGTAACACACACACAGTTTTTCCAGTCGGCCTACACATCGGTCAAATAAACAATGACTCTTTTGTGGAGGGAAAAACTTATGCTCAGCCTTAGAACGAATTGTTTCTACATTCGTCACTGCAGCACTGATTAGCTCACAGGTCATTGCTGTGTAGGCTATAGTATGCCTCACTATACTTGTTGTGAACAGTAACTAAGTATAATCACAGTTTCAGGTATTTTACTGGAGTATTCCCATTTCCTTTTATACTTCCACTCTCACACAAGTACAAGAGAAATCATGTGCTTTTCACTTTTTACATGATTGCTTAAGTTACTTTGAAGATTCTGATTTATCATACAAAATATTGATATCATTTATCATGTATTATTATAGGTTAAGACGAACGATTAATCCCTTGAATGAGTCATAAGCTCCATCTTAAAGAGGACCTATTTGGCTTTTGGTGGGGTATCTTTTCCTGTTGAGTGTTATAGGTGTTGGTCCACAAATGGTCTGTAAATAGTCAAATTAAAAACCCAAAGTACCGTAAAGCGGGATTTCTCTGGATGTTTTTCTGAAATCGGCCATTTTTCATTTGGAGTACTTTTTATTCATTAAGTATGTTTTGGTGCTTTACGTTTATGCATATATTAAAGAAACATTTTAAATGCAGGACTTCTACTATCAAAAAGTATTTTTACACATTGATTTGATTACTAGAACTTGAACAGAAAAAATGGTGTCCCTTTTGAATCAACATTATAGAAACCAAACCACCAGAATGTCTTGCCATCTCTTCTACAGATGAAAGCCATGCTAACTAAGTTATCATTCTTCATTGTTCACTGGAGTGAAAGTGAGCATAAGACCGCCGTGATATCTCAGAACTATAATTCATATTTTCCACATTATGACAATCAACAAGACAGCTGGTGCCTTGAATAAAAGTTCAGCTTGATAACACACACACACAAAACTGGAAGCCTAAACGTTTTTCACTTAAAAAAATAACCCTGCGCAGAATCAAGATGACAGGTATTCTGAGAAACTTTCTTTGAAGGGAGGCAATTGGACAAGCCATCAAACACTCTCCAGCTTAGAAAAATAAAGAGCCCCGGGAGTGGAGCTTTGTGAAAGCTATTCTTAAGGGAAAATGAGATACATCACAGAATAGAGATGAAACTGACTCCTACACACCCTGTCCCTGACCTACTTAGAGCTCGGAAACTCTCCCGCTGTTCACCAAATGTGCTAATGAGTAGAGGGGTGTTGTCTACGACTAAAGGAAAGTGAGGTGTGTGTCCACTTTCATTTTAGATCCGCGGTACATAGGCTTAGAAAATCCTGATTAAAACTTCAAAAATGATGTAACGTCTTGTTGAAATGTAGCAGTTTTGGGATTTTCATATTCAGTGTTGTTTTTTATTGTAATTTAGTCAAGGATTTTAACATTTAAATTGAGCAATCCTTGATTACTGAGTTGGATCTTGTGTGTACTTGGCACATTATTTAGGTTGCCTCATTTCTTCTGCGCTCCCTTTTGTACTGTACTTCACTTTACAAAGCAGAACGGATATGTAATCTGCTTTAAAAAATGAAATTTAAGGACAAAAAACTGTTTCTGCTTTCTAAGCATTCAGTAAGGACTTTGCTGATCTGCTGGGCCGCATATTTAGTTCTAGCCACTGATTTAGAGAATGCTATGTTTGACCAAGTGGAGACAAACCTCACATCCATTGGTCAGTGTCAGTCGGGTATATCAATACACAATGGCAGAGAGCAGCAGCTGGTGACGACTGAATAAACAGCATTGGGAAATCTAACAGAAAGTCACTGAGCCCACTGCTACTTAAAGCTTTTGCCTTTACAACAAACGGCACACAAACACTCAGCAGACAATGAGAGAGCAGCGGACCGTTGACAACAACAAACAGTGCCAGGCGGAGACGTTTCTGCCTCCTGTGCTGCTTGCTACTTCAGCTTTCCCTAAGGACTTCCTATCAAGAGATACCAATGTGACGTGGCCAATTTCAGAACTGCAAACAGCTCCTGGAGAACAGTATACTTCTCAGGCTGTCAAAAGGCATCCCAACGGGTGGGAGGTTGTTCATTTCATGGATTCGCCTTAACATTGCCCTTCCAAAGGGTTTCATGAAATACAGAAGAACACATTCTATTGAATTATTCATCATGTTTTCAATATTTTACATTTCTGAACACTGCGTGCCAAAGGCAATGTGGAATATGATGTTCCACTGTAAACACAACAGGTTAGAAGGTTAACCATGAATATTTAAGATGCCCTCCCCCAGGTTTTAGGTTATTTGGCCACAGTTAAGACATTCAGGAACATGTTATTCATTCAGGAGCCAGCCCGGCATTCATATGCCCTCTGCTGTGGGCAGCAGCTCCAGTAGTGTCAGTCCTCAACAGCAGAGATGTGCTGATGGTGTTGCAGCCATTACTCAAGGACACAGAGGACTCATGTGTGCTTTATTGAATAAACACTGAACAGAGATAAGAATGTCCTGAATGTTTTAACCTGACAATGCTTTGGTTTATCAAGAGAAATACCATTTTTCATGTTGTATCATCCGAGGCTGGACTGGGTGGTTGATCAATACCAACAACGTAACAAATACATTTCTCTCAGTTGTTATGGATAACAAAACCCAATCTCACTCAGTCTCTACCATTCTCCCACCTTCAACCATTGTGAGACACCATCATCTTTTTACAGAAAATGGTAAATGGACGCATTTATATAGAGCTACTCCAATCTTTACGACCCCTCAAAGCACTTTTATATAAACAATTCAGTATTTACCCATTCACACTCATTCATACAAGGTGCCACCTGCTCAGAAAGACTAACATTCACACACACTAACACACCAGTGGCGATGCCAGCGGGAGCAACTCGGGGTTATGTATCTTACACATATACACATGGACATGTTGACTGCAAGGGCTGGGAATCAAACCACCGACCTTCAAAAAGATGACCACTCCACCTCACAGCCACAGTATGTTATTGTTTATAAAGGTAGTCATTAACTAGCTAGCTTAGGAATACAGCACTAGCTGAAGGCTGAGAGAGAAACTCATGTAGCAAAGGCTAAATGTATTACGTGCCGCAACCGCTCCTGGCACATGGAGTCGTTTTTTAAGTCGTAATTTATGGTTTCTTGATTGGTGTGTTTGTCAACTCCCTATTCCCATGTAAAACAAGTACAGCCATCAAAGTCATTTTTTACTTTTCCAGTAACTCTCCAATGTCTCCAACATATTTTACGTGATAGGCTTAGGGGCGGGACATATCTAAGCAGTTGACCAATCACATTAGAGCAGGCCAGCTAACCAATCAGAGCAGACTGGGCTCTGGTTTCAGACAGAGGGTGAAAAGAGGTGCTGCAGCACAGGCAGTATGAGAACATTAAAGCACGTAAACATGTCACAGTAGAAGCACCAAATACAAATGTGAACCTGAACATTAGTATGATAGGCCCCCTTTAAATTGCATTTCAATACATTTTGGGGACCCACAAGAGTTAAACTGTTATCAGGAATAGAACAACTAAACGCAAAAGAGGTCACGATATGCTGTTATTCAAAAAAGAAATGGAAGTTAGTTATTGTAATTGGCCCTCTGTTTTGGCCCTCTTATTAGCATGCTCAGCAGTATATTAAAAAAGACCTGATGCGTGAAAAATATTACTCAATTCTAAGTAAAAGAGAAGTGATACTTCAAGTTTTTGATCTAGTGTGACTAACATTTAGAAGTCACACAGAAAAATACTCTTTAATCTTAACCCTGTATTGATGACCTGGCCTGTGAATCCTCATGTTTCAGTGTCCAAGTAATCCGGTGATATTTGTCTGTGCATTCAGATCGCAAAGTCTGAAATAAGTTGTAGCCCACAGTATGATGCAGATAGCATTGTTTGTGTGCACATTGTCATACTTCAAAACCCTGCTCTGATGTAACAAACAGTTCAAACACTCCCTGTCTGGTACATGCCCACCACGCCTTTCAATCTCCACCCTACCAGGTTCCAACCCCAAGGTGACATGTCAGCGAGGATGTTTCCCAGAGAATCTCAGACCTGCCACAGCTTGTCACAGAAGAACTCCTATGAACTTGTATTCACACGCTAAATGATCCCCATAAAACATGAAGTTAGCTTTTATATGTAGAGTCACTTTCTACTACAGCACACAGATCATGCTTTGTTTTGCTTACCGGTTCTTTTCATAAATGGTAAGCTGACGTTTCACATTTTGCATCCATTTTTATAGACAGCATCACTTCCAAAGTCCAGAGTTTGCACATATCCAATACCTTTACACATTAAAAGATTTGATTACCCGAAAGAAAGTCACTTTTGAGTTATTAGTTTTAGTTTGTGTGATGATCCTGTAGGGTAGATTTGCCATGTCTATAGCCCTTTGAAGTAGTACAGACTAAGACATGTGTCCAAACGTGAAACAAAACGACAGTAGTTATTTGAACTACCCTTGAGCAGATCTAAAATGTCGGATGAAATCAGTCTCTCGATTTTGGCTGGTGAAGTGACCTAAATCTTTTTTTCCCAGTCAGGTGTTTGCCTTTAGCATCAAGCATTGTGTTTGTCTGATTTGAGCCATCATACAGCATGAGGCAGAAAGGCATGCTTTCACTATCATCAATGTGAGAGAAAATGAGCTCCAATCTTATTAGATATCATCTCTGAAAATATGCTTCTGAATCAAAGTGTTCAGTCACAATTCAGGAAGTCTCATGAAAGGCATTTAATATTGGCTAACTACCAACAATTAAAGCAATCATGATTCATATTAAAGATAGGAGCTTCAGATTATTCTTCAAATTAGAGTAGTTATGTTGCTTTGGCCTGAAGGTTTATCGGAAGACCTTAGCTTAGAGGATATTAAGTCCTGTTTGGTTGACAACAAAATACTGAAGGTAGGCCTCAATTTACAAACATCCCTGACTTCCTTCTGTTGGGTAATCTGACATTCCCATGGGAATGCAGTCAGTGTGTCACACAGTACACCTGTAAACATATGGCAGGCGTGACCCCACTATCAAATGACCGATTGTGTTTTGAGCACCAAGGCCTCATGTACATATCAATGCATTAGTACAAGTTCATGGGCGAGTGTGTGCCAAAAGAGGAAGAGTTCCCATTGATAGTGAAGTCTTTGTGGTAGCAGGCCATGCATGCATGGATTGTTAATGTGTGTTGGAAGTGCTAGACTGTGACTAAGAAGAAAAAAATCTGATACAGTGAGTCCATGGAGTTACTACTTGGACATCCGGCAAGTGAGGCAGAAACAGTGCCCTCGCTTAAAATGCAAATGAGTTGGTCAGAGGTCTCCTAGTCCCCCTCACCCCCGTTTCCCCTCTGTTGCAGAGTATAGAGGCAGCATGAAATCCATCCTGGGAGGGGCTATTGTACTCCGGGAAGTAACCGTCAAACTGGAATGGTTAAGGACGGGCCAGAGGATCTCTTTTTATAGCCTGAGGCTGTGGGAGAGTTGTGCAGTGCTGCAGAAAAACAGCCGGCCAGAGGTGTGGGTCTGGGATGAGCCGGCAATCTCCCGCTCATCCTTCCTGGTGTCTGTCTCAGGAACAGCTGCTATCATAACAAGGCCTCACGCTCTGTAGCTCTGCCGGCTTGGGTTTAATCGTCCATGATGGTGTGTACTCAACAAAAAAAGGCCACACGGCTACTATGTCGTTCCCATCCTCTCCTCCTCCACCGGCTGAGACAGAGAGGCACAAACCAGCAACACCCACCCCCCAACTCCACTCCATCAATGGACAAAGCTGCTGTCTCTGCAACATGCTAACCATGCTGAGAGAGAGGAGGGAGAGAGACAGAATGGAGGAAGGAAAGTGTTTAAAGGATAACATGATATCTCACCTTCTTGCCTTCAGTAGTGTGTCCTCGGAGAAGCTTCAGGTCTCCCTGGTGGCCCTTTAATCCTGGTTATCTCCCATAAACTCTCAGTTTTTACCACACTACCGGCTCCAGTGCACTCATCCCTCTGGTGTTCTGCGGGGGCTGCAAGGGGCTGAAACAGATTGGATTCTCCTGTGCTGTTTACTTTCCCACAACTTCTCCCTGCTCCGTGTGCACACTAGCAGCTCTCTATGAGGTAACCCTCTTTGCTCCCTCCCTTCTCCCTCTGTGTGCTTGAGTTCCTCCCTCTATCTCCCCTCTCTGTCCCTCTCTTTTTTAGATGGGTCTCTTCCCCCCACACAACCCCTCCAGTCTCATTCTGTCCTTTCTTTTGCTTTTCTCCCTCCTCCCACTCCCAGACCCCTGCTGCTGCACAGACAGCAGCACAAAGCAGGGTGAGGGCTCTCAAACACAAGCAGCCAATGGCAGAGCAGCAGAGTCAAGCATGCAGCCAATGAGAAGCTTAGGGGATGTGTGTTGACCAATGAGGGGAGTTTTTCAGTAGAAGTGGGCCGGACAGAAGGAATTAGGGGAAATGCTGTCTGAGCACTTCCGTGTCGGACTGAAGTTGTCTGTTCACATGGTACCGGAGTCCGCTGCGGACTGTCTTATCATTGGCTGAGATTTAAAAAGAAAAAGGAGGTAAGGAGATTTAAAGGGAACATCCGAATGAATTGGAGTAATACATGCAGTGTATTTGTTAACATTTACAAAGGTAAAATGACACATTGCTCAATAAAAAATGTATATCAAGAATATAAACACTGATTGTTTTTATGGTTTGTTGACAATGTGAGTTGCAATCAAATTAAAATAGTAATAGCAGAACTAGAGTTGTATAATTATAATTTCCCTTAAAGGTCCCATGTCATGCTTTTCCGGTTATTACCCGTCCCCTTGTGTTATGAAGGTTTTTAAACATGTAAACGGTCTGCAGAGTCACAACCCCTCAAAGTACACCCTGTAGCGAGTAAAACTCTAACACAGAAAATACCTGTCTGTGCTGCCCCAGAACGCCTCGTTGGAGATTTCTCTTTTTCCATTGTTTTCTTCCTGGGTACAGTGACATGCCCATACCCAAATGGACCCATTGGTCCAAATGGACCCATCCGTGGAGCTCCTCACACACACACACTCAAACTGTGACGCGCTGGGGGGGGGGGGGGGGTAGCTAGTGGAGCCTCGCAGCGGCGAAAATGTGGTGTGCTTATGCTGCATTCAGACCGGACGCGATGCGATGTTTGGGGGCGGCGCGATTACATGTAAAGTCAATGCAGAGACGCGGACAGACGTGAATTCGCTCCGACGGCGAGCATGAAGCGGTGGACGCGGGCGATTGAACTGTGCCGCGTCAAACGCGAGAGTTCAATTTTTTCAACTCGAGCGTCAAATTCACATGACGTGTTCTCGCGGAAGCCAATCAGAGGTGAGGATCTCAACCTGCCGTTACTGACGTTCAACCAGCAAACATCAGCCATTAGCTGTTAGCACACAGAGATCACAGCTCCTCATATCTGTTCAGAAGCTGTACAAAAGTTAAACAAGTACAAACCACAGACTGTCTGTGTCATGGCGAATACAGTCACTGGTTTCTTTATGTCTGTAGGCCGTTGTTATGAATGTGGAGTGAGCATATACAACGTTAGCTTAGCCTGGTCGACCCAATCTCCATTCAGAAGACAAGGATTCTAAAGGGTTTTTCGCCTGCCGTCTGTCTGCAGACTTGTCAAAGCATTAATTCATGGTTTTTACTAACCGGTATCAGTATGTTGTTACTTCGGCATCATTTAGAAACGTGTATTACAATTTAATCACGGTAAAATATGTTCATTTTGTTGTGGTTGTAGCTCCCGAGCCAGCAAGTCTTGTTTGAATGATGCGAGTAAACACAGCTGACAGCCGCGGTGAAACTCGAGCGACTAGAGCGATGCGATAGGAGCGTTTAGAGCGAAGCGAATATTCGCATCGCGTCCGGTCTGAACGTAGCATTACACTGTAGGTGCGCCAAGTTTGGGGGGTGGGGGAATGGACGAGACAGCGTCCATTTGCGATGTCACGCTGTCTCGCAGACCCCACGCAGCAAGCAGGAAATGAACCCAGCTCACACTGTCCGCTCCTCGCAGCAGCGAGCCGCGCAACGTCCCACCAACACAGCACCCAGACCCCACGCAGCATTCTCATCTGTTTGTCATTACTGGTGTCATTTTCTGGTTGCTAACAAACGCCATTGTAACACATCATCACTGATGTTCCGCTGTAACGGTGGTGGACTCATCAGAACAGAGTGGGTGAGCTGACCAATCAGAGCACAGTGGGCTCACAGGGAGGGGGGGGGGGCAGGAGCTCCAACAAGCCGTTTAGGACAGAGCGTGAATACACATTTATACAGAGATGCTGTATGAGAAACCAATGTGAGGGGAATATTGCATAATATGAATCTATTCTAGTAGACCTCAACAATGGAATTATGATCAGTAGAAATGGCCATGACATGGGACCTTTAAATGTCAATAACCCTAAATGATTTGAACATATTTTACTCACACCTCCTAACCTAAAACCTACATTTACATTTGAGAAAACTGCAACTACTTCTGGAATTGATATAGTATACTATCTTTATATATTTTTAAGTTGTAGATTGGTCTAGAGCAGGGGTGTCAAACTCAATTTCATCGCGGGCCACATTAGCATTATGGTTGCACTCAAAGGGCCGGTTGTAACTTTTAAGACTATATAAATATATAAATATTATATTACATTATTGCCTCTGAATTGGATTATTATCGGATAGGATAATAACTTAGTAATGAACTATGTCTGAAAGCAGAAGTCCAGGGCAAATAATTGCAAGTCTCTTCAGTGCACATCGCACAAAACGAGATGCATTGTGGGACATGTAGTTCATGGGCAACGTGCTTCTGTAAATCGGCATGTAACCGTATAATAAACGTAATATATTCTTTGAAAGCTCTTGCGGGCCACATAAAAAGAACTCGCGGGCCGGATTTGGCCCCCGGGCCTTGAGTTTGACACCCCTGGTCTAGAGCATTCTAACCTATTCTATAGAGTGAATTATTTGATATTGTTTCGTCCCCAATAAGGTCTAGGGCAGTGCTTCTCAAAGTGTGGTCCGCGGACCACTGGTGGTCCGTGAGCGCCCCCTAGTGGTCCGTGAGTATATTGGTAAAATTTCACATTTGAAAGAAATACATTTATTTAAGTTTTTCGCACTCTCGCGGGAATATCTCCGCAATGGAACGAGCTTAAGTTTCACTTTCGATTGCATGAAATAGCCCAGATAAACACCTTTATCACACATGTCGCCACTTGTTTGTACCATTTTCAGGCGATTTGTAAAAAACAATATGTTTTTGGATATTTGTGGAGTTAGGTGGTCCGCAAGTGTTTTTTTATTGGTTAGGTGGTCCTTGGTATGAAAAAGTTTGAGAAACACTGGTCTAGGGGAACTGGGGACAGTAACACACAACAACCAATAACGAGAGAGTCATAGTGAACATTAAGACATGTATTTCTGTTCATAAAAATAACGCCAACAAATATTCTTTAAGTGAGGAGAAGAAGGAGACTAAGCAGATTGTGCCAAACAAAATTAACAAATATAACAAAACTATGCTCTAAATCTATCCTTTGAAACCAAAACTCCAACAAAAAAAAACTCACTATCTGAACTACTAAAAGTGAGACAAAGCAAAACAAAGGGGTGGCAACAATCCACTGACCTAGTGTGTCTAACAGATGTTACCTAGGTGATGAGATGTAGGGTACCCCAAACTTGCCTAACTCCTCCACCTCCCATCACACACACACATTCAACAATGCTCGGAAAACAAGATCCACAGTAGAATCAGCAACTAACAAACAATCATACAGCAGCTCTGTAGTCAGCAGCAGGCCCAGGTTTTAGAGGAAGAAGGCTTCCTGGGTGCCTCTTTTATGACTGGCCCTGGCTGCTGATAGGCCAGCTGAGGGTGGCGGGATCCAATCAGCCGTCTGTCTCAGGTGCCCAGGCAGGTACTGACCAGCTGCTGATTAGCTGCAATGGAAAGAGCAAGAGGAGGGAAACACAACACAACATGTACAGCCTGCCTGGCGCATAAAATATACTTTATAGATATGTATCTATTTTCTATTGTATTTGTTGTTCAATATGGGCAATGCCTTGTTAACATGCTGCTGTGACAAAACAATACACACACACACACACACACACACACACACACACACACACACACACACACACACACACACACCTAGATTATAAAAGGACTGAGAAGGCATGAAAGACGGGAACCAGTGTTCATTCACTTATTCAACATCTACATGAAGTATTATCAAATAGTATACGCTGCACTATATCCTACTGTTCAAAAACAATAATGAAAACATCAGGAATTCTGAAGATATGGAAAGAATGTCTGAGCATAACAAATAAAACACAAGAATAAGGAATGAAAATGCTGAGTGTACAAGCAGCACAAACATCTTGCCATCATCTTTTTCGTTGACTATGTCAACTGTGTGTGTTTCCATGGAGTTCCATCAGCCTGTAAATGAGCCTGTACTGTCTTGAAAAACATGAAGTAAGCACAATGATATCCAACTCAAAAATAATCATAATGAAAGGAGTGCAGTATCTTCAATTGCAAATTGTAATGATGCAAAAATAGCAATTAAAGCAGATAAATGATTCCCCACTCCCTTTGAAATGCTCAGCTTTAAGGAGTGGGGAATGTCTCTTCAACTATAGCTTGTTTTATTGCAGTGGGCCATACATTTACCAAAGTACAAATGATTACTTCATTTGATTGTTTCTCATTGGGACACGTTTTTAGTTAAACAGCAGCTAACTATGAACATCAATTTCAACTTGAATGTCATTGCTCTTAGGGGAAATATGTCTTGCATTCAAATGAAACACAGAAAAGAGTTAAAGAGGCAAAACAATGTACTTTGTGGAGGAGGTGGGAGAAAGGAGAACAATGGCCAAGCTGTCATCATTGTTGTCCAACATGCCCCCCCCCCCCCCTCCAGGACACTCTGTCAGACTGCATAACCACCACAGCCCCTGGTAGACCACCACACACAACAACACAGACTATAACACCACTGTTGTGCAATCTACTAAGTTGATTCTACCACTGGCTGCCTCATCTGTTTGTACCACCCAATATCTGTAACAATGTTCATAATAATGTTATATAACATTGTGCAACTACTTAATTTCTTTATACCTGATTCACTTATTTGTTTGTAATGCTTTTTTTGTTAAGTTTATATACTTTCAGAGTAATTATTATATAATTTTAAAATGTATACGTCCTTTCCACTTTCCTACATATTGTTTGACTTGGTCTCCATCAGTCTTTATTCTGATTCTTGAGAGACAGCAGAATATAAAACTTTTGAGTACAATTTGTGTTATAAGCTGTATGATATTGTATCAAATGTTCTTTGTCTTTAAGGGGCTTATTGGGTTTACCCTTTCCTATAACGTTATTGTGCATGGAAATGGTCTTCAGAGGCTAAAGTCCCACACACTCTCCCGCCTAAAAGCCTTGATTGGACTCTTTTGGTTACATCCATAGTTAGTGCTGCTATTGGCTAGTGCTTCAACACATTGTACATGACAGGCTAAGGGGCGGGACATCTATAAGCGGTTGACCAATCACAACAGAGCAGGCCAGTAAACCAATCAGAGCAGACTGTGGTTTCAGACATAGGGTGAAAATAGGTGCTGCAGCACAGGCAGTATGAGAAAAATAAAGCACTTTGTGAACATTAAAGTATGTAAACATGAAAAGTAGAGGAACAACAAACAATTATAAAACCTGAACATTAGCATAATAGGGCTCCTTTAAACTCGGACTACTTAGTGAATGCCCTCTTTCTGCTATTTGTGTCCCTCCCTGACTGGTGGTTCTATTTCTGCCTCTAATCACATTTACAGGACTGCTTGCTCATGCCCTGGAAGACGCACAAAGTACACGTTTAAGAGGTCAACTCCAGATGGTCAATTGGTTTAATGAAATCTGAAGTCCTTTTCAACTCAACTCAATTATTCATATGCAGGTCTGCAGAGAAAGGAACAATGACACAATGTTACTGTTGTCCAGAAGATTTATTAAAACACATTGAACAAATACACAGAATACAAATAAAAAGATGACAATTCACTTTTTCATTCAATTGCTATACAGCACAAATATCAGAACTTTTAACACTGCTTGGAGCTCATTGTCGGTAAATGCTAGATACGCTAACGCCTCCCCAAAGTGAACCGTCAGATCAAACGCTTCACATGCTGTGCATTCGCTGCAACAAAGGTGCCTTTTATCAGGGTCTTTTGGGAGCTTTTGAAGCCATGTTAATAAGCATGTACATACATTGTTAACATATTTATAATATTAGACTGAAGCCTTTTTTTTCTAACAGACATTACATTCATACTGACTTCAGTTTGATTGCATTTCATTGGAGTGGCGTATTTTTGACGTTCTCTCGTCGCTCCAGGACATGATTTCGATTAATGAGCACATACGGTGCCCTCTATGGCAACACCATCCAGCAGACATTCTTTTTTTTTTCAGTTCCATACGTAGATCTGTATGAGATGGATTTATCTCTGAAAAATCTTTCAAGTATTTACATTTTTCTGAGGTTCTATCCGTCGAGCAACCTAATACATGTCATGGTCGATTATAGATGGCATGAACAAAACAGCACTGATAAACACCAACAGAGAAAAGCGCAAAAAATTCATGATGCACTTCAAGGTTCATTTCCTGTTGCTTTAAAAAAAATCAGTCTGAGAATGTGTTGAAACTGAATTTAAGAGGGTTCCAGTAACACAATATACTGTAAGGAAGTGAAAACGGGACAGAGGAAAAGAACCTCAGGACAAGAAGTTGCAAAAAGAAGAGTAAGAAAATACACTCACCAACTCTGTCCAACATTACCTCTTCAGTTTGAAATAGTCCAATCACAATCGTCGTCCCAACAAAGTTAAATACGTGCTTTCAATGGCTGTTATAATACAAACATGTAATGCCACTTGTCTTTGGAAAAAATAAAAAAGTCCACAATCGAGAAATGCCTTTGTAGAAATAAAGAAAATATAGTAAGCTTGAGTTTATAAAATACTGTTTCACTTAGTGGACTGCCACTTTAGCACATAACAGTATGGACAAGATATGTAGCGATACCATGCTAACGTGTGTTCACAGGAGGTAAAGCAGTAGGCAACAACGAACAGTTTGAAAAAAGCCAAAACATAACTCACGAAACAGGAAGTGAAGACGTTATGCTGAGAGAAATTGGTCCTTGGAAAGTCAGATTATTCCTGTAAATATAGGTTTAGACTGTTAATATGTGTATCTTTAGTAACAGTACAGTACGGTCTTCACCTCTGAGGAGGAAATACACTGCATCCAAGAACAAAATCATACTGGAGTATCTTCTTTAATGGCACCAAATACATCTTATCTTAACTAACGTAAAATGAAGCAAAGCTAGTTTTGCAACAAATACTAGACTTAAAGTGACATTATGCTATAAGCACATGTGTTTTTAATATGTTCTAACACTGAGAGGGAACTGGAAAAGTCCCTGGGATGTATGTAAGAGGGGGGAAAGAAACTCTCCACTGTGTTCTCAGTTAGGCCCGAACATTAAAGCCCTGTATGTTGAGACCAGAAGAGTTCCTGTTTATAGTGCAGTCCCACTGGTCATGGCCCCGGGGTTTAAGCTCGACAGCCACTACTAACATTCAAATATAAGAAGAATCACGAATATTGTACCATACACAGAAATGCTTCTCTGAAATGCGTTTTAAAACCATTCCTGCACCTTCTTCTTCTCTGCGCCATCTTCATTTCGCCAGGCTTCTGTATACATATGTTCACTATGATTAGACCTATGTGAGGTCAAATAAGCAGCAGTCTCTGAGTATGTACAGTACAAGAAGCCAAACCCTTGCTGGCACTGCAGTCAAGTTTATCTGCAGGTTTTGCGGAGATTACTTACTCCGAATTTCCAGTGGGTGGCAGTCTTTAGAGGATTCAAACAGACTGTGTCCAGCTACTGCATACATGATGAGCGTTTTTGATGCTTTCAAATCAATATCCACTGGTTACTACATGAATGACAAAACACATATTCATTAAAGTAACAATACTGGCCCTCAGGAAAAATGATCTCCTCTCAAATGATGAGCGAGGTCTTCCTCAACTCCACTCCTCTTCACAGGGAATTAGCTCCGTTGGGACGAAGTCACAGTGTACAGGGAATAGACAGATGAGAAAGCAACATGGCGTACGCAGAATGTCGAAGATTAGAATGAGCCCCAATCAAAAGCATCACAATCTCAAATCCAAATTTCACCTTGAAGCGCGAGGAGAGAAATGAAAATCCTCTTTCAGAAAGAAGTCTGCTTCATTTTCCCTCCTAATCCTTTAGCTCTCCAGCACACGATAACAACAGCAGATATCTACTTCTATGAGATCCTTGAAAGATAAAACTGCAATTGTTAGGTTCGACACATCTGCATTAATCAGAGAGCTGGACTGTTGATTGTAAGTCAGGAAGAAGCAGGAGAAAGAGAAGGGGGGGGAAATGGGAAGCCGTCATCCGTACAGAATCCATCCCTGGGAGTTTTTCTGACCTCAAATCAGTTTTACAAAGCTTGCCTAGTCCTCTATGCAGATGACATCACTCGGTGTGCCTGATTTGAGGTCAGGCGTGGCCACGTCTCTCAAGGAGTCAAGTGACTTCTTATCCAGATGGCTTGTAGAGGGCGGAGGGCCATTAGAGGACACTAAAGAGGAAGAAAGATGTTATATTTTAGTGTGTAAACGCTAAATACATATATATGTTTTGGCATATTATAGTGAGAATTATGACAAACAATGATTCAGTGGTTTTCAAACAGAGCAAGCACTTCTTATTAAAAAGCAAAACTGAAAGTGAGCATACCCAAAATGTCTGCAAACCCTCATTGTGTATGCAACTAAGGTAAGTAAGATAGGTCAAAGTTGAATAAGGACGTCGGTCTGTCAGCTGTGATAGATAGGACAGTTTGGAAGAGAAAACAAAAGGAATTGGAATTATTACTCAAATAAGTTAAGCTCACCTGGGGCTCTGTTTCAAACATGAATGCTGGAGTTTCTTGCCCTATCTGAGGTCTTTGAGGATGTGATATGATAACTGTCAGGCTGTTCAGGGTCCCACGCTCCAGCTCTCAGTTATTCACTCTAATTACTACATATACAAATGATCAAGATAAGACCTACATTTACCCCTGACATTGTTTCAATTTAGCAGCCATCAAAAGTCCTACCCTCCACCATCGAACACATTGTGTTTAAACTGAATGCAAGTCATTCATTTCATTAGTTATGTCTTCTTTATGTTGTGTCCATAATGCAAAATAAAGATACTTGTATTGCATTAAAATGTGAATATAGCACTGTATAAAAATAGTTGTACGCACTCAAAAGGATTCATCATCCTTTATAACAATGATAATTACACACTATCAAGTACTTCATAATACTTGTCACTCACTGATATTGTTTTTTGCAAAGCTCATAGTGCATTCTAATTTCAATAGTTGTCATTAATAATAATTACTTTAAAATGCCATATATTGTAATGCACAGTAATTCTATCTCGTATTGAGTATATTTATATAACCCATAATAGGAATTCTGATCATGCATTATATCCAAAAACCTTCAGTTTAACCTGTTGATATATTTTTAATATTATAAAGCATCATGAATATGTATGAGCGTGTATAACTATAATTATATAGCACAGATTTTATAATGCATTATAGACGTGGGCATCATGTGTCTAGTCTATCAGAGATGAACTATTCATTTCAGTAATCAAATATTTATGAATTAAAATGCCATTAACAACCTCCAGGCGCAGCTGTGTTCCTTCCCCTATGATACAGCACCCTGCAGTGAATGAAGATGCTTACCGCTGACGTAGGGTCCCAGGGGCATCTGGCTGAAGTTGACCATGGCCTGAGCCCCCGGTCCTCTGAAGCCCCCCCCAAAGCTGCTGCTGTACATCTGGGAGCAGCCGAACCCCCCCTGGCTGAAAGGCTGGGAAACAGAAATATTCAAGGAGAACAGTTATGCAATTAAAAGTTAGGATTCCCCTACCCAAGTAAAAACAAAGCACAACCATGTGTTTTATTAACTATGTCATTTACTGTAAGGAATTCCTTTCTGTGAACATATGGTCCACATTGGGTGATATTCTGATCCTTATTTCCAAAGATAAATTAAACCACTATTTTCGGTTATCGGAATGATCCAAACATCTACCAAAATAACTCAGTTTGCAGTACAATATTTTTGATAAAACCTTCATTTATGGGGGTCATGTCATCCTGCTCCATTAAAATACATTACATCACACCTCTATGTGACGATAACAAGAGAGTGCCACAGCAAAATAATGATTCTATTCAACAGTGATTTAGTTCAAGAAAGAACCAGGAAGGTAGGAAGTTAAAAACACAAAGTCAGAGAAAGTCCTCGGTTTACGGCAAAAGTTGGCATAGCAACCGAAAAGGCACAGTCACGAGGATTTGCAGCGTTGGGCTGTAATGATCTCTTCAGCTCTGATGAACAGGTGCAGCAGAGATGAAAGTGATGAGACAATACAGCCTTTGTTAAATCCTCTGGGACTGAACCGTGGAGCTCAGTGGGGAAAGTAAACAACTTGAGACTCTTTTTTCCTTTACACCTGGGGAATCTCTTCCGTGGGGGATAGGAAGTCTCCGCAGGTTTTTGAAGAAATAATGTGGTTGCTGAGTCGTGGATACACAGCACTTTAACGTTGTTGGGCCATAGCCTTTTTATTTCTGAAATGTACTCAGTCCGCTGTGTTTCCTCACCAGCCTCCACTGCATAGTAATATGCTGCCAAGAACAAACCATTACAGCATGTAGTAACTAAAAACTTATTTTACAAATGTGATCGCATGACTCGTTCCTATATTATTGCAGATCTGCAGCTAGCTGGCGTAGCTTACCTAGTTATTCAAAATATACTGATACAAAAATGACAGCTGAAACACACTAACTCTGCCAGGTGTTTTGGCACGTCTGTGTTTCTTTATTAGTTTTTGAAACTGCAGCACGTTTCTCTTAATGGAAATGTTTTGGGGCACTGTGATGCGCCCGTCTGCAACCGTAGCTTTTGTTACGGAAATCAAACAGAACTTTCAAATAAGTGATAAAAATACATGTAATAATATATAATAACAACTTCAATGTTGAAAGAAGAACCGAAAAACTGAGAATATTTATGCCAAATTAAGGTACATTTTATTTTATTTTAAATGTATAATTGAGTCTTACATATTTTTGTAGTATTTTTTGTTTGTTTTGAAAATACTTTTTCTATCAACTGTTGTAAATGATAAAAATATATATATATATTTAAAAAAGATATATAAATGTATCATGGATAAATGAACGTCATGACGTTGTGAATCGCGCTGAGCTCCGTGGAGGTGTGATTTCCTTGTTTAGCGATACACAGCGAAACACAGCTGAGCACACACAAAGTCACAGCCGAAGTAAACACAATAAGTGTGGCTTGATATTGAGTAAGAAAAAGGTTGATAAACGCTGGGAGAATGGGTCTGCAGAGAGAATTTCACCGCGATCCCAACTGTCTGTTATCAGCCTGCAGCCAGGGAGGAGAAATCAGCAGAGCTGCACTGAGTGTGTGAGGAAGTCCGTGGATTGGTCAATTTGGACCAATCAGCGGGGGCTTAACGTAACGGCTCCGCGGACGTAACGTAACGGCTCCACGGATTGGTCCATTTGGTTCCGGGGACGACATGACATCATGATGTACCCGGAAGAATCAAATGGACAGTGACGTATCTCCAACGAGGCGTTTTGGGGAGGTATTTTCTGTTTTAGAGTTTTACTCGCTACAGGGTGTACTTTGAGGGTTTTGACTCTGCAGACCATTTACATGCATAAAAACCTTCATAACACACAAGGGGACGGGTACTAACCGGAAAAGCATGACATGTCACCTTTAAATTCAAGGTAACACCAGGTGAGGAATAAATCTATAAATGATCGTTTCTTGAAGGGAAGAGAGTTTTCTGAAGACCCTCTGACCTTCTTGCACTGAGTCCCTGCTCACCTGCTGTGGGGGGGGCTCGCTGCCCCGGCTGGTGAGACGGCTCAGGATGCTCCGCTCAGACATCTGGAGGCGGCCCGACACCGGCGGGATGCGGGACAGCATGTTGGGCAGCCGGGTTACATCAGCCTTCATGTCACTCAGAAGCTCCTCCAGCTGGTTCAGCACTGTAAGAGAAACACACACACACACACACACACACACTTCATATGCGGATACTTTTTACTTGTTAACTCTCTCGGAGGTTTTTGAAATCAAGGCTAAAAAACTTGTCTTTTTACCACAGCTTTTCCAGAGGTCATATAACAACATTCTAAAACAATGTATTGCTTGTAAAGCATCTTTGAGCAATGAAAACTTTTGAATATCATGGCTCTACTGTGACATGTCTCCTTGCTTTAATGTTCAAAAAGCTCTTTATTTTTCTCATCCTGCCTGTGCTGCAGCACCTCTTTTCACCCTCTGTCTGAAACCAGAGCCCAGTCTGCTCTGATTGGTTAGCTGGCCAGCTTTGTTGTGATTGGTCAACCGCTAAGAGATGTCCCCTTAGCAAATCAGGTACCATGTGTTGGAACGCTAGCCAATAGAAGCGCAATTGTTACATAATTATGTAATTATGTTACACAGAAGCGAACAAAGGAGTCCAATGGGGGCGTTTCAGGCAGGGGGGAGTGTCTGGGAGAGAAACTTCCTCTTGAGCAGTGGCGAGCCGTCAGGGCCCTCTATGCCCTCTCTTTTATGAAAACATTAAAAAAAAAAAACATTTTAAAAAAAATATTTTATTAGCTATATTTTTCATTAGTTTTACCAAAAATAATTTTATTTAATTGTATTTAAAATAAAATTTCCAAAGAAATAAATCCTTCGAATCTGCCTGTTCAGTTTCTGTTGGAATGTGAAGGGTTAAATGAAAGAAGCTCGTCTGGCCCTCTCTGCAAGTTACTGTCCTGCTGTACATGTGAATTCACAGAGGGCCAGCTGTAGTAACTCAACGAGAGAGTAATGTCAAGTGACCGTACAATTGACCAATCATATCTTCCCTCTAAATGGGTGGGCTTTATTTTCACGGACTTTATGACAAGTTCCGCCCGCTGTGAGGTCTATGCATGTGTGTTATAGGGTCCTTCTCAGGTCGATTAAATGGAATCCTTGCGTCCCTCACTTGCGTCGTTTCCCTGCGTTTAGTCCCTCCCACCAGGGAAGCATGGAGAGACGCAAGGTGATGGTGATGACATCATCAAGTGATGACATCGTTGCGAAATTATTAACCGAGTCATTTTCAAGATTGAGTTCCAATGATAAACTGGAGTGGCAAAGGATCAGCTGCATGACCCGCCATCAAGTGCTTCATCCAGAAGGACAGGAGGACTTAGTGTTTCAGTGATTGATCATCAAAGGTAGGCCTAAGTCATGTTCAATGCGGGCCGCCGTGCTGACTTAGTTCATTTGTAACTGTTACTTGGCTGTGGGTGCCCTGTCATCATAGGTGTTTAGATAAATGGTGTTGTTTTGTGTGGTAGAGGGTCGCTGTCATTGATGCGTTTTGCACCCCGGGAACTTTGGGATTTTAGCCTTTGCTGACTATTTACATGTGTAAATGTGTATTATAACACACTACAGGAAATCCTATTAAAAAGAGCGAAAACAACCTCTAATAAATGTAAGGTAGTAAAAAACTGTGAGGAAATTAAGCACTGCCAAGAACAAAATGCCATAAAAATGTACTAAGGGTCACAGACAAGAACCTTGTCAAAACATAATAATTGAACACCTCCGTTTTAAACAGTTTTTGTACTTGGCCTCTTCCCACATTTTCATCCTACTAATCACAGTAAGCTTGTTTTGACAGTGAATCAAATTGACACATAATGAAGCCACTGTGTCAAACAGGAGATTTACTGGCTGCTTGTGAGCTGCTCTACACTTAGCAACACGGAATGGAATAAATGTCTGGATATACCGATAGAAATGTTTCCAATTTAAATAAACATGTTTTTTTTAAGGGTTTTCTACTAATATACTGAACAAAAATATAAACGCAACACTTTTGTTTTTGCTCCCATTTTTCATGAGATGAACTCAAAGATCTAAAACATTTTCTATAAACACAAAATAACCATTTCTCTCAAATATTGTTCACAAATCTGAAAGAATGTGTGATAGTGAGCACTTCTCCTTTGCCGAGATAATCCATCCCACCTCACAGGTGTGGCATATCAAGATGCTGATTAGACAGCATGATTATTGCACAGGTGTGCCTTAGGCTGGCCACAATAAAAGGCCACTCTGAAACGTGCAGTTTTGCTTTATTGGGGGGGTCTGGGGGGGTCCGAAAACCAGTCAGTATCTGATGTGACCACCATTTGCCTCACGCAGTGCAACACATCTCCTTGGCATAGAGTTGATCAGGTTGTTGATTGTGGCCTGTGGAATGTTGGTCCACTCCTCTTCAATGGCTGTGCCAAGTTGCTGGATATTGGCAGGAACTGGAACACGCTGTCGTATACGCCGATCCAGAGCATCCCAAACATGCTCAATGGGTGACATGTCCGGTGAGTATGCTGGCCATGCAAGAACTGGGATGTTTTCAGCCTCCAGGAATTGTGTACAGATCCTTGCAACATGGGGCCGTGCATTATCATGCTGCAACATGAGGTGATGGTCGTGGATGAATGGCACAACAATGGGCCTCAGGATCTCGTCACGGTATCTCTGTGCATTCACAATGCCATCAATAAAATGCACCTGTGTTCGTCGTCCATAACATACGCCTGCCCATACCATAACCCCACCACCACCATGGGCCACTCCATTCACAACATAACCCTACCCCTCACACCAGATACTGACTGGTTTCCGGACCCCCCCAGACCCCCCAATAAAGCAAAACTGCACGTTTCAGAGTGGCCTTTTATTGTGGCCAGCCTAAGGCACACCTGTGCAATAATCATGCTGTCTAATCAGCATCTTGATATGCCACACCTGTGAGGTGGGATGGATTATCTCGGCAAAGGAGAAGTGCTCACGATCACAGATTCTTTCAGATTTGTGAACAATATTTGAGAGAAATGGTTATTTTGTGTATATAGAAAATGTTTTAGATCTTTGAGTTCATCTCATGAGAAATGGGAGCAAAAACAAAAGTGTTGCGTTTATATTTTTGTTCAGTGTATGTCAGTATTTTGTATTCTTATCAGGTTGCTTTTCATAATTGAAATAGTCTTAATTTAAATGCAGGTTTTTCATTGATGACAGTAACAAAAGAAAGTTGTTTTTTTGCTGCAGCAATTTGAGTACTGCATTGATTGTAATACTAGCTACAAATATATATGTTATTCAAAAGGAGCATATCAAAACGAGTTAGTATCGTATTAGTTCTTAATGAAATTGTTCAAACTTGATAATCAGGGGGGGATTTAATGTGATTAAAGTTTCAAAACATTTCTAAAATATATTATATATGCGGGCTGACAGATGTCAAATAAAACATTTATATCAGTTATTTTGACCTTTAAAAGTCATGTTTGACGGATTCTTTTCCCAGTTGTCCACCTTTTGTCATCTAAGGCATAAATTCTGACGATGAATACTTTTTTTTTCACTGGCCAACCGACCTTTGTGCAGCACGGCGTTGGCAGGCTTGTTCCCGGCCATGGACTCTTTGGACAGGTGCTGGTGGGACTCGGCCAGACACTCCACCTCAGCGAAGCGGGCGTTGAGGGCCATGGCGGAGTGGCTGGGGTCCTGGGTCATGTTCAGGTACGCTGCCCGCCTCAGCTGCTCCTCGATCACCAGAGCCTGCTCCAACAGCTTCACACACAGAGGGAGGAAGTGTTTTCATTTCCATTCAGATATAACAAATCCTTTAATCCTTCAATTATTTCAGCCTTCTGTGGTTATTTTTAATTATAATGATTGCCTTAAAGCGACGTGCGAGGAACTTGTTCTTCATCTCGAGGTAGTTGCCCTTATGAACCTCAGTTTTGAAAGGCTCGTTCAGAATAGCATAACGCGGGTCATTCTGGATGTCCTGCCAACGAGCGTAGCCGTGTCTGAGGTACAGTCAGGGTCAAGGGAAAGAAATGCATGCACAGAAAAATAGAAATACTTAATAATAAAAAAGGTAATAATAATTGTATTACTATTGATAATAATACAAAATAAAAATAAATAACAATAGTAATAATAATAATAATAATAGTAAAATAATATTAATACAAATAATAACAATATAAAAAATTCTAATACGAAAATGTATTAAAAGAAAATTATGGTAATGCTAATAATAATACAAATTAAAGAGCTAATATTAATCCTAATAATGATAATAATAACAAGAATAATACAAATTCTTATACGAAAATTAATAAGAAAATAATGATGATAGAAATAATAATACAAATAATAATATAATATAATACAAATTGTAATACTAAAATGAATCATAAAAAAACCCAATAATAATAATTAAAATAATAATAATATGTTTTACAAAACATGTCATACAAGCATACACAATAACATTACATTACATTACATTACATTGCATTTAGCTGACGCTTTTATCCAAAGCGACTTACAATAAGTGCATTCGACCAGGAAGACACAACCTTGAAGAAAACAGAATCATAAAGTACATCAGGTTTCATAGAGCCAAACATTTCAAGTGCTACTCAACTGGCTTTAGGTAAGCCAGTCCTTTATTAGTATATAAGTGCTTTGTTAATAGTTCTATTGCTCGAAGTGGAGTCGAAAGAGATGAGTTTTCAGTCCGGAAGGTGTGTAAGCTATCTGCTGTCCTGATGTCAATGGGAGCTCATTCCACCATCTTGGAGCCAGGATAGCAAACCCATGTGTTTCTGCTGATGGGAACTTGGGTCCCCTTGGCAGTGCGGGTGCAGCGAGTCGTTTGGCTGATGCAGAGCGGAGTGCACGCGCTGGGGTGTACGGTTTAACCATGTCCTGGATGTAGGAAGGGCCAGATCCATTCGCAGCATGGTACGCAAGTACCATTGTCTTGAAGTGGATTCTAGCAGTTACTGGAAGCCAGTGAAGGGAGCGGAGGAGCGGCGTGGTGTGGGAGAATTTAGGAAGGTTGAAGACCAGACGAGCCGCTGCATTCTGGATGAGCTGCAGAGGTCGGATGGCACATGCAGGTAGACCAGCCAGGAGGGAGTTGCAGTAGTCTAGGCGTGAGATGACGAGAGCCTGGACCAGAACCTGCGTGGCTTTCTGGGTCAGCTGGGGACGTATCCTCCTGATGTTGTAAAGCGTGTATCTGCAGCAACGGGTTGTAGCAGCTATGTTTGCAGTGAAGGACAGGTTGTTATCTAGGGTCACACCCAGATTCCTTGCAGTCTGAGTCGGGGAAACAACAGAGGTGCCGATGTTGATCGTCAGGTCAAGAGTGGGACAATCTTTTCCCGGAAGGAAAAGCAGTTCAGTCTTGTCAAGGTTGAGCTTGAGGTGATGACCAGACATCCACTGAGAGATGTCAGCTAGACAAGCAGAGATGCGTGCGACGACCTGGGTCTCTGAGCGGGGAAAGGACAGAATTAATTGGGTGTCGTCAGCGTAGCAGTAGTATGAAAAACCATGCGGGCTAATGACAGATCCGAGCGAGTTTGTGTACAAGGAGAAGAGGAGGGGACCAAGAACAGAGCCCTGAGGGACCCCTGTAGTTAACACAATACATGAATAAAATACAAAAGTAAGCTGCATTCAAAATAATTTGGGGAAAATACAAAAAAACGATAGAACAGAAAGCAGTGGGAACTGGTGGAGTTATGATGTGTGGGGGGGAAGTTTCAAAGGAAAGAGCAAGCTTGAAGAGATGGGATTTGAAGGCTTGTTCCTAATAAAGACAAAGATGGTAGGGGGTAGACTGTCTGATGTGGTTGGGGACTTAGTTAGTTTCATATAACTCCTCACACGTTATATCTATATATATATATTGACTGCAGCTTCCCTCAGGCCATAAGAAATAACATTTATTTGCCAGATGCATCGCTCCTCGCTCCTACATCTGGGAAAGGATACGTTACGATGCCGGCTAAGAGCCAGTAGTCATGGCGACGGTGCCAGATGTCATGCATCTTTCCTGAAGACAGTGCCGCTCGCTCCTCAGTCTGCCAGAGGGTGTGCAGCTCTGACGGCAAAAAGTAAAAAGACAAAGCGTTTTCACCACAATAAAAAGTCACATTCAAGATGTTTCCGGTACATAAAGAGGAGTAATGTAACAACATAAAGGAGATTTACGAGAAAACAAAGCTGTTTCATTGTAGCACCTGAAGTAAACAACCTGTAGTGAGACACTGCAGCACAAAGTCATAAAAGACAGAGACAAGGTAACTACTTTAACACGACATGAAGACGTGAGGGAGTTTCACAATGTCCTCCTTTTGTAACAAAACATATTAAAGTGTACAAGCAGTTTCAAATAAGAGATTTGTTTTCCTTTCAATCACTTAATTACTTTTTCTATTACAGTTCTATTGAATTCATGCGGAATGAGGGAGTGGCTTTGTGAGTCCAAGACTTCAAAACTGTTGTATTTAAATATGGCTTTCAGACTTGAGAAAGAAATAAACCCTAAAAAAAGTCTAATTGTTCTCTGAGTTTTCATTATTCTTCGCTGTGTATTCATTTGACGGTATCCTCACAACAGCCTCGTCTCTTCTGTTTGTTGGTGTTTTGGTCTTTATTTTAAATATATCCTACTTACGGTCACAATGCAGACAGTAGTTTGAACCTTTTTATCTTATTGATCTTCCCTTCTCTCCTATGAGGAAATTGTGTTATAGATTTTGACGATTTAGTACAGAGACAATAACATATATTTTCAACAGCTCGGTCTCATCCCCCCTGACATAGACAGAATGTAGCTGCAAGTGAAGCCAATGAATGCAACTTAACTTATTCACGTTAAGATAATTGCATATACGTTTACAAGAGGTACAGGAGGAGGGGATTATATTATACTGCTCAGAAAATGTACTTTAAATCAATTTGCATTCTCTGTTAAAACTGCACTGAAATGGAACAAGCGAAGCCACGTACAGTTATTTAGAACTCATTTGAAGACAGTTAGTCAGCACTAAAAAATGAGTTGCACTTTACTGTCCTCTGCCGGTCTGTTCTGCTGTAACATGTAGCTTTCTTTTTGCTATGATATATATATATATATGTTTATATATTTGGTTTAATAAGCATGTCCTGGATTGGGAGTATCCTTTGCTTGCTTCCGTAACATAGTGACATCACTATGTATCACTCACACTTCTTTTGGCTAGCGCTCCAACACATTGTACATGATAGGCTAAGGGGAGCGACATCTCTAGGCGGTTGACCAATAACAACAGAGCCGGCCAGCTCGCCAATCAGAGCAGATTGGGCTCTGGTTTCAGACAGAGGGTGAAAGGAGGTGCTGCAGCACAGGCAGTATGAGACAAATAAAGAGCTTTTTGAACAACATATTATTTTTAAAATATAATGAATCATTTTAGGGTGGCTCTTAAACATTTCTCGAAGGAACTACGGCTGAATAATAGCATATTGGTTTATTAATGTGCATAAGTAAACTAATGAAAACTGTTCTTACCTGTAAAACCTCCATCAGCGATATTGAACATGAACTTGACTTTGTATCCATTTTTGTCCTCCTTCCTGCTGTCATCCATCTCGTCCAACATGTCTTTATCTCCATTTAATCGACCCTCTAATGCATCTTCACTCTTCATATCGTCTGCCACAGCTACATAAAAGACACAACCATCTCTTAAAAGAAAAATCTATGTAATGGACTACCACTAAGGATTCATTTGTGTTACAAAAAGCACAATTATTGCACCTTATATATAAGGATTCATAGCAATTATACCTGGCTTACTTTCTTTGTCTTCAGTTTTTGTCGAAGGAGAATCAGTATCTCCTTTTTCTGAGGACTTTTCTGGTTCCTTGCTGGGCTCAACTGTGCATAAAAAAAGATTTAATGAAACAAAGCAGCAGAATAATAAATATAACAGCTAATCATCATGCAGCACTCACTTCTAGGCGAGGTTTGACTGGCTGATAGCTCTGGCTGTTTGGAAGCAGACTCCTTGGAGTTGGCAGATGGCTCGGTCGTCGCAGAGGGCGACTCGGTTCTGTCCCTCTCATCTCCTGTTTTCTCCTCTGAGCTGGCCTTGCTCTCCTCGCTGTCAGCCGCCTTCTCAGGTGCAGACGCTGCCTCGGCACTGGAAGACTGCCGAGGGACAAACTGAGAAATAGTGGAAGTTGGTAGAGGGAAAAGTTCAAAGGTGTCTAAGTTTGACAGTATCTGAGGATGATGAGATGTGTGCAGTTAAATAGTGATGAGGAGATGGATAAGACATTAAAGAAGAACTGAATGACAGTGATGGATGGAGGGAGAAAAAAAGGACTCACTTCCTGTTCTGAAACTTTCTTGCCATATTGCTCTGTGGTGTCCTTGTCTTCAGCAGCACTCAAGAGAGACTCAGGCTTCTCTGCAGTCCAGAAAACAACAACTTGTTAGCAAAATGTCATCCTAAGTATGAACCTTATATTCTGATAAAAACCACCCAGAGATTTGACCCTGACCTGGTGGGATGGGGGTGCCCGGCTGCGTGGCCACAGGGCTGGCAGGAACAGGCGTGTTGGGATCTGAAGACAAACTCTCCGTCAGTTTCTTCAGCTCCATGCCGATGGGAATCAGGTCCGGAGAACTCAGCTTCCCATTTACATGCTCAAACTCTTGCACCTGCAAAGAAGAGATTGGATCGACAAGTAAATAAAGAAATCCTACTCTACATGGGATTGAAAAGAACAGTTCATGTGGCAAACTGAAACAGTCTTTCAGTTTCAATGTATCTGTGTCTGGTTGCACCAAATCTTCTAAGTCCAAACTAAGCCTAGTTTCATGTAAATGTTGTTTTCGTTTTAATGTAATAATGGTAGAGCTGGCCCCATGTGTTGGGGCTTGGTCCCATGTGTTGGGGCTTGGTCCCATGTGTTGGGGCTTGGTCCCGATCGATTGGGTTCAAATCCAGTCTGGGACCATTTGCTGCGTGTCTCCCTCTTTCAACACTATCACTTACATAAAGGCACTGGTTGCCCCAAATAACAAAACAAAATATATTTAAAACATATATATTTATATATACATTTGTCAGTGACCATGGACAAATGTAATTTATTAAAAACATCAGTCTTGTACAAAAAACATCCACTACATACCTTGGGGTGAAGAGATGCATTGAACCAGATATAGCTAACTATAAAGCAATCAACACCAATAATAGATCAAAATCACATTTTGCCATTCAAATATTGTTTGTTCGGTAAGCGTTATTGTATATATATCCCTCATTCTTAAATAATTGTAGCTACAAGCTAACTATGGAACACATTTCTGTGTGTTTAGATATATTAATAAAACAAAGACATACCAACATTTACAATGGACTGGCGGGTAAACTTATAAATATAAATTAGCCCGTTTAATCTGTAGCTACTAAAAATTAAGCTTCAACTTGGTGATGCTACAGTTATCTGCAAGTTACAATTCGGACTGCTTTTGATTGGACAGTGCTCCGAATTTAATATACAATTTTCCCACAAGGTAAGTTATTTTTAAAGTTTAATGTATAGACCACGTTTTATTTAAAACTCGCTTAGTTCCTTCACATAAACAAAAAATGCTCAAGTGCACAAACTCCAGAAACCTTTTGTTAGTCGTTTTGTTGCCCAGGTGTATAAGCTACATGGGAACCAAAGCTAACAAAACATCGATACCTGTGGTTTGTGATGTCTAAAAGAAGGTTCCTAAAAAAAGATGTTTCCCTCTTGCCTGCCTCTGCCTGAACTGCTTGACCTACTTCCTCTGATCTCACAGCGCTGCAGCAGAGCGCTTGGTATTCTGAGTTAAAGACGTCTCGGGGAGAAGAACCCGTACCTTCTTCCTGACGAGGGACATGACTCCGATCCTGGTGAGAACGTGCTGACGAGACAGTCCCTCGCGTGGGACTCCGTCAGCGAACGTCTCTGCTCCGTCTGCCCCCGGCTCACACAGATGTCTCATGAACAGAGACACATAGGCCCTGATGGGAAAGAAAACACTTTACACTACGAGATGTTTTGAGAGAGAGGTTACAGGCACGAACACCGATTTAAAAAGGTACCGGCAGGAGAAGCACTTGAACGAGAAGATTGTAATTAATAGTTTAGTAGTTTAATGAAAGGCAGTTGAAGCAAAACAATTGCCGAACAGATACAACAGTAATCTGATTACATATTTTATTAATGTAACCGTAAGGGAATGCAGTTACATATCTTTACAACGTACTCCTGCTACATGTCAACCGTTACTCCCCAGGCCTGTGTGGTACTAGCACCCCCGTATAGTAGTTAAGTATAAATCCCGCTTTAGCAGCAATGGCAGCACCACCATTAGTAAAACCCATATTTTTAATTTAGTAATTATAGAGCAATAGCAGTAGTATAGTAGTGATAGCTTTATTTAAGCAATTATAAACACATCTCAGGGATACTTGCTGTCTCAATATCTATTTATTAGGGCTGTCAGTCGATTAAAATAGTTTGTATCTGTTCTAAATGTACCTTAGAGGAATATTTTTCAAGTTTGTAATACTCTTATCAACATATGAGTGGACAAATATGCTTTATGCAAATGTGTGTTTATTATCATTTGAACAATGGCAAATATTCTCCTGAATATTCTCAACACAACAACCTGGAACCTGTCTCTCTCTCTCTCTCTCTCTCTCTCTCTCTCTCTCTCTCTCTCTCTCTCTCTCTCTCTCTCTCTCTCTCTCTCTCTCTCTCTCTCCTCTCTCCTCTCTCCTCTCTCTCCTCTCTCTCTCTCTCTCTCTCTCTCTCTCTCTCCTCTCTCTCTCTCTCTCTCTCTCTCTCCTCTCTCTCTCTCTCTCTCTCTCTCTCTCTCTCTCTCTCTCTCTCTCTCTCTCTTCCACTCTCTCCCAACTCTGTGTACTTCTCTGCACTGAGCCAGTTGCTCAAACAGACAAGCCTGTTTACAGTTGTCGGTGAAATGCCGCTCCTCCGTCTTCATAACAGTCAAAGCACGGGACTGAAGTTCCCACTGTGGGTCAGAATAATGCGCTGTGATGTGCAGTCGATACGTTGGATGCGATCCGAATGATCTAACAGCCCCTCGTCCTCCACAATGTTAAGCTGTAGTCACCCATTTAGCTATCACTGTTGTTGTCCAGGCGTCTCCCCGGCAAACCTTTCAAGCGTGGTCTGCCACAAGCGAGCGGCAGGATGTCAGCATCAGCTGTGTGATTGGCTTGCTGTTTAAAACACCTTTTTTTGTATCCATCTCTCGCTAGAATCTCCCACCATCCAACTAACAATAACAACAACAACGTCAAGCCTTTGGGCTCTGAAACTACGGGGCGGGCCGAGGACAAATACACATGCGTTAATCGCAAGTTAAAATAATTAGTGGCGTTAAAAAAAATGGCGTGTTATTAACGCGTTAACTTGACAGCCCTACTATTTATGTAATTCTTGGCTTTCTAAAGTGAGTAACCCTGAAAACGGAGAGAGACCGACCTTTGCAAACTTTATATGAGCGTTCTGTAGCTTTGCCCTGGGCTAACCAATTAAATGTGGGGAGTGAGTGAAATAGCCTAGAGCTACCTCTCTACTAGATGTCAGGTCGCCCTTGACTTTAAAAAGTTGCACTGTGTGAAAAGAGGTTTTTAATGCCAACGCCGCTTTGTGGATCACAGTTGAGCTGCATGAAGGCCTCACCTGAACTCACGCTCGCTCTTCCCTCTCAGGTCTCGAACCAGCCAATGGGAGTTGAAGGCGTCCTGAGGGGGCATGCCCCAACGCATGATGGCGTTCAGGAAGGCTTTCCTCTGCCGGGCGTTGAACCCCAGCACCTTGTGATGAGAAGAAACAGCTTGAGGCAGAGAATGGAGTAAGCAAAACAAAAGGTACACTAAAAAAGGGTATATAAATTGTTTTATAGCAGAGTCAAATGTTCTGATTGTTGTTGTGTAAAAGTGATATTGCATTGATCGTAATTCTGAGTGCTGGGCTCAGGATCAGCTGCAGGGCAGTGATGGCACTTTGTGACCTTGCTATGAAGCCCATCCCTTAATTTCTCATTATTAGGCACAATTTTACAGAATTTAGAGACACAGTCTTGCCTCACATTACATGATGCCAGTAAGGCTACTGCAGGGTTAATACTCCTCTATAAGATGCATAGGATCAGTGGTTGGTCGTAATATGTTATATTAACTCCATTACATTAAGTATTTTTTCAATACATTGTACTACTAAGAGTAGTTGTTTTACATATTTAAGTTAATTAAAAATGTAAAAGAAATGTACTTCTAGTCTGTTATAGTACTGATAAGGTTAGCCTTGAATATAGACTCAGCTGAGCTCACACACACACACAGAAAAATGTCCGAGATGGAGAGAAAATGTTATTTATCATCCAAAGACACTCGACATCATGACCATCAAGAATATATTTAAATCTGGGGAAAAAGTGATTTCATCAGATCCTGAGAAGTCCTTCAGGAAAACTTTTTTAAACCTTACCAAAGGAGTACTTTTTTTATATGAATGCTTTTACTTCTACTTGTGTCAATTTAGTATAGTACATTTTACTTGAGTACAATTTATGTTTACTCCCCCCACCACTGGAGTACTTGCAGGCTGTAATTCATACCTCAATACTGCCCCCAACCCGTGCCAGTAAGGGAGGCAGAGGTTTGTCCTTCTCATTCTTCATCTGCCGACGAGAGTGTCTGCGTCCTCCTACAGATAATAAAAGCAACTGCACTGTTAGAAAGACCTCCAGTGTCTTCCTAGTTCAGGAATACCTTGTGTGAAGAAGTGTTGTAGTGTGGTGTCCCACCTAAGAGCATAATAACCGTCTGAAGGTAATACAGTTTATTATTTTTTTCGTGCCGCCTACCTTCAGGCCTCTCCTCGAAATCTTCGTCCTCGTCCTCGGACCCCACGGAGTACTCCGATTGATTGTCTGAAAGATCATCCTGCCACTTTGAGCCACACATCAGATAGAAACAGTACATTGCATTCACTTCTGTTGGTGGCCACCTGATGGCGCCATGGCACTGCAGATTACTACAGACCACTACAGCTCAGCAGGCGCATGTTGTCACGCCTTCTGAAGTGAGGTGAGGGTTCACTACTCTGCCAGGCAATCACTTTAAACTCAGAGGGTACCCTTAGCTGTGATGGGCTTTGAAATATTCTCCCTCACAGAGCTGTTGAACTGTGGCAATCAGGGCCCTGAAGCTACTCCTAAATGTACGACTACAGGATGTCAAATAGACTAGAAACTGTTTAACTATGAGAAAGAAGCGCTTCCAAATCCCTTTGAGACGACGGCCCAGTATAACACACTCTTTGGCAGAATTAATGGAGGTCAACTGCCCTTGTTGAGACTTAAGAGGATTTAATAAACACTGAGATTAATTTGCTGTTCTTGCCTGAACTGATTAACCAAATGACTCTGTGTCAAGATAATGTCAGCTTGTTAGCCCACTAATGAAGCTAAGCATGTGTGAGAGCATGTGAGGAGTGCTGCTCTGTTATTGGATTAGCTGATGGGGATGTAAACTGGATGTTGAAGTTGATCACATGTTACAACAAGAGCTGTTGACCTGCACTGACGCCCCCACAGAGGTCGTTACACTGCTCTGTACTTCATTATCATACAGAAACACACCTCCTATCTTAGCATAGGGCTGCACAATAAATGACAAGTTATTAAAATCGCACAACGGACTGGTCCAATATTTGGTAAAGGCAAGTATGCGGAAATACCTGAATTAAAGAGGCCCTATTATGCTAACTTTCAGCTTCATATTAGTATTTTGTGTCTCTACTGTGACAGGTCTTTTTTCTCATACTGCCTGTGCTGCAGCACCTCTTTTCACCCTCTGTCTGAAACCAGAGCTCAGTCTGCTCTGATTGGTTAGCTGGCCAGGTCTGTTGTCGTAGGTCAACCGCTTATAGATGTCCCGCCCCTTAGCAAAATAGGATTTTAGCATTTGCAGACCGTTTACACGCAAAACAACCGATATAACATACTACAGGAAAGGGGAAAGAGCATAATAGGTCTTCTTTAAGATTGTGGTACTGCAGTTAAATCCTGCCTACAAACGTAATAAGAATCCTTAATTGAAGAGATTATTATATTGTTAGATTAGAATTAGAACATAATGGCTCTTCTTTCTTAGACATTTTCTTTTTGGCTTGCCACCCGTCCAGAGCCAGCTCCAAAGCTGATTGGCTAACAATGTTCTGCTTTCTTCTGGAATCTGAATCCCATGTGCTCTTGTGTCGACTAATTATTTTTCAATATGGTGAAGAATGCCAAATTCTGGCACCAATGTGTAAAAATAAAAGTGGCACTAATGTAATATGGTTGTTGCTACCAAAACGCAGCCAGGAAATTGTTATATGTGCCAATATGAAATAACAAAAGTTAAGAGATGATTTTGCTGAATATATTAGGAACAGCAAGAAAGCCATTTAGTGGTGATGGAGAAGCTCTGTGTGTCTCGGACAGTCTACCTTGGTCCTCCTGGGTGGTGTCGTTGTAGTTGACCTGCTTCCGGATGCGTTTGCCTTTCCCCAGGTTGCGGGCCAGGTCCTCCTGCTGCTGCTCGTAGTGGTGACGGAGGAGTTTCTCCCAGAAGTCCGGATCCACGTTCTCCTCCTGCTTGATAATCTCCCGCTCCACCTCCTCCTGCACGTTGGCACAAAGACAACATTCTGATGTTTATACTACATAAATCACTGTTTCTTTCCAAGTAAACTGCTTCTTCATGACAAAATCATCAGACAAAGTATATTCTAACTTGTTTTAAACCAGATTCCAAAGTTAAAAACCAGCTGCTGACTAAGTAGAAGCTCAGGTGTTTGAATTGCTATGTTCTCACCTCTCCTTCCTCTTCTTTCACCACATACTGGGCCACCTTGAAGGAGCTCAGGTACTCGTTGGTGTTCTGAATCTCTGTGTCTTCGGCGGCGTCCCGACTGCGGTCCAACAGGTTGGAGATGGCGTCATCATCGTAGTGGATCACATTTCCCTCTTCACAATCTTTGTTGTCACCTGGGGATCAGATGCTCTTAGTTAATGGACAAAATGAGCACACACATATACAGTATGTTTGTCCAAGTCTAAAGTGTTGACCTATTCGATTTGACCTTAAATGAACAATTATGAGTGACTTAACAATCCAAAATAAGATGGACTCCATGGTCATTTGTTATGTGGTACACTTGTTTCAAGTCCTTTAGTGCCTTTCCTGAGATCAGCATCATCTCCAATTTTACTTTCTCAGTCATTTTCCAGAAAAGCGGATCTGCAGAAGCAGTTTTTGGCTAAAATGAAGAATGCTTTTTCAAGAAAAGACGAGGGCTTCTCAACTACAGTTCATCACATACAGAGCAAATGGAAATACCCTTACTGCTTTTAAAAGTAACAAAGAAAGCAGATACTTATTGAACCTCCAAATGCTCATCAAAGTCTCATTTGACTGACATTGATATTTAATGATGATTTACTGTAGCAGTATAAAGCCCAAATGTCTTTAAGTAATTTACAAAATTGGAATATGGTGCTTAGACAAACCCATGGCTCGTGCTGCTTCTATTTCATCTTTGAAAAGCTCCTCGGTGCCGAACTTGAGGATATCGTCCAGTTCCTGTTTGGACATGGATCCAGTTTTGGAGCCCAGGCCGGGCCTCACCACCAGGTGGGTCAGCATCATCTTCCTCTTCGCCACCTGAGTGATCCGCTCCTCCACTGAGCCGCGCGTCACAAAGCGATAGATCATCACCTTCCTGTTTTGGCCTATACGATGAGCCCTGCTGAAAGCCTGGGAGAGTGGACAAGGACTTACAAGAGATGACATAGTGGTGAACAGCAGATAATATAAAACGATTAGCTCCAGGTTAAAAGCCACAACGCAAGCATGTCTTTATTTGAAAGTATCTGAAAAATGAATACTTGGATGTCATTGTGAGGGTTCCAGTCCGAGTCGTAGATGATGACGGTGTCAGCACTCGCGAGGTTGATGCCAAGACCTCCAGCTCGAGTTGAAAGCAGGAAGCAGAACTGCTGAGCGCCGGGGGCTGTGACAAGGAAGGAGAGGATTGTTTGTGTGTGACAGGGAGTGATCCATAGATAGAGAGATTTCAGATGAACAAACTCACCATTGAAGCGGTCAATGGCCTCCTGCCTCAGGCCTCCTGTAACTCCTCCATCAATACGTTCATATTTATAACCCTCGAACTCCAGGAAGTCCTCAAGCAGATCCAACATCTTTGTCATCTGGGAAAAATCATAATACGGGTTGATTGACCTTTGGATACAATAAATGAAATAATCTGCACTCTCAAAATCATTAGATGTCTGAGTATGAGCTGGCATTGGCACTGGATTAGATCAAATATGGTTGGCCGGATTTGAATAGTTTCATGGCCTCAGTATTGAAGGCTGTGGCTTGCAGCTCAGAAATAATATGTATTTGACTATTACCTGAGAGAAAATGAGAACTCTGTGTCCTTCGTCTTTGAGTTTCCTCAGCATTTTCTGAAGCAGCGTCACTTTTCCTGAGGACTTCACCAGTTGGTTGCCATCATACGAGCCGTTGGATGACACAGGAGCTTCCTGCAAACATAAATCCAGGAATCAACTGGAGAAATAAATGCATACCTGTTAAATACAATTAGTTTAAGCCACAGGATTTCCGACCATTTCTTCCACAAGCCAAAATTGCTGCGAACAGGTTGTTATCTTGTGTGCAATCTCAGCCTCGGGCTCTCTTTTCAGGGACATTCAATTTCATCACTCAAAGATTTTGCGCTCAGCATTGAGATCAAATATTTAACTGTGTTTAAAAATGCAGCCGTACCACAGCAGCCACTGGGAACAGGTAGGGATGGTTGCAGCACTTCTTCAGGTCCATCATAATGTTGAGCAGCGACACTTGGTTCCCTCCACTTTTCGAGTTCAGAGCCTCGAAATTTCGTGTCAAAATGAACTTGTAGTATTTCCTGCGGGTCAAATGTCAGAAATCAGAAAGAATCAAGAGAAGAATTATAAAACGATAACGTGTGGCAAAAAAAAGATTATTATGGAAATTACAAGCTAGTTTCATTTGATAGCATTTAAGACTTTACAACATATTATTTATAAAAATGCCATCAGAATGAATCTATTGATATGAACTCCAAATCACGCCCTCACTATCATACAGTCCTTTTTTCATTTCATTTCAAACCTTTATTTATACAGATGAATCCCATTGAGATCATTGATCTCTTTTTCAAGGGAGAGCTGCTCAAGTAGTTCCACATGAAACATAAAAACATAGAACAACAAAAGGACATCATACAGCATCATTTACATAATTATCCACATAAACAGGTACCAATAGCTTCCGATTGACTAGCATCCAACCGAGCTTTAAAAACATTTAGTGGCACCAGATTGTTCAGTTTCCATTTAATTTGCAGACTATTCCAAGACAGAGGAGCTGCGCATCTAAAAGCTGTCTTCCCTAAGACAGTCCTAGCAGTTGGCACATTTAATAAAACCACAGCATTCGATCTCAGGCAGTAGCCACTTACAATTCTCCGTGAGATCAGGGAGCAGATATAAGATGGAAGTTTCCCTAACATGGCTTTGTATATAAAAATGTACCAGTGACTGAGCCTCCGTACAGTTAGTGAAAGCAAACCAGCCCTTGCATACAGGGTACAGTGATGGGTTAATGCTTTACAGTTTGTCACAAATCTTACTGTGATACGCAGCATCTAACTTGACCAGGCAATGGGCAGGTGCATTCATATACATCAGATCACCATAGTCCAGCACAGGTCAAAAGGTCACCGAGCCTTTTCCTGGCCTCAAGTGAGAAACAGGACTTGTTCCTGTAGAAGAAACCTAGCCTAACCCTCAGCTTTTTAAGCAGGTTATTGACATGAAGTTTAAAAGAGAGACAATCATCAAGCCAGATACCAAGGTATTTGTAACAGGCAACAACTTCAAGTTTTATTCCTTGCGTAGTTACAATATCTAAAACAGGCTCTGGTGTCTTTAGCTTTAGAAAAGAGCATTACCTTGGTTTTATCAACATTTCGTATGAGAAATATGTAACTGCTTGCAGCTAAAACCTAAACAGTGAAAGTAAATGTGTCTCTTATTTCTAAGTGTTAGGAACTTATAATATGCTGTGGGTCAGAGAGCAAACATCTGAATGAATCAGGATAAGACTTAAAAAAACAGCACTTTTTGCAAAAACTCTAGGATGCAATGTTGCTATTCAAAGTATGGTAGTGCATGCAATATTCTAACTCTGAAGTGGAGATTAAAATCTAGAGTCAATTTAAAGTTAATGGCAGTTAGGACGTCACAACCTGCATTTTTAATAGTTTTCAATTTCTTAAATGTTCCTATTGAAAATGGTCACGTTTCAATGTGTCAAGAATGTTTCATTGTTTGAGGACTTTATACCTTATTGTATCTAAGGTGTATAACTAAGAAATAGTTTATATTACAGTAAATGGACATTTTAAGAAGATTTGCAAGACAGCAGCAAAACAGAGTATCAACTACTTCTTCTTCTTCTTCTCAGTGGCTTACTTCTGCATGGGGCTGAGCTCCACCCGGACGATCAGCTCTGTCTTTGAAGGCATGTTCTTGAAGACGTCCGCTTTCAGCCGTCTGAGCATGTGAGGGCCCAGCAGGTCGTGGAGCTTCTTGATCTGGTCCTCCTTAGAGATATCAGCAAACTCCTCCAGGAAGCCTTCCAGGTTACTGCACAGATCACACGAAGAGGAATGTAATGATCAAACCTTACAATCAAGCAACACAAGGTCTGTCTATACATCTAAGTGGGGATATAATGGAAGCACCAGCATGCAAGATTACATTTGATTTGATTTCAGTTAGCTGACGCTTTTATCGAAAACTACTTGCATTAAACCAAGAGAATCAAAACTCAGAATAGCAAGAAAACTGTCAGTGCATAAGCTTCAAATGAGCATTGGCTTTATATACTCCAAACCTTGTTAAAGTGCTTTTTTTTGGCGTTTTCTTTTTGTTCTGGGGCAACAGAGTTGGAATTGGAGAAAGTGGGGAATTTGAAAGATGATGAAGGAGAGAGGGAGGACTTACTTGAAGCGTATAGGGGTGAGGAAGTTAAGCAGGTGGAACAGCTCCTCCAGGTTGTTCTGAAGAGGAGTCCCAGTGAGCAGCAGCTTGTAGTAGATCTTATACCCGTTGAGGATTCTGAAAAACTGCACCGGACATGAGATATGACACACAATGACGCATGTCAAACTTCACACAGTTTTACCTCATGACACATGTTCTGTCAGCCTTTTTATGTCATGGATAAGTTCATGCACAAACATTTCCTCCTCATATCTGACTGTGCCCCAGCTGCTTTCCTGTTGTTTTGCGACCCTGATAATATTCTTGCTGTTTCCGAAACAGTGCCAGAAACGCTGTCTTACCTTTGATTGGTTGTTCTTCAGTCGGTGGGCCTCGTCCACCACCAGGCAGGCCCAGGTGATGGAGCCCAGGATGGCCTGATCGATGGTGATCAGCTCGTAAGAGGTCAGCAGCACGTGGAACTTGATGGGAGTGTCTTTCTGCGAGGGGACGGAGGAAGAGAAGAGCAGCAACAGAATGTAAGTTTGACACATTTATGTTTGGTATCAAATTAGGGCTGTACAATTTGGAAAGAATAGCTTATTCTAATCATTTTGACTTATATTGCAAATCCAATACAAGTCAGATATTGAGTGGATTGATCATTTTTGCATCATGTTTCTCATTATCTTTCAAATATATAGTTAAATATTTTTGGAAGATCTGTACCAAAACAAATACGTTTTGTTTTAATACAATTTCTAGGCCATGATACCTCTCTAGCTCTACAATATTTAATTCAAAATGTTATTTAATTGTTGTTATATCTAGCCTTTAACTGATGTTTTGTTTCCTGTGACTTGAATGTCACAATAGTCCATTTCGATGAATTGTGCAGCCCTAGATCAAATCCTGGATCAAAAATTAAATTAAGAACAAAGAATAGGAAACAGTTGATGGAAGCACATATCATGTTGCATCCCCACTCACACATGCATGTACAAACAAACACCCCCCAGTCTCCATCTTAGGTCTTAAAAACATAGGAAGCAATTTACAGGTGTTTTTATTTTTTTGGAGAGAAAAGTGTTCTTGCATGTTCTTCCAGTAGGAAACAGCTGCGTGTTCACCTTCATGCGGAACACCTTGCGTCCGGACTTCACGGCGCTGTCCTCGAAGGTGAGCTCGTTCTCCCTGATGATCGCCCGGCTGTCTTTGTCTCCGGTGTAGGTCAACACGTAGAAGTCCGGAGCCCACATCTCAAACTCCCTCTCCCAGTTGATGATGGTGGAGAGGGGCGCACTCACCAGGAAGGGCCCCTTCGAGTGACCCTAAGGGAGGGAGGGGGGAAAACACGACACAAACTACTTTTGCAGCACAGTGGAAATATATCAGGGTATATGCAGGAATCCTGAAGTCAGATGTAATTCCTTTTAAGACCTTTTTTAAGACCCTTTCCACATTTTAAGACCTCATGGCCACTTGGAGTTCTAACCGGTTACCTTGGCGACACACTTCACCTCACATTGACTATATACAGTATTGATCGTCCTTCCTCCTGATCTTCCAACCATTTAGACGCAGACTTGCATTTCCCCAAAACGATGTTGTTCAACAATCGGCGTAAACGGACCTTCGCGCTATCAAGCAGTGAGCGTGCGATGTCCTGTTCAGATGACGTCACATCCAACGGGATGCCATCAATAAACTACACAGAATCAAACTACACACCTACGCCATAATTACATTCAGGCAGACTGTAGAACACAACCTCTCTGGACACTTTAGATACTTATTGGAAACAAGCTACAAAATGTAATACCTTGGGAAATGCAGTTTAATACTTTTTAATACTTTTTAATAGCCTTAATTTTCGCTAAATTGATTTATCAACTTTTAATACTTTCTAAGACACCCTGTATATATATACTTTATTTTTGGGAAATATTTAGTTTGCTTTGTTTAAATATAATAAGAATTAAGATAATAATAATGGCTAGCTGTTTAATCAAATTACAATTCATTTGATTATTACATTTATTACAAAAAAAGGTAAGGATATTTAATAAATGTTAGTAAACTGGGTTTAGTGGAAATGTCTTCAAAAATAGGGTAACATTTATTTAAAGATAGTAAAACCATTTATTTAAAATAAATAAAATCAGAGTACACAAGTTATAAATATAATTTGAAATTACTTTGAAAAATACAAATAAAGCTGGATTTGGATAAAATGGTTTCCTGCATCCACCTACCTTATAAAAGCTCATTCAAAATACAAAAAAAGTCAGTGAACAAAAGTCTTTATAATTGACATCTTTGGAATTGGTGCTCTTACACTGCAGAATGTGTAATCTGATTTGAGTAAAAGCAGACGCCCTCACCTCCTTATAGAGTGAGTAGAGGAACACTATGGTCTGCACCGTCTTCCCCAGCCCCATCTCATCAGCCAGGATGGTGTCGGTGCCCTGAGCCCAGGAGAACCGCAGCCAGTTCAGACCCTCCAGCTGGTAGGGGTGCAGCGTGCCCCCCGTGGCGTTAACGTACCACGGCTGGTGCTCAAACTTGATGGTTGGCTGGAGATAGGACAAGACAAGACATACTTTATTAATCAGTGCACTCATGCACAAATGCATGCTTCAATGGACTGGTGTAAGAGTGACGGGACCAGAGCCCAAAAGGTGAACCAGCACCTCCCTACTGTAGCTAACAGTTTTCTTTTTTTTAACCAGTGACCATCCGATTCCCAAGCCAAGTCCCTACGAACCCGGCTACTGCTGCATTTGGTAAATACATATATCAACAGCAACATTAACCCCAATGTAAAGAAATGTAAAGAAATACTCCATATATAGTAGGACATTTAAAGTAGAGCACAATTATTATAAAAAGTCATGCTAATTAGTTTTCCTGTGTAATTCATTGTGTATTCTCTGGATACTCTATCGATGGATATTTCTACCGTTGACATGTATATATTAACTGTTTATTTTATTTTTAACTCATGTGCCTTGTTAACATGCTTCTGTAACAGAACCATTTCCCAATTTAGGATCAATACATTCCATCTGACCTAATTACTTTGGATCTTCTGTAACAAGCACTCTATGTCTTCCATGAACCAGGCAACCTATTAGACTTCTGTGATGAAAGTGGATGTAAATCTCCAAACTCACATCTATGATGGGAGCGTCAGGAGGGACCTCCCTCTTTTGATGGTCCTCTTTGAGTTTCTTTCCTTTCCTCACCACCAGGGGGCGTTGGTCCTCACCGAGTATTTGCTCCCTGGAAAATAACAGCAGCAGCAACATGATGAGCCAAACATCTGAAAGAGGGGCATCACAGAGAGTAACCAGGGCAGAGGGGAAACAGCAGCATATGCTTTGTTTATTTATAAATTGCCGGGGTCTCATTCTAGTTATCAATCAATCGATCAATCGATCAATCAATCAATCAATCAATCAATCAATGTTTATTTATATAGCCCAATATCACCAATGTTACATTTGTCTCAGTGGACTTCACAGTTTGTACAGAATATCAGTATGACAATACGACACCCTCTGTCCTTAGACCCTCTGTCCTTAGACCCTCTGTCCTCAGACCCTCTGTCCTTAGACCCTCTGTCCTTAGACCCTCTGTCCTTAGACCCTCACATCGTACAAGGAAAAACTTCCAGTTATAGTTATAGTTATCCTCACTTTCTATTGGGAGGGTTACTATAAAATAAAATCTGTTACATTTACTAATTACCTGTACATGACATTCCAAGCCATTATAAGTTTTCCTCGACTTTATGGAATGTATGGTCAATAGTCCTTATTTACACAGAATGACATCACATGTTAGAGTTAAAAAAGGCTAAGATTTTAAATTTAGTTAGGATCAGAGGAACATTCGTTGTTGGATGTTCACATGATGGTTTATGTCAAAGTTTCAATGTAATCAATGTTTTCTGTTACTACCAAAGCATGGTAAAGAACAGCTATGGTTTCAATCTCTAACTCTCTTAACATTCTCATTGTTATCCAACCTGTGGTCCCAGTAAGAAGCTTTGTGAATTTCATATTCCGGGACGTCAAAGTCATCCCCCTCCCAGGTGCACTGGTCGTAGGGCAGGTTTCTCCACTTGATCAGGTAATGCACATCTCCGTCCTTATCGAAACTGTAAGAAAGAATGAACATAAAACAAGAGAAGTCAGGGATTTGAGAGGGTTTGTTAACCAGTCAATATGAAAGCTCTTTGTTAAGGGAAGATGGCACATATTACATATAAAAACACCTATTTTCCTTGCTGCACTTGTAGCTGCAAACTTTGAGTTGTATGATTGGATTTCAGAGTATATCTCTTATAGTCAAACAAAAGGATAGTACAATAAACTTGTAGAAGTAATCTTCAGATTTGATATAGTCAATAGTGTGAAGCCATGCTGATGATGTTCTCATAGGAAAACCTCTGTACCTTGATTGTCTTTCTTTCTGTTATAGGTGTGTTGAGATGTGGTAAATCCCATAGGACTAGGTTAATGGTATTTGACATAAGGATGACATGTAACCATGGGTTTGTCATAATAAAGCAGTACGCATTTAATTGTCTTTAGATACATACGCAAGACTGACATAATCGCAAGTATTCTGTCTCTTAAAGTGCAACAATATACTCTTTAACTTCAATCACCGGTGGGTTTGTGTTTATATTGTGTACTATTCTATGCCCTTATTATTTAGGTATGCAGATGCACGACAAACTGAATCTGTCTGAAATATGTATCTGTAAATAATGAATGGCAGGGTCTTAATCGAAACACATAGAAACATCTTTCTGTTTGCAGAAAAGTGTTCTGTGCTGTTCATCATGCATTTGAAGTCTTTTTAACCTCCTATTGTCTTACTTTGGTGTTCGCGGTCAAATTTGACCGGTCCTGTTTTAACTGCAATTACATTAACACAAAAACCATTAATCATCACTAAATGTCATTTAACACCCTTTCAAACTGTAAATATTGTATCAGACTACTGGTATAATGAACAACTGCAGTAAATATACAAAGAATAGACACTGAACATGTATTGTGAGTGCCAGGTGTGATCCATGTGGGGGGAGGGGCACATAAGGGGGGGGAACACATCTAGAGTATGTGAGTGTGAGTGTGTGTGTGTGTGTGTGTGTGTGTGTGTGTGTGTGTGTGTGTGTGTGTGTGTGTGTGTGTGTGTGTGTGTGTGTGTGTGTGTGTGTGTGTGTGTGTGTGTGGGGGGGTTATCATGAAGCCTTAATGCAATCGAATGTAAAATAAAAAAGTTATGAAAGATGAAAGTAGTAAATCGGTCAGATTTGACCCGAAGACAACAGGAGGGTTAAACCTCTACTATCTCCCATTCTGAGGTATGCTGTGTTATTAGGAATAATCTCTATCTATAATGTGATAGTACATGAAAACCACCAAGCCCAAATCAAACTGAGCAGCAGTTTACCTTCAAGAATGTTTGAGTCTATAAACATTTTTATCCTCAAACTGAAACAGTGTTTGATGTAAGAATGTGTGTAACTGTGAGCAGCCACCTGTGGTTTACGATCCGGTGCATCACCAGCCACTCTGGTTTAATGCCGTAGCGGTAGAAGCGCCCCTCCATCGCAGCGTATTGGGGGTCTTTGCTCCTCCTCTTCTCGTTGTTGAGCTCCTCCTCACCCGAGCCGTAGTCAAATGGCGGAGGTTCGTCCATGTCGTTCTTACGCTGGTAGTTCCGATACATGACCGCGTGATATAGCTCCAACTGCACAACCCCAGAGAGAACAATCAATTCAGCACTACCTCGAGCAAAAGGTTTAACATGTCAACTTTCCATGGTAATCAGACTAAGTACTTCAAGATCCAGAATGAATTCAATAAAGGAAGATGGATACAAAATAAATTAGGAAAGGAAGACGACTTCTCCAGGGCCAAATCTAAAGTCAAGCAATTGTTCAGACGTAGCTAAATTAAATGCGAGTCAGGTTTAAGTGCTTTGAATTGCTAAATCAAAGTAATTGCAGTTTAGAATAGTTTGATGTGTGAAACAAGGAGCATTTATATTTCTCTAAAACTGACAGCTAAATGGCTGAAGGAACAATTATGACCATTTTAAATTAAACTGTACGATGGTCCAGTGGAACTTCTCTTGGCTCGTTGTATGTGTTCCCCTTTAAGCAAAGTGGACAGGTGCTGTAATTCCTCTGGCCCAATGTTAATTTCAGTTGGACCTACTTCTGGTATCTCACCTGCAGCTCGTTGACCCAGGAGCAGTGCCAGTATGAGAGGCCGGCCCACTTCACGTAGAACTCCCGCTCTGCGCGGCCCTTGAGCGGAGGGTTGATCAGTGGATCACCTGGCAAGCCATCAGGGCCCTCAGGCGGCTCTGCTGGCAGCGGGGGCTCTCCCCACGTCCAGTGCAGAATCTTCTGGACCTTACCTTTCAGGGGAGGGCACTGAGAAAAAAAGAGAGGAGCTGTTATACAGGCATATACACTGAACAAAAATATAAATGCAACACTATTGTTTTTGCTCCCATTTCTCATGAGATGAACTCAAAGATCTAAAACATTTTCTTTAAACACAAAATAACCATTTCTCTCAAATATTGTTCACAAATCTGAAAGAATGTGTGATAGTGAGCACTTCTCCTTTGCCGAGATAATCCATCCCACCTCACAGGTGTGGCATATCAAGATGCTGATTAGACAGCATGATTATTGCACAGGTGTGCCTTAGGCTGGCCACAATAAAAGGCCACTCTGAAACGTTCAGTTTTATCACACAGCACGATGCCACAGATGTCTCAAGTTTTGAGGGATCGTGCAATTGGCATGCTGACAGCAGGAATGTCCACCAGAGCTGTTGCCCGTGAATTGAATGTTCATTTCTCACCATAAGCCGTCTCCAAAGGCGTTTCAGAGAATTTGGCAGTACATCCAACCGGCCTCACAACCGCAGACCACGTGTAACCACACCAGCCCAGGACCTCTACATCCAGCATGTTCACCTCCAAGACCGTCTGAGACCAGCCACTCGGACAGCTGCTGCAACAATCGCTTTGCATAACCAAAGAATTTCTGCTGTCAGAAAGCGTCTCAGGGAAGCTCATCTGCATGCTCGTCGTCCTCATCGGGGTCTCGACCTGACTCCAGTTCGTCGTCGTAACCGACTTGAGTGGGCAAATGCTCACATTCGATGGCGTCTGGCACGTTGGAGAGGTGTTCTCTTCACGGATGAATCCCGGTTTTCACTGTTCAGGGCAGATGGCAGACAGCGTGTGTGGCGTCGTGTGGGTGAGCGGTTTTCTGATGTCAATGTTGTGAATCGAGTGGCCCATGGTGGTGGTGGGGTTATGGTATGGGCAGGCGTATGTTATGGACGACGAACACAGGTGCATTTTATTGATGGCATTGTGAATGCACAGAGATACCGTGACGAGATCCTGAGGCCCATTGTTGTGCCATTCATCCACGACCATCACCTCATGTTGCAGCATGATAATGCACGGCCCCATGTTGCAAGGATCTGTACACAATTCCTGGAGGCTGAAAACATCCCAGTTCTTGCATGGCCAGCATACTCACCGGACATGTCACCCATTGAGCATGTTTGGGATGCTCTGGATCGGCGTATACGACAGCGTGTTCCAGTTCCTGCCAATATCCAGCAACTTGGCACAGCCATTGAAGAGGAGTGGACCAACATTCCACAGGCCACAATCAACAACCTGATCAACTCTATGCCAAGGAGATGTGTTGCACTGCGTGAGGCAAATGGTGGTGCACCAGATACTGACTGGTTTTCGGACCCCCCCAGACCCCCCCAATAAAGCAAAACTGCACGTTTCAGAGTGGCCTTTTATTGTGGCCAGCCTAAGGCACACCTGTGCAATAATCATGCTGTCTAATCAGCATCTTGATATGCCACACCTGTGAGGTGGGATGGATTATCTCGGCAAAGGAGAAGTGCTCACTATCACACATTCTTTCAGATTTGTGAACAATATTTGAGAGAAATGGGTATTTTTTGTATATAGAAAATGTTTTAGATCTTTGAGTTCATCTCATGAAAAATGGGAGCAAAAACAAAAGTGTTGCATTTATATTTTTGTTCAGTGTATCTGTAGCAGGTTCTTAGAGCCGGGGACCTCATGGTGCTTTTCCTGGTACCGAACTTCCTTTCTAAAGCCTCGCTGTGAATCAAAAGCTGCAGGAAAAGAGGAAAGAGAGCCTCCCTTCTTCAGCTGCTACACACCAGTACCTACGGAGGACCAAGCCCCGGTGTGTTTACCTGCGGAGGGCCGAGCCCCGTTCAATACGCCAGCAACACAGAGTGGGCTTCGCTCGTGTGGAGGCTACTGCCAACTGTCATCGCCGGCACCGAGCCCTGCAAGGCCAGTAGTCCGGGCCCTGTCTACCCAGGACGGGTACCACTTCCATCGGCGGATCGGGTAGGCCTATGCTTACCCGTTGAGTGGATCTTGCCCCGCTCTTCTCCTCTGGCTATTACGATGACGTATTTTCCTGTGTTCCTCTGCCTTGTCGTGGTATGGAGTTTTAGCGGCTATGCTATCGGCAACCCAGACTCCTTACGCCCGCGGCTGGTTACCACAGATGGTGTGATATCCACACTGGGCCATGAACATAATGGATGGTTGTCGCATGTGATTAGTTTTGGAAATGTTTCTCATTATTGGAATTACTGCCCCTGGGTTCGCGGGGATCTGTTGTTTTCCTGGGGCCTTCACCGTGGGAAACCCTACAGATGCCCTTTGCCAGTATTCTTCTAACTCTTCTAGTCTCCCGACTATAACGACATTTAAGCAGATGTGCTTAATTATGTTGCTTTAATCCTGGTCCTTTAATGGCATGTAACACCCCGGCGGACTTTAAGAACTTGTCTGGGTTACACATCATCCATGTAAATGCTCGCAGCTTGCTTCCCAAAATGGATATGTTGCGAAACGTGAAACATAATCTTGCTGCACAGCCAGGTCATCCTCTCCAAATCTGCTATTAAGCAGTTTGAAATCTTAGCACTAAGAATTGATTTATCTGGTGGTCAGTTTTTAACTGTTGTTGGTTGCTATAGGCCTCCTTCTGCTACAAATGACACATTATCCTCGCTAATGCAGCTTTTATCTCAACTACAGTTTAAGGAAATCATCCTGGTAGGTGATTTGAACTGGGATTGGCTTTCACCAGTGTCTGATGATTTTAAAGCTCATTGTATATCTCTCAACTTTACACAAGTCATTGAAAGTCCCACTCGTCTTAATACCAGGTGTCTAAAATAATCATCAATCTATCAATCTTTTAATTACTAATAGATCCCATAAATATACTGCAACCGGGGTCTTTGCTAATGACCTAAGTGATCATTGTGTAGTTGGTGCTATTCGGGACACCAAAATCCCCCGTACTAAGCCCTGTGTTGTTCTGAAAAGAAATGTTAAGCACTTTATAGAGTAAGCCTTTTTTCATGACTTAGTTCATTTTAAATGGGATCGTATTTTATTGATTGGTGATGTTGACCATGCTTGGAAGTATTTTTATGACAGTTTTAGTTATTTTTTTAATAAACATGCTCCGTTTCGTCGGCTCAGGGTGAAGGGCCGTGATACCCCCTGGTTCACTTCTGATCTGGCAGCCCTCTTACGCAAGAGGAATCTGCTTTGGGCTGCTGCGAGGAAGACAGGCTCTGAGGCTGGCTGGCTTATTTTTCGTCAACTGCGTAATCGCTGTACTGCTTCCATTAAAAAAGCCTTTTTTACTTATCCCAGACCACAGACAGTTTAAACGATCCTAGGACATTTTGGCACACCATAAAATCCCTCTCTGCCAGCTCTCGCTCCTTAGAGCTGCCTCCTAACATTGTTGTTGACTCCATCCCTGTGTCAAATAAGACAGAGATGCTTAATTGTTTTAATAAACATTTGATTGCCTCCAGTTCCTTGTTTGACACATTATCTTTTGGTAAATCATCTCCCTCCATCACCACCAGTCATGCCTCCAGCAGCCACACTTTCTCCTCCAATCCCTTCTCTGTTGGGGAGGTTTGTAAGGCTCTAAAGGGCCTAGACCCCAAAAAATCGGCAGGCCCGGACGATCTCCCCCCTTATCGCTTACGTCTAGCTGCAGATATTATAGCCGAACCACTGTGTCATGTTTTTATTCTTTCTATAACACACAATGTCATTCCAGATGTTTAGAAAACTGCAAATGTTCTCCCCTTATTGAAAGGTGGTGATCCCATGGTGATGAATAATTACAGACCACTTTCCAAGCTCTCTATTTTAGCTAAAGTAAAGGCTGGTGAATGATCAAATCAAAGAATATTTAAGCTTGAACAACATTCTATCGCCTCACCGGTCAGGCTTTAGGAAGCAGCACAGTACAGTAACGGCTGCTTTGAAAGTAGTGAATGACATTGTTGAAGGCTTGGACGCAAAGAGCTACTGTGCTGCCCTTTTTATAGACTTATCCAAGGCATTTGATAATGTGGACCATGGCATTCTATGCCAGAAGTTATCCCATATAGGCCTGTCCGACCAAGCTGTTGGTTGGTTTGCAAACTATCTTTCAAATCAGAAGCAATGTGTACAATTCAGCGGTCTCTCCTCAAGCTTTCTTAAAGGTCCCATGTCATGCTTTTCCGGTTATTACCCGTCCCCTTGTGTGTTATGAAGGTTTTTATGCATGTAAATGGTCTGCAGAGTCAAAACCCTCAAAGTACACCCTGTAGCGAGTAAAACTCTAACACAGAAAATACCTCCCCAAAACGCCTCGTTGGAGATACGTCACTGTCCATTTGATTCTTCCGGGTACATCATGATGTCATGTCGTCCCCGGAACCAAATGGACCAATCCGTGGAGCCGTTACGTTACGTCCGCGGAGCCGTTACGTTAAACCCCCACTGATTGGTCCCGACCAATCGGAGCACACTGAGCTCACAGGGAGGGGGGGGCAAGAGCTGCAATGAGCCGTTTAGTGGAGAGAGTGAATACACAGACTTTACAGAGATGCTGTTTGAGAAACCAATGTGAGTTTGGAACATTGAACAATGTAAATCTATTCTAGTAGACCTCAACAATGGAATTATGATCAGTGGAAATGGCCATGACATGGGACCTTTAATGTGCCCAGAGCAGTTCCTCAATGTTCGGTCTTGGGACCGACCCTTTTTACAATTTATATAAATGATGTGGGTCAAAATATTGATGCCTCTGTACATCTATATGCAGATGATACTGTTCTATACTGTTGTGCTCGCACTGTTGCCCTTGCATTTGAACGTCTGCTTTGGACACATCTGTTCCACCTCAGGTTGGTGTTAAATTCAGACAAGACAAAAGTCATGTTGTTTTCAAATATGAAAAAGTTACCAACTGTTCTTCCCTGCATCATGTCTGCACAGCAAAACCCCATTGAAGTAAAACCTACAGATACTTAGGCATCACTGTAGATGAAAACCTCTGCTTTAAACCTCATATTGACAATCTCTTAAGGAAACTGAAATTAAAACTGGGATTCTTTTTTAGAAACAAGTCCTGCTTCTCCACCAGTGCTAGGAAACGGCTTGGAGCTGCCACATTTTTGCAGCTCTTGGACTACGGGGATGTTGTGTACATGAACGCCTCAGCTCACTCCCTCCATCTGCTGGACGCTGTTTACCATGGGGCTCTGAGGTTCATAACCAACTGTAAACCCCTCACACACCATTGCACGCTGTACTCTTTAGTCAACTGGACATCACTATCAATGCGCAGATCACTGCACTGGTACAAACTAATCTATACCGCTATGCTTGGACTGCTGCCCCTCTACATATCCACTTACATATCACACAACCAGTACAGCTATAGACTACGATCTCAAAATTACATCACTCTGTCCGTCCCCTCGGTACGCACGGTGCTTGGGGGAAAAGCCATATCATACTCTGCCCCAGTGGCGGCCAGCCCATATGGGCGCTAGGGGCGCCGCCCCACCTCTTCCCACATACAAAAAAAATATTAAATAAAAAAAATATATATATATATATTTTTTTTTTTTTTTATGAACAAGGTAAATATCATACAATTGGTATCAGTAAAATGTATAATCTACAATAAAATCTCGTTTAAAATGGTGTTACGATGTCTAAAGTTACTGATAAGTCACATGTTTCCTGCCTGGCCTTGCCCGTGGCATTAGTTTATCATTACCGGGCGGAGCCCCCGAGCCAAACAGCAGCAACCAGCACGTTGCAAAAGTCTCAATAGTAAACTGTGCCGCCGAAACATAATTTCAGCCAATCAGCGCCGTCAAATATTTTGGTCACGAGGGCGCTCACGTTGGCGCCCACGTTGCTTACGTGCGTTGACGTGAGTTGTTTTTTAGACTCGTGAGTGACCAAGGTGACGCAGTAGTTGGATGAGAATGGCTTCGTGTGCAGGTGGAGTCGACGGACCTCGGTCCGCACCCAATTCCGTGCAAGAGCTACTCTCCAATTCTTTCGAAAGGAGAAGTTTGGGAGATAAATTGATACTTAAAGACCTTGGACCGGACCAACCCGATTTGTATATATCACAGCAAGCTCGTGAAAAAGACAACGTATCAACGAGGCTTCTCAGCTGGTACACCACAGGTAAATGCTATCTTTTGTTTCCCATGCTTGCTCTTCAAACAGCCGGGGACAGATACGATCTGTTCAGAAACTAGACAAAAGTGAAACAAGTACAAACCACAGACTGTCTGTGTCATGGAGAATACAGTCGCTGGTTTATTTATGTCTGTATAGGCCGTTGTTGTGAGTGTGGACGGTCGGAGCATATATAACGTTAGCTTAGCCAAGCTCCATTCAGAAAACAAGCATTTTAAAAGGGTTTTTCGCCTGCCGTCTGTCTGCAGACTTGTCAAAGCATTAATTCATGGTTTTTACTAACCGGTATCAGGATGTTGTTACTTCGGCATCATTTAGAAACGTGTATTACAATTTAATCACGGTAAAATATGTTCATCTTGTTGTAGTTGTAGCTCCCGAGCCAGCGCGTCTTGTTTGAATGATGCGAGTAAACACAGCTGGCAGCCGCGGTGAAACTCGAGCGACTAGAGCGATGCGATAGGAGCGTTTAGAGCGAAGCGAATATTCGCATCGCGTCCGGTCTGAACGCAGCATTAAAGCGAGCTCCGCGCTGCACTGGAAACGCGCCATTACATCACCAGAAGTCCTAATTTAAGGGGTCATTTCTCCCAACAACATTTTTTTTACTCCCTATATCAACAGCCCCACCAAAAATATTTTCCACCAGCCGCCACTGCTCTGCCCCATCAACCTGGAACACACTTCAGCAGGAACTTAAGCTTACCAGTTTGATACCCATCACGGATTTTAAACTAATTTTAAAAAAGCTGGAGAAATCATCTGTGGGTGTTTGCACCTGCTATATCTGACAACTTTTTACGATGTTTTATTTGATTGTTGCCTCTGTGTTTAGTGTCCTGTCTGTCTGTAACTTTGTGTGGTGGTGTTACCATTGAACAGGTCTCTCTTGAGACCTTGTGTCTCAATGAGATTCACCTGTATAAATAAAGGCTAAAAAAAAGTCATTCGAGCCAGGGACTGATTCATGAGAAGGAAATCTTCCCAAAACATAATCAAATAATAATAAAATAAATTAAATAATATGCATATGTTTACCACCATTTGAATTTGTTATTGCCATTTGAACTATCCATCCATCCGTCAATACATCATTCATCCATCCATCCCTCCTCATCGGCTTATCTAAGTCTGGTTGCAGAACAAGCAGTTCCAGCAGAGAGCCCCAAACTTCCCTTTCCCCGCCCACATCAACCGGCTCTGACTGGGGGAATCCAAGGCGCTCCCAGGCCAGCGTGGAGACGTTATCCCTCCATCTGGTCCTGTGTCAGCCCCTTGGTCTCCTCCCAGCTGGATACTGCTGAAACACCTCCCTAGGAAGGACCCAGGTGGCATCCTTACTAAGTGCCGGAACCATCTCAACTGGAGTCCGAGTCCGTTTCTCGATGACTGAACTTCTCAACCTACCCCTAAGGGAGGTGCCAGCCATCCCCAGAGAACCATTTTGGCCACTTGCATTGGCGATCACGGTCTTATGCTCATGACCCACCCTTCATGACTGAACTAATTACAGTATAAAGCTTTCTTTTATAAATAAACCAAAAAAACTGTAAGGAACCGAAACACTTTCAACCAAACGATTATAAAATCTTACTTTAAAAAGCAGACAAAAGAACTCACAAGCTTTTTATCTATTTTTACTCTGTTTTGATTAATCAATGTCAGTTTGGGTTCAAATTGTATCTGGTTTTTCAAGGTAAGAATGGGAAGGGAAGAATGAGGTATTAAGACGGGGTACTTCTGAAAGGGGAATAAACTGGTAGGACATACACTGCTTCAACTATAACATTGTATGATTGTGTCTGTCCTTTAACAACAATTAAAAAAGAGTATCTGTAGAGCTCACCATGCAGCGTGGACACAGCCACTCCCCGTTGGGTATCTCGGGCAGGGGGGGATTGAGGCAGTGGATGTGGTAGGACGATGGGCAGGTGTCACAGCACAGCAGCTCTCCCCCATCTTTACACACTCTGCAGAACTCCAGGTGGTCGTCCTCTTCCTCCCCTACGGGCTCCTCCTCTTCGTCCTCCTCCTCTTTGGCCTCCCACTGGATCCCCTCTTTCTCCTGAGAGAGGGAAACAGGTGGTGAAGGTTGCAGAAGGAGGTTAAACACTGTTAATTAAACCGATTACTTTTATAGTGTTTATAGCGTTTGTCATGTCAATGCTTCAAAAAGTTACTTTAAAATGTTAATATTGTCTCTCGTCTTGGAAATATTTGTGTAAAATATTGGATACCCTTTTTGAGCCTGTAAATAATATTAAAATGAAAGAATCAGAGAGAAGTTAAATCAGTATATGGTGGAGGAAGATGTTTCTGTCTTACGGCAATCTAGAGCCGGGCTTGAAGTGAAAGGCAAGGCAAGTTTATTTATAGAGCACATTTCAACACAAGGCAATTCAAAGTGCTTTACAAAAATGAAAGACATTAAGAGCTTTAAGAAACTTATTATGAAATGGCATTTAGAAACACTCATTTAAAAGCAAAGATTCATGAATAAAAGTTACAGTGAAAGAACATTTGATGTCACAAAATATGATCGGAAAGTCTCTCAAATTGTTACATTTTAGAGCTGTAACAATTTCATTTGAGTTGATGCAGTTCCTTCGTGGTTACTTTGAGTCTCTAAATAATTGGTATATGTCTCTTTGAGTGACATTTCGTAAGTCAAGGCCAAGGGGGCCCTGACCCTTCAGGACCCTGGACCTGTACCTGGTAAGCCCCATGTGTGTTCACATTTAATTTAACTGTTGGTGCCCCAACCAAACTGATACACTAGCTGATTGTTTGCATACATAATATAACTTCCTGAATATACTTATATATAAACTTTATAGTACTCACACAGTGTGGACAGCTCCACTTGCCCTCGGGGGCCTTCTCCAGCTCCGGGTCCAGACACACCAGGTGGTACGCTCGGGGGCAGGTGTCACACAGGATGATCTCCCCCCCCTGCTGGCAAACCTCACAGTAGTCCTGATGGTCCGTCTCATAGCCGTCCCCATCTTCCTCTGCAGCAGGTACAGGGAGAGGAAGGAAAAGGCCACTTTATAGCAGGATATCTAAGTACACTTTAAAAAGTCATTACAAAGCCTAGAAAATAGAAAATAAAAAGAGTTCAAATAGAGTAAGACAGGATTAAGGACATATATAAAAATGGGTGAAGCCGCTTTTATCCACTACGCCCCTAAACTATTGAACACCCTACCAGGACATAGAAGAGAGGCAAACTCAGGTAAGCTTTTAACACTAGAACCACCAGAGGTCGCTGTATACCTAAAACCGTCAACGGGTCAAATGTACCCGCTATTGATTTTCAAGGTACAATGTTATTTTATTGATCATACAGAACAGTGAGTTTTGATCGCTCAGGGATGAAACTTATACCAATAGAATCGGTGGACTCTCAGCTTTTCATATGATCTAGTTTGTGCAGATAGCATGAAGTATAAAATATCGCTACCAGTGCTGATTTAAACGCTTGGTGTTAGACTTGTGTTTTGTTTAGGTACAAATCTCTCTATCTCTCTCTCTATCCATCTCTCTATCTATAAGGAACCACAGTAGACAAAAGGCGTTGCTATAGCAACACGTCATGTTTACGCTGCATTTCCTATGAGGTAAATATTACCCGCTGGTGGATATTGGTATAAATGGCATTTTTTTTGGGCGATTTTTTCAATTTTTAACAACAGAGGGTGCTACATAACACCCTTTCAGGAAAAGTCGCGGACTGGGAGACTTGAATATTTTATTGGTTAGATTCAATCAAAAAACAGCTGCGGGTCAAATTGACCCGTTGGCGGTTCTAGTGTTAAACGACAGCTGAAAACATTTTTATTTTTATTTAAAAGACCAAATAAAGGGGGATGTTAGTTCGTTAATTTTGTCTTATGTGTTTCTTACTGTTACTGAGGGGGTTATCTGTTGTGAACGTTTGGATTACTATTATTATCTTATTCTTTTTTTTATTTACCTTTTTTTAGCCATGATTAAATAGAACTGAGTTGAAACAGACCTGCAATCTTCTGGGAGTTGTTTCAGACATATGTTTTATCAAAGAGACGTGAGGTCTATCGATTCATGTTGCAGAAGATCAGAAGTGTATTTTGGCCTTTAACAATTTAGTGCTTTAGAAATTGAAAGTAGTATTTTGAAATCAATTAATTTTAAAATCAAGTTTATTTCCCCACAGAAATGCACTTGTATGCAGCTGTAATCACCAGCAGGTGAGATATAAGATACACAGTATTACAGTGAGAGTGCTCTAAATGTGAAACTAGGCAGCTGAGAAAAAGCATCCTCTGCCTTTGGAAAACATTCCCAAAACAAAGAAAGCTTAAAAGAAAACAAATCAAATGTTCCTCGTTACCCATAATCAAACAGTGGTTCTGAGGGATTTAAAGGAGAATTTGGAAGGAAGAAAACACAGCGCAGAACTTGGCGTGTGTAGAGTAAACATACTTTTCCTTTTTTTCCGCCCACGTCGGGATTTCTTCTTGGTGGCGGCCCCCGAGGTATCAGAAAGCACCGAGGCACTGTGGATGCTGATGTCATCAAAGTCGGACTCCTCCAGGAAGTCCTCCTCACTCTGGAAAAACACACACACAAACAAAAGAGCTCAGAGCTACACGAGGAATTTAAATAAACCAACATTTAAAGTGAGCGCAGTCTGGTCACTTTGTAAATATAGAGCAGAGGATGAGCATTGGAAGATTCTAGAAAGAAACGTACCGAGGACGCTTTCTTCTTCTTCACACTTTGGCCCGACTTTGATTTGGTCTTTTTGGGCTTGGCTTTCTTCTTCAGGTCCTTCACAGACTTGCTCCTCTTCCTCACTCCGGGTCCTGAGACACAAAGACGCAGCGTTAACCCAGCAGTACTCTCACTAGGATTTCTAAAAAGATGTGTTCAGCGGTGTGTTACTCATCCTTACCCTTTCCCTCTTTGGTTTTGGCTTTTTTGATGGGCCCCGGCTGAGCGCTCGGCTGGCTGCTGCTGACAGACGTCGGCTGTGCCACGGTAACCGTTTCCACGGCGGCAGCCACAGCGGCAGCCACAGCGGTGGCAGATGCTCCTTTGAACGGGTTGTTGGCGCTGAACTCGCGCCACTTGGCCCCTAACACTGTCATCATCTTCGACATGGGAATCTTCGGGTTCTTCTTGGCAATGAGAGGCCTGAGAAAAACAACAACAGCTTCATTATGTCTCACCTCATTCCTGTTGATGGAATTTCTACAATAGGTGGAAGTACAGTAGTACTTAGATATGTTACTTAAAGGGGGGGTAGGTAAGTTTGAGAAACCGGCTCGAGATACACTTTTTGTTATATTCCATGGAATGCTCTTAACATCCCGATAGCAATGCATATCTTAAGTGCTTTGACAAAAAATCCATTAAAAAAATTCATCTGTGGAAGCCGTAATACTGTAAAAAGTACGACCAATTGGATTGCCGTCCTGTCTGTCAGCCTTCCATCTCGTGCACGCACAGATGTATCTCGTGCCCTCATTGGGCGTGCCGTCATTGGGCGTGCATTGCAGCAGTACTTCAATGACTCGCCAGCAACAGGCGGCCACTTTCACCATGGCAGAGTTAGGTTCAACATCGTCTACTGGTGGCAAAAGAAATAATGTAACGGAGCAAATTAGGAACAAAAACAAAGTGGAAACTAGGAGAATTCAAACCAGAGTCAATATCGGAGTTGCTTTTCAACGATGGCGACTACTGATGCAACACACCTATGGGGGTTATTCCCTATCTTTATTCAAGAGCGTGGTATTTAAATTTGAGAGCATACTTTATGTATTTATTTCCCTCAAACCCTGTCCTCGCACTCAAATAGTGCCAGCTTGCACTTTGCTCTGCTTCTGCTCAAACTGTACGCTTGCACTCAGATATATTGCTGCTTACGGATTTTTTCTGCTCTCAGATTTATTCTCTGCGCGCTCGAAACTTTTGTGCAACAATCCTGTCAAAATCCCTCAACCAATAGGAGGCCAGGTGTCCTTGCGGGTGCGTTCGTTTTACTTATTACAGCGTCCCGTAAGGGCGGTTACTCTTTGGTTACTCTTTGGTGCGATGACAGGGTTTGAGTGAAGGAAATCAATAAAGTATGCTCTCAAATGTAAATACCACGCTCTTGAATAAAGATAGGGAATAACCCCCATACACACCGAGCTGAAATCTGACGCCGTGGTCGCTCTTTTTCTCTTGGACAGGTTTTGTATGGTTTACAATTCCCCTGAACTATATAGCCAACCTAAGTCATGTGCGCGTTCATGTGTGTTGGAGGAGGTGCTCTGTCAGGAAGTCTGAAGGAAGGGGCGGATTCTTTTCGGCTGTGTACTTTCAAATTTTAGTGCACTCGAGCCGGTTTCTGAAACTTACCTACCCCACCTTTAAGTACAAATATTAATACCAGAGTTTAGAAAAAGTCCTGCATTTGTTTTTAAAGAGCACATTATATGATCATGTCCAGGTTCATATTTGTATTCTGTGCCTCTGTGACATGCTTTAATGTTACAAATATTTTTCTCATGCTGCCTGTGCTGCAGCACCTCTTTTCACCCTCTGTCTGAAACCAGAGCCCAGTCTGCTCTGATTGGTTAGCTGGCCGGCTCTGTTGTGATTGATCAACCACATAGAGATGTCCCGCCCCTTAGCCTATCATGTACAATGTGTTGGAGCGCTATCCAATAGAAGCGGGAGTGTTACATAGTGATGTCATTATGTCACGGAAGTAAACAAAGGAGTTAAATGGTGGGGGGAGACTTTGGGATTTTAGCCCTTTAAGCCCATTGACATGCACAAAACCCTATATAAAGACAAGTCATTAAACATGTGCTGCCCTGAGCAGTTTACATACAATGAAGGAATGGAGCAGGGAGGAGAAATTATTTATTTACCTGCCACTTACTCTATAATAGATGGTCTATCAATCACAGTTGCTTAGCAACTAGTACTTACAGTTACATGAAAACAAACACAATTATTCACCAGCAGAGACACAGATTATCTGACATTGTCATACTGTCGTATTTGTTTTCTATAATAGTAAATGTAAACCAGTATTAACTAAAGTTGTATCTTATCTTAAAAGTACTCATTATGCAGAATGGCCATTTTCTTTATAATATATGTATTTTATTACTGGATGGTAGTTAGTGATGCATTAACGTGTTAATCATTTCAATTGTGCCGCTTGTTACGGTGAAGCTAACTAAAATGACTGTATACTGCTGGGTATGTTATATAATATGTCATCATTCATTAGTTCATTTATAATTGTAATCCATGTTATGCAAACAAATAATGTTGTCAAATAAAGGAAGAGAAGTCAAAATGAAGATATTTGCTTCAATATAGAAGTGGAGTAAAACCAGAAAGTATTCAAAAATGAATATACTCGATTAAAGAAGAAAAGTAGTACTTGGCTAAAGTTAGTTATTTTCAGATATATGTATACTTTTACTATTTACTAGTGTTATATGGCTGCTCATGTATACCTGTGTATATGTTCCTCTCTAATCTTTTCCTATACCTTGAATGTGTACTTATTTGATTTGTATCTTATTAATGTTTGAAATGAAACACTGTTTTATTTTCTCTTTATCTGTCCTGCCCCCTTTGCTGTAACAAGTAGATGTCCCCTCTGTGGGACCAATAAACCGTTTCTGATTCTAAATTCTCACACTTCCCCCGGGCACTGGTGGGACTTTATTTGCTGCCATCCCTCTGCCCCTTACGTTTCTCGTGTTATATGTCATGTTTGTGATTTGTCGGGCCACAGCTTGAGGTCTGGCACGCCGACCTGAGAGAGATAGTGGGTCAGGGCAGCGAGTCCCTGAGCCTCCGAGCTGTCAGAGCATCTAAAGCAGCTGACTGCTCACAGGGGCTCTGCAGGAGCTCCACTTTGTCAGAGCGGGGCTTAGTGGAGCCAGACAGCCCCAGGTGAGACGCAGTCTTTATACCGACAGCCCGGCTCTCTAACACAAACAGAAAGAGCAGTGTTTGCTTGCCACACTGCTCTCACTCACTGTGGAGTTTTTGTTGGAAGTGTCACTGAGGGTTTCTGACAATCCTCAAAAACAGTATCACGGTCAAATATGTTCATGTTGTTGTAGTTGTAGCCCCCTTGCCAGCGATTCTCTCTGACCATTCAGCAGTCGAGAGTGTTTACGTCACTAGTTTAGCATATTCAGCCCGGTTGTTGGCCCGGTAAGAACCTCGATGTTGGAGGGCCAGAAAAAAAGATGAAAAAGTAGCCCTGAGCCGGAACTACCCCTGGTGGAAAAGCAAAAAAAAGGGCTACGTGCTGCAGTGGAAAAGCGCCATCAAATAACCAAACTGTAAAAACAATCTGCATTGAAAATGGTACTTAAATCAAAGTTAATAAAAGTATAATAATAAATTGTGGCTTAATCGTAAAAGTACCCAATGCAGAAAAAGTGTTACATAGTGTACTGATAGTGTACTGATATTGAAGTATGAAGTCCCACTAAAATAAATACTCAGGTAGACAACAAGTAATTCATTGTCGTACTTGAGCACAAAAAGTTGAGTATTTGATTACATTCCCCCGGTGGAAACAGAGCCGCTAACATACAGTAGGAAGATGACCCTGACAGAATGAGATGCTTGCCTGAGGAACTGGCTGAAGGCCTTGTAGTTGGTGATGGTTTTATAGTCTTCCTCGGTGAAGCCATACTGCACGTCTTCCAGACCCCACTCGTCCATCAGCTGGCTGGAGGATTTGGGTTCCTGAGGAGATCAAGATGAGACTTAGATAATGCTTGATGAAGGCCACTCTAACCCCTTTCAGGAAAGCTCACCCTTTATAGATTGTTGCAATGAATTTGGAAATGAAGTTCCCATTGGATTGTCGGACTGTAATTATACTTATAATGTAAGGAGACACTATACTTTTAAAGCCAGCCTTTTGGTATGGCTTTCCTTTCTGTTTTGCCTTCACCCTACACATGTTCATCATTTCAACCACCACTGACCTGGAGGTAGCAGATTCATTGAATATGTTGCTTTTGTCTTAGTTTCAAATAAAACATGGTTTAAATCTTACGTGGTCTCGTTTTTGGTTTAGATCCCTGAGCCGTGGCTGTGACAACATTTCTCCTGATGTGGAAACTCAAAGTTTCCAGTGCACATTCACTCAGAGTGGATTTTAAAGGTCACCTATCATGCAATTCTTAGGCAATAGCATCGATCTCAGATATGTAAAAATGAATACAAAACATGTCTATGAAGTGTTTTGCTCAAAATACCAAACAGATCACCCATTCAAGCCTCATATCCCTCTATTTCACTTCCTGTTACTAAAGTGCTGATTCAGGGTATTTTTTGTAAAGGGGGGCGGAGCTTATGTCTGCTCATGCGGGACCCGGCAGATACTGTCTAAAATAAATGCTGCGGTGATGAAACGCCAACACCACGTCCAGCAGATTCACTTTTAACACATATAATTGGAATGTTGATATATTCTGAGTGTTTTTATCATATCAGACAGAAACTATAATGTTAGGCAAAGTATCTATTACTCTTAAATTGTAAATTCTGCAATGAATGGTACTTCATTTTGTGAAAATACAACGAAAGGAAATCTATAAAAGTCATGTTTACTGATTGTATATGTTTATATATTGATATCACTTTTCATGGTGGATAAAAGTTAGAAATCTTGCATACCATACTAAGTAATACTAGTAATGTTTACTTTCCCAGCGATTTACCTTTACCCCTTTAATTGAAACTATATTCATTTCAAAATACAATTGCCTGCGACCCTATGAACTCTGCTACTGAATGATATTTCTTCCCTTCAGATTCCTAAATATCAAAAACGCATATTGGTCTTGCTGGTCAGCTGCTAAGAAAATGGTTGCGCTGGAGCCTACACACGATGTGTCCGTTAAGCGATGGGTTTGATCTGTTCTTGATGTCGTCCATATGGAACTGTCAGCAGCCCGTATCAATGGGGCGAAAGAGGATAATGTGAGTGTGCGGTTGCAGCGGCTGCGGCATTGAAAAGTCGGCTGTGGTTCTTTTTCATATCCTTATTTGTGTTTAATTGTAATTTGAAGACACTCGTTGCCTATTGGCGCTTGATAAAGCCCACAGTGGGCGGGTGTTTTTATCTTTTTTTTATTTTGTCTTATAATGGTTTTGTTTATTTGAAAGGGAACTGAATGTATGTTCTTTCACATGTATGTGTTTTGTGCCATGTTGTTCTGTGTTTCTGTCTTAAATAATAAACCAATTTGATCACAAAAAATACAGAATCCAGTAGAAAATAAGGTGTGATCTGTTGCTGCCTGGTGGACCTAGACTGAGACTCACTTTCATGTTCCCATCATCATCGTCCTCATCTTCCTCATCCCTCTTCTTCTTCCTGGGCTTCTTCTCTTTCTTCTCCTTGGGCTTCTTCTTCTTCTTCTTGGTCGTCCCGTACGCGCTGCTCTCGCTCTCAGAGCCGATTTCTGGACGTTCCCGCTCCTCCTCCACCTCCGAGGTCTCCTCCAGGTCGCTGTCCACTCTGGGCTGGATCCCACCCTGAGGCATTGACATGAACACATACAACATATTTTAAATGCATGCACACTATTAGCTGGTTGGTCGATAGCAGGACATGAGCAGCATATGGTAGTTTCAAATGTCATCCTTTGTTTTGTCTTCCTGTCAACGTGCAATTGTTGTTGACCCTGTCTTGTTTGTTTTTAAAGCATAAGTTATCGTGTTACATTTTTTAAGCAACTTCATTATAGCCTAATAATACACTTCTTTTTGGAATTTAAAGTCAACATTTCAGCCAGAAATTCAGTACAAATTTACCTGGGAAGACCAGAGATGCTCAGGTCTGAATTCAATGTAAGTAGTGATGTGTTATATGTGTCAATGAAATAAAAGGACCCCTTTTTTCCCAAAACATTTGGCTTCAGGTTCAGTTTGAAGGATTTCTCTCATTTTCCAGCAGATAAAGATGTTCGTGACTTGCATTGTTCCAAAACTATATTAGTGCTGTATGACATTTCACCCAAGCCATCTTAACACTTCTTTGAAATATTCCAAAAGCTCCTGCCAAACAGCTATTTTTATAAAAGTAAACAATCTGACTTTGAATCTTGCTCTTGCTCAAGGTGTGACTGTGACTGAATTCAGCATCAAAGCCAGATTCCTGGGTCTAAACTGAATTTAATCTCTGTACTTAACGATAGATACCTCCATCTCTAAGTGTCATCTGACGGAATTATACAATTTAGAGAAAAACTGGATATTTAAAATATGAAATTCGAACAAGCATGGCGTTATTTTTGCCAGAGTTATGGATTACAGCTCTCACAGAGGCCGCCCACGCTAAAAACATGTCAGAATACTGTAAAGCATTTTGGATAAAAGCTTCTCCTTGATGGCATTTGCATAAATTAAACTTCTTCCAAAGTGCCACTGCTCCACAAATATTATAATTCTCCCTGCCTGAGATGAAATGTATAAATTATTACATTACAAGTCAACATTTGGCTGCGAGTTGCCGAGAAGCACGTTCACCTTTCACACACGATTGAACCACAAAGTAAGCCAGCACACAGAACACCTCCGGCGCTGCAGCCAATCAGTGCTCAGAACTGATCCTGCATTCCTGCCTCTTTAATATGAGACATCTGCAAGGCTATATGGATTTAACAGTTAACAAGTGTTGTTTGTGTGATTAGGAGTGTTGCATATGAGCAAATTCGCTAGTGCGTGTTCATGAGTGAGTAAGAAGGAAAGGGAGAGAAAAAGATCTGGGGTGCCCCTCAGTATGTGGTGGTTTTTGCATGTATATACACTTCAGAATGTCCATTTGATCTATTGGCTTGTTTCTCGCTCACTGCAGGTGGGACCCAGGTACCCCTTAACTAAAACACTCCTGGATTGCAAACCTTGCAACAAAGTGGTGGGACAAGCTCCATGTGCATACCATGGAATAAGAAATGACAGTTTCCCATGCACCTTGGCCATTGAAAAAAGATATATGTACTTAGTAGGCTTAGCTTATTTTAAGCCGATGCATTAGCACTTAAAGGGTCCCTATTATCAGGGCTGCACATAACTGGTGCGCAGGTGCGCATGCGCACCTCCGCCAAAAAAAGAGCACCGGGTCATTTGAAACAAAGCGCATTTGCGTACCAACATTGAGAGAGGGAGAGAGAAGGGAGAGAGGGAGAGAGGGAGAAAGATATTTGCGAGTTGCATATGAACCATGATATGAACTCAGGGCCGGCCCGTAGCACTGGCTAGATGTTCGCCTAGGGCGCCAGATCTGGGAGGCGCTGCGCTGGCAGCTCTGGGAGGGAAAAAAACATTTTGACCGTTGGGGCTCATCCTAATTTTCAGCCTTGATGTAACAACATTCATAATTAAGTAAATGTAACACCCTTTTCACCCCGGTTACACGTTTCATTCGCCCTGTACGATGGGCGCTGTAAGTGATGAAAATGGGGGATGTTGGCTTATCTGGCGCCCGCAGCTCACAGCCAAAGTGCGAGTGAGCGAGGGAGAGAGAGAGAGAAGGGCGCACCGCCCGGTACCGGCGCTGTTGTTATTAGCATCTGGTGCTAGCTGCTCTAACAGATATAAGAAGAAGATGTGTCTACAATAATGTGGAGGGAGAGTCCTCTCCAGTCAGACTGAGAGGCTGATAACTACAGCTCAGTGAGGTAAAGGACTCTGAGTGTTTAGATAGTTCACTTTAGTCTAAGTTCAAACGGTTTGGTCACAATTTATGTAAACACATATTTCCAAGGCACTTTATAATTATTGGGATAAACAGGTTTTACATCATTCCAATGTAAACTATAGGACAGCAACCAAAAATATCCTTTAAAACTGGATAAGGTAAAATAAGATATGAATGAACAACACAAATAAAATAAGTTACATTCATTTGTTATTGGCTATGGTAGGTTATTGGTTATGTTCACTTATTTGATTACATCCACTTGTCTAAGATGACAACAGAGACTTTCGACCCAAAACCAGCAGCTAATCACAGACTCAAGAGAGAAAGTAGTAGGCCTACATCATCAGCTACCATGTCTGACAGAGAGGAAGACAGAGAGGAGAACAGTCAGGAGGGCAGTGATGACAGCTTGTAGGATTACTGGTGGTGCTAATGTTGTCCTGTGTTCACCTCTGCATGTGTGTTCTGTGTTCACCTCTGCATGTGTGTTCTGTGTTCACCTCTGCATGTGTGTTCTGTGTTCACCTCTGCATGTGTGTTCTGTGTTCACCTCTGCATGTGTGTTCTGTGTTCACCTCTGTGTGTTCAGTGCCGTAAAGTCAAGACCCCTCAAAAGTTACGGTTTATTTCATTTTAAGGATGAGCACCAAGCAACATCTCCAGGTGCTCCTTTGAGAACCAGGGCAAAACAGTGATGTGCACCCCTGCCTATTATGCTTTTTTGGGGGTTTCCATTTTTTGTAGTGTGGTATGTACACTCCCCCCCTGCCTGAAACGCAGGATTGATTGGATTCCTTTGTTTTAATCCCAACATCATTATGTATAACTTGCGCTTCTATTGGCTAGTGCTCCAACATAAATGTGAAAGGCTAAGGGGCGGGACATCTCTAAGCGATTGACCAATCAGAGCAGACTGGGCTCTGGTTTCCGACAGAGGGTGAAAAGAGGTGTTGCGACAGGGAATGAAACACAAAGTACAAACGTGAACCCTGAAAAGGAGTTTAATAGGGCCCCTTTAAAATGCTGTGGCATATTTGAAGTGAATGTACCTGCATGTTTTTTGCTGTTCTGAGTTTGTATCTTCAGGGTTTATTTATTGTACGTCGCTTCAGCTAAAAAGCATCAGCTTATTGAAATGTGATGAAATGATTTTTTGTTTCATTTGATTCATTTTGTGAAAGGTTAATGTGTTTAAATGCATATGTGTCAGTCATTTGTGCTTCTTTTTCTCCCTAGAAGAGGCGTGTTGTGTGCACGTTACAGAGTGAATTAGTGCACAGCGCGGAGTGCTCTGCTCGCTGCCTGTTGCTCAGCGGGCCTGTGTGGATTCATGGAGAGACTCACAGGCGTTTGGCTCTGTAGCGCAGTGGAAAGGTTCACGTTGCCGCAGCGCCCGCCAGCCCTACCAGCAGCCTAGCTGTGTTGCCATGGCGACCATATTTGAGCAGTGTCTGGCTCGCACTCTCTCTCTCCTCTTAGTTTTTTCTCATAGCTCACCCTCATGCACACGTTTCTCTTCTCTCACTCTTTTCCCCTCTCTCACTCTCTCTTTCAATAAGGCTACACACACACACACACCCACACACATATACACACACTCTATCACAGTGGCAGCCAATGGAACAGTGCCATCCAATCAGACACGTTTGCATAACGAGCTTGTTATGCAGAGGCCTGTGGTTGCAGAGCTGGTGCTCCAGCACCCGTCTAGACAAATCTCATTTATGCATAACAAGAAGGAGAGAGGGGGGGGGAGAGAGAGAGAGAGAGAGAGAGAGAGAGAGAGAGAGAGAGAGAGAGAGAGAGAGAGAGAGTACAGTTTGAAGATAGTATGGATGGGGGATGGGAGTGGGGGTGGAAATGGAGGAGGGAAAAGCTAAGAAGCAGAACCGCTGTTGAAAACAACTGCAAAGACAAAGTGGAAGTGTGCAACAACCTGGCCCAGAGTTCAGCGTTACACACACATCAGAGGACAGAGGAGGACACAAAGAGGGTGTCTCTACTTGGAGAGGGCAGAAAATCAGATAAGTGCTGATAGCATAATCAAATTACATGCTTCCCCGTAATGGCTCCGCCTTAGGGGGGATCGCAGAGGGTATGCGAACCGAAAATGAGCAAGAAAAAGAGAGGATATTCAATAAAGATCTAGTTCAACAGGAAAGATCCTGCTGTGAAAACACTTCCAAAACAATAGCCTCTTCTCTTTTGCAGGACTCAGCAACAGCCCGCTGTTGACTCACAATCCTTGAGAGGATACTGAGCTTATAAAAACAAGACAGCGGCCCATCTTAAAACAAAGTGTATTTCAGCAAAATATGAAAGTGGCTCCCTCATAGACGCTTTATTGTGGCCTCTTCTTTTTCCAATTAACTGCCCTCTATAAACTCCCTTGATTTTGTAGTAGTTGTTTTGTTGAAATGGAAACAGAACATCCTTTCATTTCCACAATGTGGCTGTGTTTCCCTGCAGATGAGAGTCTTTCTCCAGCAGCTCTGACCGGAGACTGGGATGTTCCACTGACAGTCTCTGACCCCAATTGACGTCTGGCCCCTGTCTGGCACTAACCTTTGGGGAATGATTGGAAGTGAATTACAGCAGCAGCAGCAGCGGCTCCTCAGTGGGCGAGTGAGGGAGAAATAATAGGGAGAAAAAGCAAGAAAGAAAAACACCCCCTTCATCTTCACCTCCTACCTTTCGTCTGCCTACCTTCACCCCCATTATCACCTTGCTCCATTAGCCCTCCTCCTCTTCTTCTTCTTCTGTCTTATTGTTTACAGTCACAGGCCATTCAAATCAACTTCTGTTACACACATTACACTTTAAAGAGGCCCTTTTATGCGTTTTGGGGTTGTCCCTTCCCCTTACTGCTATATAGGTTTGTGTGCATGTAAATGGTCACCAAAGGCTAAAATCCCCATATTGAAGAGTTTCACTCCCACACACTCCCCACCTGCCGGAAAAACCTCCATTGAAGTCTTTTGTTTACCTATGTTACATTACATTACATTGCATTTAGCTGACGCTTTTATCCAAAGCGACTTACAATAAGTACATTCGACCAGGAAGACACAACCTTGAAGAAAACAGAATCATTTAAGTACATCAGGTTTCATAGAGCCAAACATTTCAAGTGCGACTCAACTGGCTTTAGATAAGCCAGACCTTTATTAGTATATAAGTGCTTTGTTAGTAATTCTTTGTTAGTAATTCTATCGCTCGAAGTGGAGTCGAAAGAGATGAGTTTTCAGTCTGCGCCGGAAGGTGTGTAAGCTTTCTGCTGTCCTGATGTCAATGGGAGCTCATTCCACCATCTTGGAGCCAGGATAGCAAACCCACGTGTTTCTGCTGATGGGAACTTGGGTCCCCCTCGCAGTGCGGGTGCAGCGAGCCGTTTGGCTGATGCGGAGTGCACGTGCTGGGGTGTACGGTTTAACCATGTCCTGGATGTAGGAAGGGCCAGATCCATTCGCAGCATGGTACGCAAGTACCAGTGTCTTGAAGTGGATTCTAGCAGTTACCGGAAGCCAGTGGAGGGAGCGGAGGAGCGGAGTGGTGTGGGAACATTTAGGAAGGTTGAAGACCAGACGAGCCGCTGCATTCTGGATGAGCTGCAGAGGTCGGATGGCACATGCAGGTAGACCAGCCAGGAGGGAGTTGCAGTAGTCTAGGCGTGAGATGACGAGAGCCTGGACCAGAACCTGCGTGGCTTTCTGGGTCAGCTGGGGACGAATCTTCCTGATGTTGTAAAGCGTGTATCTGCAGCAGCGGGTTGTAGCAGCGATGTTTGCAGTGAAGGACAGGTTGTTATCTAGGATCACACCCAGATTCCTTGCAGTCTGAGTCGGGGAAACAACAGAGGTGCCGATGTTGATTGTCAGGTCAAGAGTGGGACAATCCTTTCCCGGAAGGAAAAGCAGTTCAGTCTTGTCAAGGTTGAGCTTGAGGTGATGAGCAGACATCCACTGAGAGATGTCAGCTAGACAAGCAGAGATGCGTGCGACGACCTGGGTCTCTGAGCGGGGAAAGGACAGAATTAATTGGGTGTCGTCAGCGTAGCAGTGGTATGAAAAACCATGCGGGCTAATGACTGATCCGAGCGAGTTTGTGTACAGGGAGTAGGGGTTTCACCAACTAATCGACTAGCCGACTAGTCGACTACCTTTACCACTAGTCGGCGCTGTAGGCCCTAGTCAACTAGTCGTGAAAAAAATGGAGGTAAACGAGGTGCTGCAAAATGCTTCAAAACACGTCCGACATTCTTATGTATGGCAGTACTTCAACAAAAATGTAACCAACTCCACAGTGAAGTGTCAGTTGTGTACAGCTGTACTGAAGTACAACAAAAATACATCTGCTATGCGCAACCATCTGAAGATGAGACACCCGCTGCCGACAGCTAGCACTAGCAGTAATGCTAGCACCAGTGAGCAACGGACCGGCGTCAGCACAGGACATAGGCAGACGAGCAGCAAGAAAAAACGGGTCTACAGTGATGCGGATGATGAGCTAGGGTTTACTGCCAGCGGACACTGCATATCCCCACAATGGATAACCCACTGGAGTGGTGGGCAGAAAACGTGCACCGCGTCCCCCGTTTAGCCAAGCTTTCGAGGAGCTACCTGGCTATTCCAGCCACAGGCACCCCGAGTGAGAGGGTTTTTTCCCTGGCAGGCAACACTGTCACCCGAAAGCGGTCAAGCCTCCTTCCCTCACATGTCGATGCGTTGGTGTTCCTCAACGCAAACCAAAAATCTGGAAAGGTGGACGTTATCGTGGAGGACAGCGAGTAAAGTGTTGCGCAATGCGCTGTTGCGCACTGGATTTACGTGGCATTTCAGTAAACAGAGTTTTTTGCTGTCGATTTTGGTGAGTCCAGTTACTGTTTGTTATTTACTAAGTCCAATTACTGTTTGTTATTTACTCAGCCATGTAACACAAAGTAAAATGCAGTGTTTAATGTAACTGTATGAGTTCCAATATAAAATACAGTTGTACACCTCTCTTTGTGTGTCTTTATTATGACGTAACGACTAGTCGACTGCTATTTTGAAAAACGTGTCGACTAGTAAATATTGGTAGTTGTGAAACCCCTAACAGGGAGAAGAGGAGGGGACCAAGAACAGAGCCCTGAGGGACCCCTGTAGTTAATTGACAAGGGTCGGACTCCGACCCTCTCCAAGTTACCCTGTAGGTACGGTCTTTGAGGTATGAGGTGAGGAGGGAAAGTGCAGAGCCTGAAACTCCAAGTTCTTGGAGAGTGCGAAGGAGGATCTGATGATTCACCGTGTCGAATGCAGCAGACAGGTCCAACAGGATGATGACAGAGGAGAGAGATGCTGCTTTAGCCGTGTGCAGTTCCTCAGAGACAGCAAGGAGGGCAGTTTCTGTGGAGTGACCTGCCTTGAAACCAGACTGGTGCGGATCCAGAAGGTTGTTCTGATGGAGATAACAGGAGAGTTGAGATCTATGTGACATAATGACATCACTATGTTAAACCCTCATTTCTATATTTTGGTTTCAGACAGAGGGTGAAAAGATGTGCTACAGCAGGAGCTTTTTGAACATTAAAGCATGGAAACATGTCACAACAGAGACACATCGTACAAGGATGAGCATAATAGGGCCCCTTTAATTAAGATCTCTCAACAATATTAAAAGAAAGAAATAACAAAGGAAGGATTTGCAGTTTGCTGTGACCCAAAGGCAATCGCATCACGATCAAGGCAAAGTAAGGTGATGCATGTGAGAGGCGAGAGGAGAGGGAAGAAAGAGGAGAATACAGAGCAGAGCCTGTGTGTGAGAGAGAGAGGGAGGAGAGTGTCAGAGGGAGTCCCCCCCTCATTAGCTCAGTGAGACCCGGAGCTCAGTGTTTACCACAGGCAGCCAGGGGGCCGGGTGGCAGGCTGGCCGGCCAAGCTCCTCGCAGCACTGCCGGTACCTCCAGCCAGCAGAGGGGAACATCCTGGCTGTGTCACTGACACTGTTACAGCCATCGTCAACACGCGCGGAAAATGCTCTGGGAATACAGGGAATTCCTGTAACCACTGAGGACAACATCTTATGGCATCTGGGTTTGGCTAAAGTGCCAGGAAAGGCTAAGGTAGATGACACTTTTCAGGCAAGGTCGAGGCTGACTTCATGAGATGTTGCCTTTGTTTGTCACACTACCCTTGATGTTATGGTAACAGTGGACAGTGGCGTTTCTATATGTACAAAAGTGGTGGGGCACAAAAAGCTCAGATGTCTATAAGATTCTGCAGAGAGGTTCATGGCTGGTGAGGCTCTGACTCTTCAGGTTTACAAATATTATATTTTGACCTAAATCAAAATATAATATTATTTTCAAAAGCCTCTTTAGTCTGATGCTTCAATTAATTTTAAACAGACAGTTCAACAGAAGGATTCCCAAAAAATGTAATTTTATCATTTAAATATTGAATTGTTCTCTCTTAGTAAGATCCCATTTTCAATACAATGGCGGTCTTACCTTGACTTGAAGATGAAGTCCATTTGCCTATCCTTCTGGACAAACATCTCTATTACTTTTTGTAAAAGTCCTCCTTATCTTCTTGTAGTTTCAAAAGTCTATCATAAATCTAAATGATGGATTTATGATTCGAAATTATAAAAGTAGGGTAGACATGTGGATATTATCCGGCTGAACAAAACGTGCATTTATCTAACAGCTACGTTTCCCACAGACCTTATTTTGAGCTATTTTCTAAAATCCTATGGAGAAATCTCATTGCTTTTTTGTGGAGGGAAGCCATGCGCAGCTTACTTCCTGGTTTTAGGACGCGTCTCTCTCCTCCTCTTCACCTGCTCTTCACACACCACAGTTTTCGCGGCACACATACTTACAGCCAATCAGCTCTGAATTATGTGAGATGACGTATGGTGGGAACTGGATACAGCGTGGGAGGCGGGGCCTCATTAGCGCATGATGATAAAATGGCACAACTTTTGAGAGCGAAACGTCACAGATTACCCGGCATGCCTGAGAAGTACCCGTATGTGCGCTCATAGCGCATGCGCAACTTTAACCAAAATGCTCGTTCACATCAAGCACGTCAATTTGCGTACACGTAACAGCACCGCACGTTCATGACAGCATGGTAATGATTTGTTATTATGATGGATTTGATATTAACGAGGCGGCAGTTAGCAGCTAGCGGCTAGCTAGTAATTATGCTAATGTACACATCAATCGTGATGTACTTATATTACGCTGTAACAGGATCTAGTGATATCCAACAGAGCTTCATTTAGCAGGAAATAATTATTGCACTGTATATATAATAATATATATATAAATTAGGGAGGCACGATATTGGTTTTTTGAAACCGATACCGATACCGATAACTTCCTGCTTCTCAAGACCGATACCGATACCCGATAATAATATAATATATATATATATTAAATGTACCTGTAGTTTTTGCACACCTGGTGGTAAAAAGAGACTAGTAGTGAGCAAATGACATGAGCATTACTACTATGAACAAAACAAAGCCAAGAACAGTTTTGACTCTTCAAAGTGACCATATTTATTTTCCCAAATAAAGTTCTTGGCTTTTTCAAAAGCCTCGTCGATAGGTAAAAGCCCCGGTGCCTTTGCAGCTGGCTTTGGATTCGCCGCTAGTTTAGCAGCGCAGGCGTCGTCGTACGCTTTGAACACACCATCGTAGCGATGGCGATGTTTCAGGTGACTAATCAGGTTGGAAGTATTATAGCTCGTTGCCTTTTTCCCTCCTCGTGGAACTTCTGCATTTGAATACAAATAGCAAGCGAACTATCTAACTCTGAAACTTTGAAATAGTCCCATACTACCGACGACATGTTTGTTTACTGTCCTGGCTTCACGGCCGCACACCATTTACGTCACAGCCAGGCACGAGTTAGGGAGCGCTGGATTTGTGAAGAACTCCCCTCTTCCTAAACCACTAATACCACAGTACTGGCAAAACGGGAGGAGCCGAGTGAAAAACAAGCGCCCCTCATCCCAACCCACCCACACCGCAGTATCTTTTTCTTTTTTTTACCCAAAAAATATATTGTATATTATCGGGGCTATTAATACTTTTATCGGGTTTATCGGGATGACGTCATAATTCCTAATATCGGACCGATAATTATCGGGCCGATAATTATCGTGCACCACTAATATATATATAATATATATACTTATAATAATAAGTAATATTAACTTTATTTAATACAACATTTACGGTACAAGATTTAATCATACAGCCCATGTAGTATGATAATGAATTACAGCTCCGTGGCAGTGAGACGATATGGGTCCGTTCTTATTGTGCATCCATGGGTAAAGAGAAACGCAACTCACATTGGTTTCTCAAACAGCATCTCTGTAAACTACGTGTATTCACTGAATTTCACTCTGCCTTTAACGGCTCGTTGTAGCTCCAATAGCTCCAGCCCCCACCCTCCCTGTGAGCACAGTGTGCTCTGATTGGTCGGGACACGTCACATGAACGTGCCGGGCGGCGCGGTCCCGTGGGTTAGATGCGCGTTCATAATGCAGAGGGAAATAACTCTCAGAATAACGTTATTAGCACATTATTACAACTTGAGGAACGAATGTTTTTAATAAGGGCTATACAAGTGTTCATACTGGGTAGTTTATTTAGTTTAAAAACAATTATCCAACGATTTACAGACCACTCTTTCCCCATGTAAGTCAATGGGAAAAAGTGTTTCCGGGCCTGGCAACCAAAACGGAAGTGTAGTACCGCCGTTTGGCCAGCACGGGGGCTTGGGATGGCAGCTCTATGTCCCTATGGCAGGGTTGCCAACTCTCACGCATCTGGCGTGTGACACACGCTCTCACTCTCAGTCTCACGCTCTCACTCTCAATCTCACGCTCTCACGCTGCCCAAACTATTCTCACGCCAAAAACAAGATGAACCGGCGATCGTTTTTGGTTGGTTATTTACAATGTTGAGTTGACAGCTGCCCAAGCTGTCGATCCGCCCCCTCCCCCCCCCACCACTCTTAACAACGTTAACAGACAGCAGAGCAGTGGGAGCCGGTTGGTCAATCCCCGACCCGTATTGCGCATGCGCAGATCTAAGGTCCAGTAGAAATTATACAAAAATTAAAGTCTGCTGCTTATTGTTCTACTAGGCCAAAATAGAGTCAAAGAGTATATGAGAGTGAGAGTGTGCTAATTAATATATTTGGCAGTTTGGAGTAAGTCTGTAGATTTGTGTGTGTGTGTGTGTTTCATGTATAGGCCTCTCATGATAATTAATTTTGTTGGATACATTTTCCCGGAAATGATTGCGATAAACGATAATATTGTCGGCACCGTTGTATGACCATTTTAGACCACTGACATAATGATATATAAGAATTCAAGTACATCCTTTCAAACTGCTAGTCACATCAGCATAAATGAGGCCACTCCACCCAGCCATATCAATACTCATATTGCCCGAGGCGTGGGCCGAGGAGGTGGAGTTGCAGCAATCTTTGACTCAAGTTTACTTATCAATACTAAACCAAAATTAAATTATACCTCCTTTGAAAGTCTCGTTTTTAGTCTTACGCATCCGACCTGGAAAACTTTGCAGCCAATCTTATTTGTTACAGTGTACCGTGCACCAGGTCCTTATTCAGAATTCTTATCAGAATTCTCTGAGTTTTTATCAACTTTGGTTCTTAAAACAGATAAAGTAATTATCGTAGGTGACTTTAATATTCATGTTGACGATGATAAAAATAGCCTTACTGTTGCATTTAACTCTATATTAGATTCTGTTGGTTTCTGTCAGAGTGTAAATAAACCAACCCACTGCTATAATCACACTCTCGACCTTGTTCTGACTTATGGTATTGAAATTGAGCAACTATTAGTCGAACCGCATAATCCTGCTTTATCTGACCATTTCTTAGTAACTTTTGAAGTACTGTTACTAGACTACAAAGCATTAGTCAAAAGCTCCTGCAGCAGAAACCTATCTGTTAGTGCTATAGCCAAATTTAAGGAAGAGATTCCACCAATATTTAACTCGATAGCATGTCTGCATGTAAGGGAGGAAGCTTATACAAAATGTACACCACCCCAAATTGATCATGTTGTTGATAGTGCTACAGATGCGCTGCGAATAAAATTAGACTCTGTTGCTCCTTTGAAAAAGAAGAAAATAAAACAACATAGATTAGCTCCATGGCATAATGCCGAAACCCGCAAAATAAAGCAAAAGTCGAGACAACTTGAAAGGATATGGCGTTCCACTAAACTTGAAGAATCTCGTTTAATTTGGCATATTACTCTCAATGAATATAAGAAAGCACTGCGTAAAGCGAGAGCAGCCTACTACTCTTCATTAATAGATGAGAATAAGAATAATGCAAGATTTCTCTTCAGCACTGTAGCCAGGCTGACAGAGAGCCATAGCTCGATTGAGCCTTCTATTCCCATAGCACTCAGTAGTAATGATTTTATGTGCTTTTTTAACGATAAAATTGTTACTCTTAGAAACAAAATTAATGACCTCTTGCCTTTGACCAGTATAGTGTTATCAACAGCTCCCGGAAACGTAAGTTCTAATATTACACTAGATAGTAAACTAGAATGCTTTTCAGCCATTAACCTTGAACAATTAAATTCAATGATTCTCTCTTCTAAACCATCAACGTGTATGTTAGACCCAATTCCAACTAAGCTGTTGAAGGAAGTTTTTCCATTAATTGGCACTTCTTTATTAAATATTATGAATATGTCTTTATTATCAGGCTATGTTCAACAATCATTCAAAGTAGCAGTGATAAAACCGCTTCTTAAAAAGCACAACCTCGATCCAGAGGTTTTAGCCAATTATAGACCTATTTCTAATCTTCCGTTCCTCTCAAAAATTCTTGAGAAAGCGGTCGCAAAACAGTTGTGTGATTACTTAAAAAACAATGATTTATTTGAAGATTTTCAGTCTGGCTTTAGAACACATCATAGCACAGAGACAGCTCTGGTTAAAGTCACAAATGACATTCTAATAGCCTCAGACAAGGGACTTGTCTCTATTCTTGTTTTGCTCGATCTCAGTGCTGCATTTGATACTATCGATCATGATATCTTATTGCAAAGACTAGAGCACTTAGTTGGCATACAGGGAACTGCTTTAGGCTGGTTTAGGTCCTATCTATCTGAACGCTCTCAGTTTGTACGTGTCAATGATGAATCTTCCACGCAAACCAAAGTTAGCCATGGAGTGCCACAGGGCTCAGTGCTCGGACCTATTTTGTTCACATTATATATGCTTCCGTTAGGCAATATTATAAGGAATCATTCTGTAAATTTTCATTGTTATGCAGATGATACTCAACTATATTTATCAATCAAGCCTGATGAAATTAATCATCTAAATAAAATTCAAGACTGCCTCAAGGACTTAAAAACGTGGATGACCTTAAACTTTTTGATGTTAAACACGACCAAAACTGAAGTTATTGTACTTGGCCCGAAGAATCTACGAAACAAATTATCTAAAGATATACTAACTATGGATGGCATTAATTTGGCCTCCAGTGAGACTGTAAGGAATCTTGGTGTTATATTTGATCAGGATTTATCCTTTAACGCCCACATAAAATCAATTTCAAGGACCGCCTACTTCCATCTACGTAACATTGCAAAAATCAGGCATATCTTGCCTCAAAACGATGCAGAGAAACTAGTCCATGCATTTGTTACTTCAAGGCTGGATTATTGTAACTCTTTATTATCAGGGTGTACCAAGAAGTCAGTCAAGTCGCTTCAGCTGATTCAAAATGCTGCAGCTCGTGTACTAACCAGAGTTAGGAAAAGGGACCACATTACTCCTGTTCTGGCTGCCTTACACTGGCTCCCCATAGAACACAGGATAGAATTTAAAATTCTTCTTCTCGCCTACAAAGCCCTTAATGGGCAGGCGCCATCTTACCTTAAAGAACTCATTATACCCTACTGTCCTACTAGGGCATTGCGTTCCAAGAATGCAGGGTTGTTGGTTGTTCCTAGAGTCTCTAAAAGTACAATGGGAGCCAGAGCCTTTTCTTATCAAGCTCCACATTTGTGGAATCAGCTTCCAGTTTGTGTTCGGGCGGCAGACACCCTATCCGTTTTTAAGAGTGCGCTTAAGACCTTCCTTTTTGATAAAGCTTATAGTTGGGGCTGATTAGATTCAGCCCCTAGTTTTGCTGATAGGCTTAGTTTGTCGGGGGACATCTTACTTCTTCCTTCTCTCTGTCTATACCTGTGTACTCTCATGTTCCGATTAACCCAGCTTCCCCAAATTTCTTTCTTTTTGGTGTCTATATACGCTGGGATCCGGAGTCATGGATGATCCTGCGGTCCTGTGTCCTGCATCGCGAGCCCTGGATCTTGAGTCGTGGCTGTGGTCATGGATCATAGGTCCTGGATGGATATCCTCGTGGATTCATCTTCCTATTATACACACATGCATTTCCAAACATTTGGACTACCTATGTTGCAAATGTATTATCATTTCAATTTACACACGGCATCTATTGCACGTCTGTCCGTCCTGGGAGAGGGTTCCCTCCTCTGTTGCTCTCCCTGAGGTTTCTCCCATTTTTCCCTTTAAAACTGTGGGTTTTCTTCGGAAGTTTTTCCTTGTACGATGTGAGGGTCTAAGGACAGAGGGTGTCGTATTGTCATACTGATATTTTGTACAAACTGTGAAGTCCACTGAGACAAATGTAACATTTGTGATATTGGGCTATATAAATAAACATTGATTGATTGATTGATTGATCCTCATGTAGCCTAAATGGAAATGTATCGAGTTCATTTTTATTTATCGTACGATAAGTCACTGAATTGCTTATCGCGACAGGCACTCAATAAAACAGTGTGTTTGACTTTCATTAGTGAATGAAACTGTGTGTCCTTTATAGTCTGTGTCCAATATTGTGTATTTGTATATATTGTATATATATCCTATATATATGCTAAGGTCCCGCTGCTGACACGATAGCAGTCATTTAGTGCGCATATGTGTAATTAAACCCATGATATCAAAATCTCAATCCAGCCTGGTGCCCAAAGTTGGCAACCCTGCCCTTTGGTCATTATTTTTTGCAACACACATTAAATAGGAAAATACTCTGAGCATGCGCAGTGTAGTTTTTACAGTCACCGTTCACTTAGACAGTGAGAGGGAGGGGCTTGATCGGGTTTTGTCCCACATGGCTCTAAACAGCTCAATAGGCACACACTGTAGACACTAATTAGAAGAACACAGACTAAAAAGGCAATGAGACGAATCAGAAGATTAAACATGATCTTAAAATATATTTTATATATATTTTAATTTATTTTTTGCATTTTGTTGTAATCATTATTTTAAAACTTTCTGCTGACACTAGGTGGGGCTGTGCCCCTAATGACCAGTCGCCACTGACAGTGGAGCATTTAAACATGTGTAATTAAAAAAGCGTTGTTAACAATGACATACCCAGCTGCAGTTCTCCATTAGCTCATTATCTAGGTTTTCAGAAACTCTTCAAATCCTGTGGCATAATTAGGGATTAGTTATCTCGACAAGATGTATTGTGAGAAAGTCAGTCTTGCCCTGGGGTTAGGGCTTAAGTTAGGGTTGTGAGTTGTAAACTATGGGTTTAAGTTATGAGTCGTGAAGATGGTTGGTGTAGGACTGATGTGTTAAAGCAAGCAAAAACACAAATCAAGAGGAAATAGAGTTAAACACAATACTATTGTCACATAATATGGTGTAGCACCAGCCTACAATCTCTGCTGTCATTGACCTCATTTCCATCTGAAGCTAGTAAGAAAACTAGTATCAAAGTATCATACAGTATTTGAACTGTATGTTACTTTCCCAACATCAAAGGCTGCAGAGACAAAGTAGGCAGCTGCTGGTGACCATGTCGGAGAATTGAGCAGCATTCAAACCAGATGTTTCCCACAGCGGAAATCTCAAGTTGAACTTCTAGAAGACAGTGTAGAGCAGGGGTCTTCAACTAACACTCAACGAGGTCCAGTTAGAGAAAATGTCAAGAACATCAACATGTCTAAGTTGCTTCATGAATTAGTGTGATATATATTGAAGTAGCTGCAGCTTCATCAACGTCTGCATGTCATCAACAACTGACTGCCAATCAAATAAAGAAAGTACAATTCATGTGATGTTCCTCTCGGGCTCCATTTACAAATAAAATAGAGAAAATAAATAAAATAGCTTTTGAAAATATGTGCATCTAATAAGTGCTTAATTTTAGATAAATAAAATAAAGTGTAGCAGCAGCTTGAGTTTCTCTTTGTTAACCGTTTCACATCATGACTTAACAGTTTCAGACGATTATAGAACAATATCAGTCTTTACATCATAACAATAGAACAGTTTTAAAGTGTCTCTTTCTGTCCCTCTTATATTGCAGACCCTCTCTCACTTTGTTCTGTTCAGTGAGAGAATTGAGCTGGAGCTTATTGTCCTGCCAGGAGTTTAAATGAGGTGCTCATTGGTTAGCCTCGGTTAGCTCATTGGTTAGCCTCGGTTAGCCTGCGCTGGAACGATATTTAGTTTTAATTTTGATCCTGGTGGACTGATCATATTGGGCTCTGAGACTGCTTATGTTTTGTGACCTCAGTTGTGACTTGAGAGGGAATGTTTGGTCAAACACTTTGTGTTTTGTCTCATAGTGGCGTGTCGTCTCTTTGAATGAGCGCCACGTTCTCTGAACAAATGAGACACACTGGCTCTGAGCTCCCAGTGGGCAGGAGGAACATGAACGAGTCCACTCAGGGTTAAAAGCTCTGTTCTCATTGTCCACTTTCCTCTTCTTGGAGAGCGCCATGTGTCATTATGTGTCTCTCCCTGTCTGCCGCTAACACGCCTGTTCACTCTCCTCTCCGCTTCTCTCCCTGTATCGCTAATTATTCTCTTCACTCACTTTCCTCTCTGCTTCTCTCTGCCGCTCTCTCGTCTCTTCTTCTGTGTTTCTCTCCCTGTATCGCTAATTATTCTCTTCACTCACGTTCCTCTCTGCTTCTCTCTGCCGCTCTCTCGTCTCTTCTTCTGTGTTTCTCTCCCTGTATCGCTAATTATTCTCTTCACTCACTTTCCTCTCTGCTTCTCTCTGCCGCTCTCTCGTCTCTTCTTCTGTGTTTCTCTCCCTGTATCGCTAATTATTCTCTTCACTCACGTTCCTCTCTGCTTCTCTCTGCCGCTCTCTCGTCTCTTCTTCTGTGTTTCTCTCCCTGTATCGCTAATTATTCTCTTCACTCACTTTCCTCTCCGCTTCTCTCTGCCGCTCTCTCGTCTCTTCTTCTGTGTTTCTCTCCCTGTATCGCTAATTATTCTCTTCACTCACTTTCCTCTCCGCTTCTCTCTGCCGCTCTCTCGTCTCTTCTTCTGTGTTTCTCTCCCTGTATCGCTCACTCGTCTCTTTCGCCCCCTGTCGGCGGCGGTTAAAATAGAATCGCCCCGTCAAAATTGAAATCCCCTATTAATGTATTGATTATAGGTCCGGGTCCGTATAGGTCGGCGTCTGGGTCCGGATCCGGACCGCGGTCCGCCTGTTGCCGACCCCTAGACCATAGCAGGGCCAATATAAATATGAAAGCATTACCACACACCATGGCTCAACTCAATCAATCAGGGTTTTTTTCACCTATAGGTAATGATAGCTAATGCTAGCTCAAAGCTTTGTGATTAGCTTAATCTAAGTGATATAACCATAACAAATGTGGTTGAATGGAACGGTGCCTTGCTCAGGGACACCTCGGTAGCACTTGGTCTTGCCGGGACTTGAACTGGTGACCTTCCAGTTGCCAAGCCAAGTCCCTATCGACTTCGTCACCACCGCCCTACATGGGCCGCCCTGACCTGTTCTCCTAACATTGGAAACTAATGTCTGTCACAGCTCTGACTCCCAATGCTAGCTTGGCGCAGTCGCTGTACTTCCGAACTACAATCCCTGCCATCTACACCGACACCACAGGCACAAATCTCCACTCCAAAGTGTGCCTTGGTGCCCTAAGCTGACACTGGCAGTGACGGCGACGCTGCTGCCAGCCTCCTCTGAGCCTGAGACAGTTCGCTGCCTCTCATTTAGATTACAGAGGCAGAGCAGCAGCCAAAACACACCTTTGATCCAATTGCAGAGACATCAAAAGAGCAGTGGTTTGGACAAATAGACAACGCAGGGGAGCCACAAAGCCGCTGTGTCCGAGGTCAAGACTGAATGGTGTTGAGTGGGAATTACATCTTACCTCCTTTTTCCTCTTCTTTACTTTGGGCATTTTGCCCTCTTTCATCTTTTTGGGCTTCTGCTTCTTTTGTTGTTTAAGGGAGTCGCTGTCGGAGAAGAAGCTGTCGAGGGGTGTGAGGGGAACGGTGTTGCGCTCACCTTCGTCGTCATCATCTGGAACCGAAACAACAAACATTTTCTGATCAGGACACAATGTAGTACATAATGAAGTAGAGACGATACATTCGGACATTTGGCATTAGAGTATGAGAACCAAACCATCTCCTAATGCGACAACATCTTTAGGCTAAATTGACAAATGCAGAAGATCAACAGAAGGTAAAAATGAAATGATGATGATTAAATAATACAAGAAGTCAAATGGCAAATTAAAATTGCAAACATTTACTGTTTACATCATTTAAAATAAGAAGATTTGCCTCTTTCCTTAGTTTTACATAATTGTAAGTTATATATTGTATATGTATATGTATGTATATATGTATATTATATATACTGTATATAGGAATCAATGTGAAGATATTGCATCGTGAAACGAGAAAACACAGTGAAAAGTCAGCCAGTCTATTTTTGAAAATAAAAACAATGAATCGTTGCCAGACCAGCAGGAGCACTTGGCAAAATAAACCTCATAAACACACATCATTGAGTGTGGATCAACTTTGCCCGTCAAAGCACAAATAGATGGAGCGCCCGCCCCGCAGCTAAATGGGAACTCCCCGGAGGACCACTGAGGTATACTGAGCATATCTTCAGCTTTAACGCTTGCTGGGACTAAAGCGACCTGCTGCTGGTTGTCAGCTGTACTCTCTCAGAGCTGCTGTGTACCAACGTGCTGACTGCTGAGCGCGGAACACTTCAGTGACGCCATAGTGGGTCACAGAGGAGTAAGCAAGGAAGAGAGACAGTCCCAAACAATACATCACTATAAAGAGACACGCAGGATGCAACTAAAGTTTGTTCTCGTAATCCAACTAACTTTCCGTCTGCTTCAGTCTATCTTCCGGCGATGGTCTGTTAATTCTTCAGTACATTAATTTTTCCAGACTGAAATATCTCAACAATAACTGGATGGAGACATTCACGTGGCCATGACATTTGCAGAGACATTCACGTTCCCCAGAGGATGAACCCTTCTGGATTGAGTAATTCCTCTATCTTTCCCTGAAGCACCACCACCAGCTAGTCAGTGTTCTCTTATCCATGTCAGATTCTACTGGATTGACTGATATGAAACATTTGTAAATGCGTCATTCCCAGATGTTTAATCCTACTTACTTTGATGTTCCCATCCTACCATTAGGTTGAAATGTTAAGTTCCTGAAAAATAAATATAACATTCAAAAAGATTTTCTCTAATCCTGTGGAATATATAAAAACTTCAACAACTACTGGATCGATTGCCGTTACATTTTGTAGAGACATTCATGTTCCCCAGCGGATGGGATGAACCCAACTGGCTTCAGTGAATCCAATTTACCTGAACACAACCACCATCTGGTCAAAGTCATCTCTAATTCTATGATATATATAAAAACATCTACGATTGATTGGTACAACACGTTTGTAATAAAAAATGCGAGATCACTAGATGTTAAATCCAACTGACTTTGGTGTTCCTATCCCACCTTGACATTTTGAGTTTTGAGTAAAATATATAACATTCAAATAGATTGATCAGATTATCTAAAATTCCTTCGGTGAATATCTGACTTTTTATAAAGTAACACAACTGAAAGATTAAAGGTTGTTCTCTTTTTCTGACTGTATTTCTGTCTCCTTCAGTCTATCTGCATTTTGCCATAAATCCATGACTTTTGTCCAGACTTAAATATCTCAACAATTACTGGATGGATGGCCATGACATCTGTAGAGACATTCACGTTCCCCAGAGGATGAACCCTTCTGGATTGAGTAATGCCTCTATCTTTCCCTGAAGCACCACCACCAGCTAGTCAAAGAGTTCTCTTATCCTGTGAAATATGTCAGCATACTGGCTTGACAGATACAAAAGATGTGTAAATGAGTGATACCCAGATGTTTAATCCTACTGACTTTGGTTTTCTTTTGCCACTATTAAGTTGACATTTTGTTTCTAGTCAAATCTATAACCGTCAAACGGATAGCAAGGAAATGTGGTAACACATTAATGTCCCCTATCAGATGCACCATGACATCAAGTCAAATTCCTCGTACGTGTGAACCAACCTGGCAATAAACCCGTTTCTGATTCTGATTCTAATGACCTGTATTTACTTTGGTGATTATGCGACATTTTATCATGCAAACACGATTCTCTCAACAAATACTTAATGGATTGCCATTACGTTTTGTCGAGACATTCATGTTCCCAGGAGGATTAACACAACTGGCTTTAGTGATTAGATCTAGATGACCTGTAATTACTGAGGTGATTATGCAGCTTTCTATCGTACTGTACTAACACACTAAACTAGGATAATGAACAGATTAAAGGTGGTTCTCTTTCTCTGCCTGTCTTTCTCCGTCACTCTATGAACGGGTCTCCCTGACTCTCTGTGTCTCATGCAGAAAGAACGAAGGACATGAAATATGCAGCACATGTATCAGAGTCAATCAGCCAACACTAGCCATGCAGTCTACCTCTCCCCTGGGTAGCTGGAGTGAGAAGTTTGGGAGGAGGGATTCCTGTGTAGTAGACACACAAACCACACCAACCACTTATCCTCTTTTAAGCAAAGCTAGCAGGAGGCACACCACACACACACACACACACACACACACACACACACACACACACACACACACACACACACACACACACACACACACACACACACACACACACACACACACACACACACACACACACACCACCAGCAGTTTTTTCGAAGCTTTAATCAGTGGCAATGTCAGGCTCATTGTGTTTCCTCTGACCACAAGATGAAGTGTGTCACAGCTTCTTCAGTGTTAATTGGGGGAAACGTGTGTTTTTGTGTGTCTGATAAAGCTGCCAACTGACTCAATGTTTCACTGGTAGTTATTATTAATGTTCATGTAAATGTGCAGGTAGTCATTTTGTATTCAAAGGCACCTAAAACAGCATTTATAACACTAAAACTCCACAGGCGTCTGCAGAAAAGATGTTTTAGTATCTGATTAAGGCGGGATAACCACTGAGTATCTATCTATCTAGGTTTTGTCTCCTTATTCTTATGTTCTGCATCACACAGAGATCCACATGCTTCACTCTCTTTTATATCTCTATTTCTAAATAAAGCCTTGAGTTTATGTATTCAGTTTCTCAAACAGGGAGCTCTTTTATCTCTCAGATGTATGTAAGGTGCCTGCCAGGCAACCCTTGCATTTCTCTTAGATGAACAGATGAGGACATGGATGGCTCAGATACAAATGGAGATGCACCGTTTTCTGTACAATAAATCCCTTAGACTTGACAGTGATGATGCAGTGTTACTGATGTAGGTTTTACAGTACACCTATATGCAGCAGACCATGCAAGGTATGTATTAGCTATGCTGGCAACATGCTACTGTTAGCAGTGTTGGTCTGTAGATCGTTCGGTCCATACTGAAATATCTCAACAACTACTCGATGGATTGCCATGACATTTTGAACAGACATTCATGGTCCCCACAGGACGAATCATATGCTTTGGTGATTCTCCTGACTTTCCTGCAGCACCATCAGCTGATCAAGGTCTTAGTCTGTAAAAGATGTCAACATAAATGGATTGGTACCAAAATGTGTACAAAAATGCCAGATTCTAGATGTTAAATCTTACTGACTGGTGCTCCTTTCCTGGCATGAGGTTAACTGTAGATTCTGAATCATATTATTTTACAGTCAGATGGATTGCTATGAAAAATTGTAAAAATATGAATGTCCCTTTACAGATGATCTGTAATTACTTTGGTGGTTGTGTGACTTTTAGTTCATTGCCATAATGAAGTATTTTTTTACTGACCAAAGACCAGTAAATCCCTCCTCAGCTCATTTAACCATGCTAACAGGCTAAACTAAGGGCAGCTGTGGCTCAGGAGGTAGAGTGAAGAGGTCAATGGTTTGATCCCAAGCCTCTACAGTGTCCTTGAGAAAGATACTGAACCCCAAATGAGTCCCGATACCATGGCTAACAGTGTTTTAGTGTGTGTGATGCTAGGCTCTTCTGATGAGCAGGTGTCACCTTGTATGCTAGCCTCTGTCTGTGTATAAATGTGTCAATGGGCAAATGACTGTAGCCTATGTAAAAGCGCTTGAGTTGTTGCAAAGACTTGAAAAGTGCTTTATAATTGGGGTCCATTTGCTATTTAAGAAGATAGAGAATAAATGCTTAACATCAGCATGTTAGCAGGTCACTATGCACATGTTAGCATTTAGCAAAGAAGCACCCTTGTGCTGGAAGTACAGCATAACATCGGTGACATAGTTGTTGAAAATCCCCAAAAAATATTGAACACATACACAAATGGTTTCTCTGTTATGTATGTAATTAACATTCAAAATAATATGACAACAATGCAATTGATTAAATAACAAAAAATAGACCTGTGTTTAACACCTGCATTGCCTTGTAATCTGACACCTGCCTACAGTAAATGGCCTGTGAAGTCTCCAAAGGGGAAGCCATCAGGGGAATGATAATCTGTCTGCTTGGTGAGTGGACCGGGCTGTGCCAGGTGTTGGAAGGGGAGTAGTGGGGAGGGGGGTCGCTCAGTCATGTGGCACAGGGAGGTTTGGCACCGATTCAGATAGAGAGAGGACCAAAGCTCCACTTGGCAAAAGAGGCGTCTGTAAAGTGTGGACGGATGGCACAGACACAGTTTTGACCTTCCTGCAAGGGCTTGGCCACTGGACTGACCCATTAGAAGGGAGATTCATTAGCGACTCCCAAGTGAGGAAGCTAGTTTACTGGAAAGCACATTAGCCCTTTCTCTGTTGGCCCCGTGTGGAAATGCTCACTTAATGTTGCCAAGCATAGCTTGCCACGATGAAGGAAAAACTGAGCCATTTCGTATCCTCTCTCCATTGATCAAGTGCTTATATGCCTCAAACGCCTCCAGACAAAGACATCCATAGACTATTATTAGAAAATGTAATCATCAAAGTGATGGAGGGATAAAGACCAAATAGCGCCATTAAAAACATATCTATCATAGATAATATATGCACAAGATCCTAATGTGTGCGCTATAACGGAGATTTAGAGAGACTGAAATGCTGCACTGCTCATCTGCAAACACACATTAGAAAAAAAGCATGTTTTTCGTGCACAGGCTTCATGCACGTGCAGTAGGATAAAATGGTGTCAACTTTCACAGCGAGGGATCCAGAAATAGACCCTTTTCCAATTGGGGATAACATTTGTAGGCACACAAAAGCCCATGATAATCTTGCGATTTTAGGGAAGAACAAAACAATTAAAAGAGAAAACACAACGGAACAATCTGTGACAGTGTGATCCCCCGGAGTGAAACAAAGAGAATTAGGACACTTTATGTGCCACAACAAATAAACACTGTGATAGATAATAGCTTTTATGGGGCCTGAAGTCTCCCTAGGACATGCTTCTACATCGTAGCAAATTAATTGCATGGAAGCATCTTGATGATGGGAAAAATATGACCTGCATTCCTGACCTTGTCACTTTGATAACAATCTGCGTCCTTTATCAGCAGCAGAACAATGGATTTTCATGGTCAGTAATAAGATAAATACACAAAGACTCTTCAATGAAACACAATAAATACAATATAATTGTGTCTGATTTTCATTTCTACATATTATAAGGGTTAATAGTGTTAAAGTGTCCCTTTGATGTAGCCAACGAAACACAGAGTTATGTCTATGCGGAGATAAATCAAATTAAGACTGACACATGGAAATGTTTTGATTTTTCAAACTGGATAACTACGCACAAATCTTCCCTCACCTGCCATAATAACTTGTACCTTTCCTCTCTTATACATGTTTAACCAACTACCGGGTTATTGGGGACACGCATCAGTGCTTGTGTTCTCCCCCAGGCTACGGCTGGCAGTCAGAGATGATGCTTCAACCGCTCAACACTGCTCTTCTCTCTCTCTGTCTTTATCTCTCCATACTGCACACTACGCAACGCAATACTCTAAGTATTAATCTGGTTTATGAAAAACATTGCATGTATTTAGGAGAAAAAAATATGATGGGAAGAGATAACAATGTTGTGCCGATGATAAGCGCTATACATTTATTTTATGTCTCCCCTTTGTTGTGAAAGTGGTACAAAAATAACAAGCTTTTGAGGCTCAAGATCATTAAAACGAGCATTGAAAAATTAGCTAGATATGCACCATGGCAACCATGTTGGTGGAAATGATTCATTAGCTTTCATAATTTTGACTCTACTTATTCTTACCTTTTTCAGGAAGGCCTATGAAGGTCCTTTGTTAGATCCACAAAGGACCTTCATTTAGATTAAAACAAATAATATCACCACTTAGCAGGCAGGCCTATGGCTGGGGACAACATTTCATTGGCTTTATATGCTATTAAGTTCCATTTCCATCTATTGTTTTTAACTATGAAACTGTTCCACATTGTGGTATAAAAGGAGAGAAGAGGGCAAAACAATACAGCATCGTTTGAGTCTTGCCCTTGACATCAGACCATCAAATCATCTAATGCTTGCAGCAAGCTGCAAGGAATGAAATACAATATGAATATATTGATTGCACTACAGCCATGGCATACAGATGTCTGGTTCTCCTGCCCAGTAGAATGCTCTCCATAACCTCAGCCTCTGACACTCTGGAGCAGGAAGCAGATCCTCAGCCATTTAGGATCAGGTTCGACTGAAGCCGGCTCTGGGCTCAGCATGACAGACATCCCAGTTAGCAGTTTAAGTTCAAAGGCATGGCAGCTGTAGCCTTTAGCTGATCCCACCATTGGAAAACATCACCAGAGGAGCAGAAGTCGGGATGCAGCGGTGAAGAAAATTGAAATCTTAAACTATTTGAAAGATATATTTTTGTGAATTTAAGGGTTCTCTAACCGATGAAGTGTTTAACCAGATATTCTATAGGACAAAGACTCATGCGGAAGAATGGAATGGACAACTTCCAAAAGACAAACAAGAAAACCAAATGACCACAATATGGCAAGTGTCTTGTAGACGGGTCACTTATAAGAGGATATCATTATCTGTGCATCATGCTCCCTTACATTTTAAGTTGTGAAAATGTCATGTAGGCTAATGGTTCCATGCCAAAGTAGTTGACAGATTAATTTAACAGGAGCATGAAATATTGCATCAATGTGGTTTTCATGAACATTTCATGAGAACTAAGTGAGCTTTGTGTCAAGAATGTGGGTTACAGTTCATTTCAGTTAGTGCCCGACCCAGAGCTTAGGGGCTGTTGGGGACCTAACCATCAACAGTGCACATGATCGAGTCAAGAGGCACCAAGCCACACTTGATAAACACTGTTTACTGTAGCCTATACACGTGGCTTTCACACCTCTGCGGCCATGCAGTTCTGGAGAAACATTTAAAGTTAGAGCAGCCTCCTGATCACAAGTGGAAACAGCAGAGCATCATCCATAACAAAACCAACACGGATGTTGTCACTGTAGCGCAAATCCACTTTAAAGCATACGCACACATTCTAGAAAAATCACAGCAGGCGAATAAATTGTCATGGTTTAAAAATATATCTCTGGAAAACAAACTTGTCTAAAAGGTAAAAGCCATTCACTTGCATGCAGCCTGTGAGGAGAAAAACAGCCTACATGCAGCAGGGTTTTCATCATGCCCGCAAATCAGGCTGGATGGTGGGACAGCTGAAACCCTAAAAACCCTGTTCCCACCTTTAAGACACTAGGTCGTGCAGAAAATAATAGCATGACTCTGCTTATTGCACCCCACCCCTCCTCTTCCTCTCGGGTCTCGGGAACGCAGGACAAGCCCTTTTCCCCGCATTCAAGGCGTAGCGGCGCAAACATAATGTGAAGGACACCCCGCCTCCCCCCTTTTCCCTCACCTGGCATATCGTCTTCAAAATCCATGTCGTCTTGTCCCTCGTCTTCATTACTCAGCGACCCCGGCATCTTTATCTCATAGCCCCCAAAGCCCCCTTTTAGGCTGAGAATACTGAAAGTTAACCCTCCAGACGCCGCAGCCCAGGCTTCACCCAAAAACAAATGTATTCGTCGCTCAGTTAAAAAACATGTTTTTATTTTTAAATTTTGGTGTGAATCTGGGGCTTTCTCTTCACGCGTAAAAAATTAAAAATAATATTTTCCACTGATCTCTATCCAGGTCTTGCAGTCTGAAAAATAAGAAAGACAAAAATGGAACACACATGCCCAGATTGTGACGTCTGGTCTGTTGCCATGACGATGCATCCCATAATTTCACCCACAACTAGTTAGTCATGATCGCTTAGTTACTAGTGGTGGCCACTTTAACTAGTAGTGTGCAACAAGAAAAAACACCCCGCGACGCAGCACCATGTGCGGCTAACAGGCGGACTCTGCGTCGCCTGTCGCCGGAACATTCCTCCTGGAAGTCCGGAGAATAGAGACAAACTTCTGCTGCTTTAATATTCACTCACATGCCCGGCTATACATATGAATCCGGACTTTAGGGAGTTAAAAAAACACCATTATGTCTTAAGTGAACATTTCCATGTCAGTTAATACATTAGTCTAATTTATGCTTTCAATTAGCGCCTTATGTGGATAACCCCCCCCCCCCCTCAGTATCAGGCTCCCTAACTGCAAAATTGCACTTTTTAGCAGACACAAAAAACACAAATGCAGCCTGATGGGTGCCTGCTGCGAGAGGAGCACTGACTGCCAGTGGTCTAACTGTTGTCAAGGTTACCACAGCTGTAACACAGGATGCCCCACAGAGAGCTCACCACAGAGAGCAAGAGCCTCAACTTCACTTAATCCATCAAAATACATAAATCAAGGGCTGAGTGTCTCGCAGACACAGATTATGGTTCAATGTGTCCCAATTGTGTTTGAATGTAGCCTATTAATTATAACTAGCTTAATTATTTTTGATTAACCTTATTTTCTCAATTTATATAATGCAAAGATCTGTTACATTTTAGGCTAATGCAAATTGCATTGCTTGCTCAGATTTGTGTACAAAGTACTAAAGCAGAAATAAGGTTTAAAACAAACATTGAACAACTACCAAAGAAGAAACAAACTTAAATATATTCGAAAAAGAGCTAGTTTTGTTTTAATTGCATCTAAATAAGATGCCAACAGTAATACTCTTGTATGTACATATTCAATTGTACCGTTTGTGACAATGCCTAAAGACAAGAAATGAAAGCACTTTAACAATAAAAAAAAGACGGATTGTCTCGTCTCTTTTGAAACTTTATTTAAAGTATTTGAAGTTGCGTGAAGTTTAATCTTCATCCTCCTCTTCTTCCTCATCCTGGTTGATCTGGAAGTAGCGCAGCTCATAGCTCTCCTTGGTGTTGGCCACGACCCGCAGCCAGTCCCTCAGGTTGTTCTTCTTCAGGTACTTCTTGGTGAGATACTTCAAGTACCTGCACAAGTGGAGCAGGTGGTAAGGGGAAACCATCAGACATTGTACATTAGTAAAACGCTTTTCTATTTATAACTATTCATTATTTATACACTCTAAACCAGCAGCAGGCAGTTTGCAGGTCTGCAGTCTTTGAATATGCTTCAACAAATGGGGTGGACTAAATAAGGTCAAACATAACTTTTGAAAGTTGGCATATCCAATGATCACCTGCAACCGTGTGCATTTAGCTATATTTTAATCAACCCTATTTCCGTTACAAATTAAATGTATTATTATCATCATCATCATCATCTAGCCCCAGATGATATACAGGTAATGTCCTCAGTTTTCCATATCAAGTTTTCCATGTAAGAGAGACAGTGGTAGAGTCACCCTCTGGTGGTGGAGTTCCAAACTGGGAAAGAGAAATGGAAGTCTTCTTGCAGTATTCATGCGTGAGCATCAGGCTTGGATTTTCATCATTTTAGGGGCAAGGCCATTTGGCCTTTGGTGTCACACAATTTTTCAGGGCGCAAAGGCCATTGAGGGAAACATTTGGATTTGGAGCTTACAAATAAATAACTTTACTTTCTGATAAGAAAAACACACGAATGACATAGAAAACAAATCACCTGTTTAATGTCAAACATTATATCATATAGGCCTATGCCTCCTTAGTATTACCGTATATAAAATGAAATACTCTACTTTGAATAATTAGTGTTTGCTATGTTTTCCATCTACTACTTCTCTCATTCACAAATATAAAAATATAAAATTCTATGAATATTAGGGGTGTAACGGTACACGTACCGAAATTATTCGGTACGGGCCCTTCGGTACGGTACACGTGTGTACCGAAGTGTACCGAACGAATATAACGTTAAACGTAAAAAATTGAGAACGTGAACAACTTGTTGGAAGTAATCTCAGGTGCTGCGTCGCAGCATTCAGAGTAATTTGCTCACATTGGGTTCAACGCGTCATAGAGCGAGCAAGTCATTTCATTGGACGAGAGGCATACTATGAGAGCTGGTCAGAGGGATGCGTTCAAATGTAGTCAGTAATTTGAGGAACTGTCGAAATGGCGAACGCAGATAAAGTTGAGCTCGAAAATCCTCCAGCATCATTGAAGTCTCCGGTTTGGGAACATTTTGGTTTCGCAGTTACGAACAAGGATGACGGACAAAGACAGGTGGACCGAACCAAAGCTGTTTGTCGGCATTGTTCAACTAACATTGGTTACGTGGCTGGCAATACATCAAACCTGCATACTCATTTGAAAAGGCATCACCCGAACGTGAATATCACCGGTACCAAAAGACTGAAGTGCAAACCCAACTCCCACTAGCATTTAAGCCTCCACCACTCGCAGAGAGTTCAGACCGAGCCAAAGCTATTACAAACGCCAAATATCCTTATGTTGCCATGTTAGCAAAGCGCTACCTGGCTGTATCTGCTACCTCTGTCCCTAGAGAGGGTGTTCTCCACAGCAGGAGACATTGTTAGTGCCAGCAGATCTGCCCTTTCGGCAAGCAATGTGGACAAGTTCATCTTTCTTTAAAACAACATGAAAATACAATGACAAGCAAGTCCTAATGTCAAACTGGCTGCTTAGGTACTAGTACAGTACAGTTCAAATACAGGTTATTTCAGTTCATCGAAAAGCTGCACCTTAATGTTTATTTATGATATTTTGTATTTATTTGAGTGAATACATTATTCACAGTTTAATTAAAAAAATATATGTTATGTTTTGTGATAATTTTTTCTGCTGTACCGAAAACGTACCGAACCGAACCGTGACCTAAAAACCGAGGTACGTACCGAACCAAAATGTTTGTGAACCGTTACACCCCTTATGAATATGTAACAAATATATTCCATTTCAGAGCAGAAGAAACAGCCTTCAAGGGTCAAACTCTGCACATACATCATTCAGCCGTGTACTTTGAAATGCAAAAGTGTGTGTGCGTGTGTGTTTGTGAGAGAGTCTCTTTAATCAACTCCTCACAGCTCCTCATATCTGTTCAGAAACTAGACAAAAGTTAAACATGTACTCCAAACCACAGACTGTGTGTCATGGCGAATACAGTCGCTGCTTTAGTTCCGTCTTCAGGACGTTGTTGTGAGTTTGGACGGAGCAGATCCAGGTTAGTTTCTGATGTGATGGAGATCGCTCCAATCAGAGAACACGCATTTTAAAAGTGTGTCGCCTGCCGTCTTGTCTGCACACTTGTCAAAGCATGGTTTTTACTAACCTCGTGGCATGTGGACTGACAAATGGCCGACAACAGTTTTCATTTATGGTAAACCCTAAACCTTTTAAAACCCCATTTGAGAATCGGCCAGAGTGACCGGTGACCACTCATATTTACCGTGGTGTATTACTAATATCAAAGAAGAGATAATGATCATTAATACATGTATTTGGGTTCTACTCAGTCGTTGGTTACACAAATGTCATCGAAACAACATTTAGATTCAATGAATTTCATTAAGATGTTGCAGTCTCCTCTCGTTCAAAGATTACTGAGAGATTCTAATAACCAAACCGCTGAGGGAGACTAGTCCAAACACATCTGCAAATTAGAAATTGGTTTCTGCCTGGGTAGAATCACCCTCATTAAGAACAGTGGTTCCCATCATGCAGGGCGGGACCCCAAGGAGAGCCCAGAGTTATAAAGGGGAGCACCCTGGGACTAGACATTTTCTTTGTTTGTTCACAGGGAGTTGGTTACCCGTTATGTTTGTGCAAAGCGTCATTATGAGAAAATCTTTTGAAAGCAATGGATGCTGTCACAGCAAGATTCATGCTGCAGTGCCATTGTAATGCAGTTACATTACAGTGTGTCATTTAAGTTTTTAATAAGATATCACACACTAAAGTTGCCGAGATGAATTAATTGACAAGCTCTATAGAAGTCTACAAGCAAGGGAAGCGTCTAGATATGCGTTTATGTAGGTATATGGATATGCGTGATGGAGGGTGGAAATATAGAAGGGTTTGATAACTGCTGTTTAAGAGCATGACCATATAATTGCTGCATGGTATTTTGTACCTCTTTGAGAAGGGAACCTCGGAGTTCACTGCAATTTTACTCTTGCTCCTTTCGATGGACACCACTCCACCGCCAAGGTTTCCAGCTTTGCCGTTAACCTTGATGCGCTCCTGCAGGAACTGCTCCTGCAAGTGTACAGAGAAAAAAGCAAGCCATACACAGCAAGGGTTGGTACACAAACCTGGACAGAACTGATGCAGTGTTTGGCACAAAGTGTTGTGTGTATCTGACAGCTGTTGCACTCTGTGAAATGGACAATATGCATGTTTATGTCTGAAGTGTTGTACTCACAAAGTTGGCAGCGTCCATAATGCCATCCTCAACAGGATGAGTGCAGTCCAGGGTGAACTTCAGGATCTGCTTCTTCCTCTTCCCACCTGTCTTCCTAACAACCTGCTTTTTCTATCACAGGAAAAGAGAGGGTTACTTAAACTCAGACAACATGGCAGATGAATCTTAAAAAAACACCCAAATGGCGAATTATATTATAACGTTCACTTTTGTCAACATATACGTGATTGCCATCATGTTCCCAAGTCTGTAAATGAAACAGTTGAAGTTAAATTCCTCAACATTTTGTATTCCCCATAAAGTTTAACTACCGATGTTTCAAAGCTAGCTGCCGTTAGCATTAAACAGTTAGCCCAACGTGGCTTTAGCCTAACACCGTAAACAAAGCCACAATAAGAAGCTAAAACATCCCTGGCCCTTTATTGATGTACAATAATTAGATATACTTCGCCGACTGCAAAAAACAAGTTAAAATAGTTCGTCTGTATACAGTTTATTTGGACGTTTTCCTACTCACAATCGGGGCCATGGCTCACGCTTTCAGCAAAAAGGAAGGAGCAAAGGCTAGGCAGGCGCTATAATACCCGACCGCATCATCGATCGCATCGATTTATCTGAGATCGATTGAGCTTAGTCTTGTTTAACAGTGCTATAGTTTAAAATGTAACATACGTAACTTCTAATAATGCTCAAATGCACATGTGTTTTAAAACAAGAAACGTTGTTTATATCTCGCGGGCATTGATGAAGCACAAACGGTTGAAAGAGGTCAGACTTTATCTTATTATCAACTTCTGCTTGGTAGTTTTTCAACTAAGTTAACATAACAAATGTTTGCTGAGCTTCTTTTTGACTAACCTTTTAAGTAGAAATATGTATTTTTTTATAACTGATATCAAACAGTCAAAACGGGTATGGCTTTTTTTACGTCACAATGTATGTTGACAGTTAACAGGGAGGGTGTTCAGCACTTCAGATAAATACATACAAATAGTTTTTCAACTGACCTTGGAAGTCAGCTGAAATAAATTAGGAAGAATACATTTCAAGATATGTAGAGACAAGGTTTCCCATATAAATGAATACTTAGTTAATTAATTTAACTGAGCCGTTGTTTCAAACACATATGTATTTCCCCGAATGATTACCACTAATATATATATTATATTATTATATATATACTAAACGTATTTACACTAAGCCTCCAAGAAAATGTGGTTTGTTGGAAATTATTATGAAAGTTATGAACTTATTCTCACATTTTTGTTGTTAAATTAGAATTGAAACTTCTTTTTTTCTTTAATTATGTAATTGCTCTAATGCAACATAACAAAAACTAAGATTAAATGAGAAATACTTTTTCTAAAAAGTTGTTTCCAAAACTCAAAGAAGGCATGAAACATAATGCGTCAGTGATACATTAAAAGTAATCTTCTTTATTGTCCACACCGACCCTACCGGTCAGGGGCGGTTCTAGGGGGGGGACCTCTGACCCCCCTGTGGCCCCCCTAACAATGAAAAGGTTCTTTTTTCTTTTTTTTTTAAATGTATATTTTCTGGTACTCGGTTTGCCAAAGCAGGATGTTGTTGCTGTAATGTGAGATTGTGCAGACACCCTTATGTAAAGTAGAGATGTAACTGTTCATTGCCTTTATTTTTATATAAATATGGTTTTAGTGCAAACATTGCACTATAACTTAAGATGAAGCTAACAGTAATAACTATAAGATCCATCTGAAATAAATAAGTGTACTGAAACAAATACCAATAACTGTATTGCATTGTTTTCTTATGCGCAATTACTTCATACTGTCTAGTTCTCTTTTTCGTCCTGCATTTATTGCCCCCCTCAGAAAATAACTGGCCCCCCAGTGGCCCCCCCCCCAGTCAAATTGGTCTAGAACCACCACTGTTCAAGACGTTACAACAGAGTGACAGTAGAAATAGGACAACTGTATTTGTCATCTCCATGGCACTGCACTATTAAATGTCCCTTATGCACTTTGGCCACACTGGGGGCTGGCACGAGGTGTGTGCTGCCAGCTGCCTGGCGGAGGGACCACTATTGAAGAGTTTCTGCATCGCTCTCATTCCTGCTGGGGGTAGCTGATAGCACAACTGAAAGGTAAGACAGTGGCTCTGTCTGCTTTCTGTTGACTAGCCTTCTGCATTTACAATATCATTTGTTTTCTGGATATAATGTTGCTGCTGACAATGTATTTGATGTTATTTATAAGCCGCCTTTGGATTGTGTGTTGTCACTGAAGCCCCGGCACTCTTTAGACATCTGACAAGGTAAGCAACAAAGAAATAAAGCTTGTTTATGCTTATTAATATCTGACTATCATCATGAAAGTGTTGCATATCGCAGTCATCTTAGCCTCACTTTTATTAACAGAAATAATTGGACCATACATTAAAGCTTGGTTTTAAAACTTGTCTCTCACAGTTTGTCATCATTGGCATGCTCTGTTTGCAGATGGCAGGAGAAATCTTCACCAACTTGGATAACCTCTTTAATGTGGATTGTGCCAATGTCCACCCGCTGGTGTGTCACATGTGCCATGAGCAGTACCGGTCCCCGTGTTTGTTGGACTGCTACCACATCTTCTGTGCCCGCTGCCTGCGAGGCCGGATCAATGACAACCGCCTCAGCTGCCCCCTCTGTGGGTAAGAGATAGCACTGTGAGGTGGATCAGAACCCATTTAGGCAGCGTATATTATCAGAAAGCAATGGAAAAGCAAACAAGTTTTTATTCAAACTTACCAATGTGTTGAAAATTCATCAAAATTATGAACGTTTTAATCATGAACAAAAAACAAACCTTGATTGGTGTGTTGTGGTGTACGTAGGATATCTGAATCTGGATATCACAATTCTGCTACTTAATCATACAAATAAAATAATATTGAAATGCCAGGTAATGAGCAGGTTATCTAACAAACATGATTAAGATGATTACATTAGCGTTAAAACACAATACTGCTCTTTGAATCCCCATGTGTGAACATTCCCATTTCTCTCAGAGGCCCCAGTTTTGCTGCAAGGGATTTGTTCCACATAAGTTGATTAGTATGTTGGTTGGGTTCGAGATTTGAGGGGAATCCCATTGGTTCCAGGGAGCATCAAGTCCCTCTGGTTTGGTTTCAGGGGGCAGCACGGGGACCCGGTGCTGGCCCGGTCTGGGCAGGGCAGGCCGGAGTGGCTGGAGCAGCTGCAGGGTCCCCAGCGCTCAACAAGGCCAGCAACTTCCTCTAACACCAGTCAGCAAGCATACTGCTATTTGGCACCAGTTTAGGGCAATCTAAACTGGTCACATGATACCAATCTATTTCCTCCCCTATTAAGGAATGAACCGTGATTACCTTCAGGTCTGTGTATATAATACAGGGAATAACAGTGATGAGCTGTATTGCATTGAGTATAACAGGGGTCTTTCGTCAGATACAATTTGACCCAGATGTTGGGATTGCTCCTGCGTGGATGCAGACAATTAAACAGCGATGATGAGATTTGATTTCACTGCATTATTTTCAACTGCTTTTGTCGTGTGCCTTAGTTCGTTTTATTGATTGGATGATGCTTTTTTTATGCCAGAAGGAATTTGCTTTTCAGTGTGGGCATGGCATTTTACATGCACAACAAAATCATACATTAAAATATATATTTTATAACTAAAGGGAGCAGCCAGCACATAGCAGACACCCACAGTAACCTGTATGTCATTAGGAATTACCATTGTATATTACAGTGACAACTGCTTGTTGAGCAGCTCATGTGATCTGATTCTGCTCTGTCAGGTCTATATCAGGTCTATATCAGGTCTATGTCAGGTCTATATCAGGTCTATATCAGGTCTATATCAGGTCTATATCAGGTCTATGTCAGGTCTATATCAGGTCTATGTCAGGTCTATATCAGGTCTATATCAGGTCTATGTCAGGTCTATATCAGGTCTATGTCAGGTCTATATCAGGTCTATGTCAGGTCTATATCAGGTCTATATCAGGTCTATGTCAGGTCTATATCAGGTCTATGTCAGGTCTATATCAGGTCTATGTCAGGTCTATATCAGGTCTATATCAGGTCTATATCAGGTCTATGTCAGGTCTATATCAGGTCTATATCAGGTCTATATCAGGTCTATATCAGGTCTATATCAGGTCTATATCAGGTCTATATCAGGTCTATATCAGGTCTATGTCAGGTCTATATCAGGTCTATGTCAGGTCTATATCAGGTCTATGTCAGGTCTATATCAGGTCTATATCAGGTCTATGTCAGGTCTATATCAGGTCTATGTCAGGTCTATATCAGGTCTATGTCAGGTCTATATCAGGTCTATATCAGGTCTATATCAGGTCTATGTCAGGTCTATATCAGGTCTATATCAGGTCTATATCAGGTCTATATCAACCTCCTCTTAAAATAGGCTTTCTGTTGAGGCTATATATGTATGAATTCATCATCCTCATCCAAATTGTATCCACTAGCCTATGAGCTAGTTGTTTGTAATAATAATTAAATAGAAATACAATTGCACATTAGAGCTGAACCTGAGGCAACTTATTGTTTGATATGAACCTGTGTCGAGGCAGATAAGCTGCTGTAAGTAATACCAACAGCAGTGGTTTTATTCATAGCACAAGAACAAATATGAATCCAGGCAATCACATATTTTCAGTGTAAATAACCCTGTGGGCTCAGGCTGCTGGGGGGGGGGGGCAGCCCGGCAGCTATTTCCATCAGCAGCCTGCTAACAGCTGATCACTCAAGAACCGTAATCTAGGAATGCACTACTCTGCTAGTAGAACACAATAGATCCCCGTTGCTATGAAAACGAGATTAAACACGCACAGCAGACGGGCAGGAAACATTAGCATCACAGCAACTGACTCAGGAAAACAGCATTATGGGTCAATCAAACAGGCCTGTGCTAATATTGTTAATGCGTCAGACGCTGCATCTGCCGTATAATCCTGCTCTACCTGACATCACATGTGATTGTTTAACCATTTAGGGAAAGGATTAGCTTAAAGAAATAGGACTAGTGAAGATTTTATTAAAAAGATAGTTGGTGACTATTTTGATATTCAATTGACCATTTTAGTCGAAACTTGAACTCTCAAATGTTAAGGTTTGATTATTATAATTTGTATTTTGGAATTATGGATGGATAAAATCAAATTAATTATATTTGAAGATGCCATTTTGGGCTTTTGGAAAACATACATCTTCTGATCTTCTGATTAACTAATGAAGGACGTCATTGTGAGCTGCAGCCCTAATCTATAAATAAGATGGTGTAAAATGTCAAGTTAAATCTTTGAAAAAGCACCCAGTCTAATCAAAGAACACATCCTGGCTCTCCCTCAGAGCAGTGCACATCTGACAATAAGAAATGTTCCATCTCTTAATATGTGCAAACAGCAGAGTATTCATTTAGATAATGTCATGCTTTACAGGTATAGAACATATGAATTTGTCGCACAGTAGTTCTATTGAGCAAAATAAATATGTGGAGATAAGAGTGCCATCTTCTGGAATGTCACAAGAATGCAATAAAGATGAAAGCTAAAGGATGTATTTTTAATAAAAGCAGCATTCATGTTTTTACAAATCATGTTACTTTATTTTAACGGTACATTTAGAACTTAGAACAGGTTATTATACTAATGGAAACAACCCAGTATTAAACTTAAGAGGAAATATGGAGCGATACGATTATGGCTGGGGTTTCTTTTTGATGACATCAGGCTTATTCAGTCCTTTTCAGGGGATGCTGGCAGTTCAATTTTCATTTTCGTATCCCTCCGTCTTCATGTCGTTCAGTCCGAGATCTTCGTTCTGCTCAAAGGTGCGGGTGTACTTCTCAATGGTGATGTCAGGGTCTGGGTCGGGGGCGTACACGTTCTGCATGTAGCTGTTCCCTGTGGGGTCGTCCAGGATGAAGTGGATGTTCATTTCTCCAGCTATTATTTTGTCAATCTTCTCCCCAAACGCTTGCAGCTTCTCAAACCGATCTGATGAGCTACTGTCGCCGCAGATGAAGGGGTTTTTGGAGACGATCAGATCTTTGATGTCTTTCAGCAGCCCCTCCAGGGTGGTGAACTTCCCCCCCACGGCCGCCATCCCCAGCTCAAACTCCAGCTCGGGGATGCTGAGGGAGCACGTCTCCGACTTGAGCACGTCTCGGGTCATGTCTGAGGGGTCGGTGACGTGCAGGGTGATCTTGGTGCCCATCGCCTCCGTGGCTCCACCTGATTTCACCTCGTTGGTCCTGTGGCTACAGCTGTCACAGTTAGTGGCCATGATGATGACCTCCTTGAAGTGAGGGATCTCCACGATCTTCATGTTGGTCCTGGCTGGAGCGTTGCATTCAGGGCAGTTGGTGTTAAACCCGAGAACCTCATCTTTCATGGTTTCTATATCGTTACCGGCTGGTTCTTCCTCCAGGTCATCATCAGCCCTCAACCCCAGCTGCATGTCCTGCTGCATCGTCCTGGTGAACTTGGTCACAGTGAGCGCCTCATCCCTCTGGGGGGCGCGTGGGTTTTCAATAAAGCTGTTTCCAGATGGATCCTCAATCACCAGAGTGAATTCGCTCTCCACTTCTTTTAACTTCTGCAGTTTCTGGATGAATTCCTCTATTTTGTCAGCCACCTCGGGGTAATTAGCTCGCCTGAGAGTTTGGTCCTGCTGCAGCCCTGCAGCTGCTCGTTCGATAAGACCCTCGATGGTGGTAAGAGCCCCTTTCTGGGTGAAGGGAGGGATTTCAAAGTCCAGATCTGGGATCCTGGTGGTGGCACCGTCAGATTTCACCACTTCCCTGTCCAGGTCCTGCTTTGTTTTGACTTTGAGGGTGTAGCAGACGCCCTGGTCCTGGATCCGGCCCGCAGACTGGATCTCTGTGTTCGACCAGCTGCAGTTGTCGCAGTTGAAAGAGCTCACGATGACTTCTTTAAAAAAGGGTATTTTGGTGAGCAGAATACGTGTCATACCGTTTAAGTGGCAGTTCATACACATGCTCTCAATCTCCGTGATGTCGTCTCCGTCGGCGCTGATATCCCTGAACAGGTTCTCACCTCCGACACCTCGCACATTGTCCTCGGTAATAACAGACATTCTTAACGCTGAATATGTTTCCCTCGGGGTAGAAACTGTGTCCTCACGGTCCTCGTTCAGTTGTTTATCTTGTTGGAAGCTTCTAGATGACGCACACGCACATTTGAAAGATTCAACAGACTCTTCCGCATTTTCTTCTTCTACCGTGGCGGTATCCATCAAGATCACTGCTGCCCCCTACGGTTTTATACGGTACTGCACGTAGGGCAATCAAACAGGTGTGTACAACTATTTTAGGGATTCATATAATATCTTGCACTGCATAATGCCTTTAGTCTACATTTGAGATTTTTTTTAAATATACTGCGATCAAATCATGAATCAGTACAACCACAAAATGTCCATGTATTATTATTAATATTATCACTATTATTATATTTTTTATTATTATGATTTGTATTATTTTAATACACCAAATGTTAGTAACAGGACAAGAAAAAAAAGGTATTACTTAATGTTCCTCCATATACAAGTACATACATAAACACACATTTATGTACAATAATATTGACATGTGTGTATAGACATTTTACAATTCCTACATATTTGAAATGTTAATTTGAACTTGCCTTTTAAAATGCAACATACATACATTTTTGTGTTTTTTTTTCCTGAAGAATTTCAATGAATTTGTTTTACCTGAGTTGGGTTTGGATTTTTGTGTAAATTGTTTTAATTGGTACTGCTGCTAGTTTCTTTCTTTTTACTCAGCCTGGAAAGTATTTGAATTGTCGGATTACTCAGTAACATTGAAAAAACGTTACATAGCCTATTTATTTCACAAATTGTAGGTCTGTTGTTGCATTGTGAGTTTTTTCCCCTAACTCTACACCTATGGTTATTATGCTTTTTATTCTTAATTGTTGTTGTAGGGGATGTGGATGGAAAAGGAGAAGAAGTGGTTGCTTGTTACTTATTTTTCACTTATTTCTGATCAATCTGTGTTAATAATTTCTGGCAACCTCAGCATGTGGAACAACACGTATATTAACTTTCTAATTCAGTGATAACTGTCGTGATTTTCTGTATAAATGTCTGTTTCTGCAACAGATACCCATCCATTTTGAAAGGGAACAGCTCCCTGCCTCCAGAGGACCGTCTGCTGAAGTTTCTGGTCGACAACAATGCAGAATCTGAGGAGACGGTGCAGTGTGCCAACTGCGACCAGGAGAGTGACAAAAAGGTATCAATATTTTTTTTTTTTTAGGTGAAGGTCACTCAATAATTGGCCTGCATTTTAAAACAAACGTTTGTCCGTCCAAAGTTTTAGTAACTTGATAACATCATCAATAAAAACCTTAAGTTTCAGGCTTGCAAGGCATACAAATAAATCAAGAAAAAAACTAGTACGAAACACTGGCAATTTAAACACAGGCTGCTCTTTCATTCTTAATTACAATTGTACACATGTTACAACTAGTTTATTTTTGTAATCAAATATTGCCTTGTGTTACTTTAAACAGAACACAAAGTATACAAATTAAAAAGGACGTTAGCATCGGGAATCATATTTCTTTCCCCTTTTTTCTCTCCGAACAGGATGCAGAGGTGATGTACTACTGTAACACCTGCAGCCAGCCACTTTGCAGCACCTGCAGGGAGTTGACTCACAAAGCCAAAATGTTTTCCCACCATGAGATTGTTTCCCTGGCCAAACGCTCCAGAGCCAAACACAGGAAGTGCTGTGAGTGCCACCTGTACATCGTAGTTTGTATTCTGAAACCTCTTGTATTGCACAAACATGCTCAGTGGAAAAAGAGAATATTGAATAGTCCTCACACTCTTCCAGGCTCAGGTTAAGTCATTGTCTCCACAGCTCTCCACGAGGAGCCCTACATCCTGTTCTCTACAGAGAACAAGTCCATGCTCTGCATCAAGTGCTTCAGAGACATGCAAGTGTGAGTCACATTTCATAAGATCTTCTTTTCTTCCCTCCCATCTCTCTTCATGTATCTTCTATTCTCTTATTTCCCCCTCTCTTGTCTTCTCTTCTAGTCTCTGTTTTTCATTAGATCGTTCCTATTTCTTTCTTCTCTTGCGTGGTGTCATGAGGGTTAAGGTTATATTTTCTTCTCTTCTGTTATGTTATCTTTGCTTCCCTTCCCATCCTCTCTCTCCTCCACATTAAATGAGATGTTGTTTGTTTACCACAGGGAGAGCCGGACTCACTGCATTGATATCGAAACAGCGTACGTGCAGGGCTGTGAAATGTTGGACCAGGCTGTGCTGGTGAGAGTCCTGTCTGTCTGTCTGTCTGTCTGTGTCTGTCTGTCTGTCTGTCTGTCTGTGTTTGTCTGTCTGTACGTCTGTCTGTCTGTCTTTCTGTCTGTACACCTGTCTGTCTGTCTGTCTGTCTGTCTGTCTGTCTGTACACCTGTCGGTCTGTCTGTCTGTCTGTCTGTCTGTCTGTACACCTGTCTGTCTGTCTGTACACCTGTCTGTCTGTCTGTTTGTCTGTCTGTCTGTCTGTACGTCTGTCTGTCTGTCTTTCTGTCTGTACACCTGTCTGTCTGTCTGTCTGTCTGTCTGTCTGTCTGTCTGTCTTTCTGTCTGTACACCTGTCTGTCTGTCTGTCTGTCTGTCTGTCTGTCTGTCTGTCTGTCTGTCTGTACACCTGTCGGTCTGTCTGTACACCTGTCTGTCTGTCTGTCTGTTTGTCTGTCTGTACACCTGTATGTCTGTCTGTCTGTCTGTCTGTCTGTTTGTCTGTCTGTCTGTCTGTTTGTCTGTCTGTCTGTTTGTCTGTCTGTCTGTCTGTCTGTCTGACTGTCTGTCTGTCTGTCTGTTTGTCTGTCTGTATGTCTGTCTGTCTGTCTGTCTGTCTGTCTGTCTGTCTGTCTGTCTGTCTGTCTGTCTGTCTGTCTGTCTGTACACCTGTCTGTCTGTACACCTGTCTGTCTGTCTGTTTGTCTGTCTGTCTGACTGTCTGTCTGTCTGTACACCTGTCTGTCTGTCTGTTTGTCTGTCTGTCTGACTGTCTGTCTGTACACCTGTCTGTCTGTCTGTCTGTCTGTCTGTCTGTCTGTCTGTCTGTCTGTCTGTCTGTCTGTCTGTCTGTCTGTCTGTCTGTCTGTCTGACTGTCTGTCTGTCTGTACACCTGTCTGTCTGTCTGTCTGTCTGTCTGTCTGTCTGTCTGTCTGTCTGTCTGTCTGTACACCTGTCTGTCTGTACACCTGTCTGTCTGTCTGTTTGTCTGTCTGTATGTCTGTCTGTATGTCTGTACACCTGTCTGTACACCTGTCTGTCTGTCTGTCTGTCTGTCTTTCTGTACACCTGTCTGTCTGTCTTTCTGTCTGTACACCTGTCTGTCTGTCTGTCTGTACGTCTGTCTGTTGCATATACAAAGCAATTAGAAGAGGGAAAGAAAGACATTTTGTTTTTACAAAGACTTTCATTAAGGTGACGCTTTTGCCCAAGTGACTTATAATAAGTGCAATATTCGATTAAAAAACAAACTCAAAATAGCAAGAAACCGGCAAGATCATTCACTTTTAAAGCCTTTTAAGTGCTGGTGCATGTGTTGCAACCATACAGTCTATGGTTGCAACTACACTGTGTTAACCACAACTCCCAGAATGCAAATGGCCCTCAATTAAACCTAAATATCTGCTCAAAGCTTTGATCAGGGATTTTCTAGTGATGCTGGCTATCCCAACAACACTAACTGAAGCTCAAAAGGAATAGCTTAAAATCAAGTTTAACCCCAGCACACTTTATGACAGTTTACACATATATGCATACTGTATACATAAACAAACACTTTATCCACAAGTCTTTAATAGAAATATGTATATAAAAAATTCAACTTACATTCACTGTAATTAGCTTTTAATAGCCTCATCAATGCTTGCATGTTTCTATTAAAGTTTTGTTAAAGACTCAAATGTTTGCCAGTGCAGGAGCATACGTGTTTTCATTGAGTGACCCCCCTCCTCCGTCTGCAGGTGGTGAAGGAGCTGCAGACTTCAGCCAGAGAGGCCATCATTCTGCTGAGAGCCATGATAGGAGAAGTGTGTCTGAACGTGGAGGAAGAAGAGAGTGCAATCTGTTCTCTGTTCAACAGCTTACAGGTTATATAATCATCCTGGTGATACATTACATTACATTTAGCTGACGCTTTTATCCAAAGCGACTTACAATAAGTGCGTTCGACCAGGAAGACACAACCTTGAAGAAAACAGAATCATAAAGTACATCAGGTTTCATAGAGCCAAACATTTCAAGTGCTACTCAACTGGCTTTAGGTAAGCCAGCTCTTTATTAGTATATAAGTGCTCTGTTAGCAGTGCTTTGTTAATAGTTCTATTGCTCGAAGTGGAGTCGAAAGAGATGAGTTTTCAGTCTGGAAGGTGTGTAAGCTATCTGCTGTCCTGATGTCAATGGGAGCTCATTCCACCATTTTGGAGCCAGGATAGCAAACCCACGTGTTTCTGCTGATGTGAACTTGGGTCCCCTCGCAGTGCGTGTGCAGCGAGTCGTTTGGCTGATGCAGAGCGGAGTGCTTGCGCTGGGGTGTACGGTTTAACCATGTCCTGGATGTAGGAAGGGCCAGATCCATTCGCAGCATGGTACGCAAGTACCATTGTCTTGAAGTGGATTCTAGCAGTTACCGGAAGCCAGTGGAGGGAGCGGAGGAGCGGAGTGGTGTGGGAACATTTAGGAAGGTTGAAGACCAGACTTGATCAATTGTTTCTTTTTCCACTAGTTACTTAATCAAGAGAGGAACTCCTGCAACCACATATTTATTTAAATGGACAATGTTGTGATACCAGGTCGAATCCTCGCTATGTTGCTTCAATCTGTTTATTTTTATTAAGTTACACTCAATACCCCATAAAGGCAAAGTAAATATAGGGTTCTACAAAATGTAATCTGGAGTCCAACAAGTGACAGCCAGGGCAAAACCAAGCGATGAGGTGGAAGAATCAAAATGTCAATTTAAAAGAGGCACTGTTATGCTCTTTGGGGTTTTCTCTTCCCTGTAGTGTTCTAGAGGTTTGTGTGCATGTAAATGGTCTGCAAAGGCTAAAATACCAAAGTTCCCTCCAGAGGGAGTTTCTCTCCCACAAATATGTTGTTATGTTATATTATTATGTAATAGTATATTTTGGAGCTTTATTACTGTAAGCAAGGTTATTAGATACTTAGTTTATAAAGAGTACATGAACATTACAGATTTCTGAAGTCAAAGTTAAAAATGAGATTCTAACACTGTCTAACCTCAGTCAAATATGAATGAGTAGGAAGTTGCTCCATGTGAGTTCATTAACACAGCTTGGCCACTGGAGGTCTCTGTTTACCTATTTGTTAGATATTAGTGTCTTTTTTTCATATTGAACATTCAGAGTGCAGACACCATGGATTTTACACAATTTCCCCCCGCAATTTTGAAAATTCATTAAGTGTTAGAGAGCTCAAGGCCATTCTCACAGCAGTGTAAGTAATAAAAGGCTCTGTTTTCCTCACAGGAAAAACTGGCAGAGAGGAAGAAGATTCTCCTGAAAGCAGCTCAGAGGTAAAATAGACATTCATAAAGATGAACAGTTCTTGTATGAAAGTGTTATATTGTTGCCTCAAAGCTTATTATAATTGTGATCATATTTACCTGCTGTCACAAGGTCACTTAGTTGTTCTATTGTATCATGCTGTATTGTACTCAGGGGGATGAATAGCACGTTTCCTCCTTATCACACTCCTTTCAAAACACATTTTCCTGGGTTGTATTCATTTTAGAAATTCTTCATGAAGGAAGAAAAACCGTGAGAAGAATCATCTCGTTGAAGATAAATGAAATAACAGATATCATTATGTGACAGAAAACAAAGAAAAATACAAAATCAGGAGATCAAACTCCAAGGAGTGCATGCAAATCAGTCATTCATAGATTATAGAAAAGTATAATGGCACAATTGATAAAGTTATGAAGCATCGTAATCCTTTATTCATCTCAACAAAGCATTACTGAATCAATCCACCTTAATATTAAACCATATTGGATCCAATCAATGAAGATGGGGCCAATTGAAGATTATTTGTAAACAAGTCAACATTATGTATGTTTTTATAATCTTTCTCAAGCCCATAATGTCAACAACTTCTGCAGGAAAACTTAGATGGGCTTTCTTCCACTTTAAATACAAACCAAGCACGTTTCGCACCTCCTTTCTGAAATGTGTGTTTGTTGCATCCGCCATTAGTGTTCCGTGAACATTAACAACACAATATATTGTCCTGAGAATAGGATCATAACTTGTTCTTCATTCATGGCAGCTTGCCACGACCTTACTTACTTTGCTTGCTCGTGCAGAAACCAAACTATAAAGTGATACCGATTTAAGAAATGAGTTTGGATGATGACAGCCTCCCAAATCATTAATTAAGCATTAACTCCAGCCACTAACATAATTACACATTTAACAACATCCCTACTGTGATCATTTAAGATTGATTTAATGTCAGCCTAGGTTTGCAACTAATTAGTCTCTAAAATCAAATTATTGCACATCAGTCACTTTTTATGTTAGATTAATGATATAGCACTAAAATATATAGTGTATAAAACATAACGGATATAAAATGTTTGTAAACTCACATCTCCAAATGGACAAATCTGAATGAGTGTTATATCTGAGCACTTTTTCTATTTGAGCGCCCGCTCCATGCATACGTTTGTGATTGAACGAGAACAGTGTTGTGCACGTGAGTGTGTATCTGCTTGCGCTCTGTGGGGATCTTTAATGAGATTGTTCGTGCCCTCCAACGCTCTTTCTCTCTCGTCTGCCTGGAAGCCGTCCAGCGGCTGGGTTCCCGGAAGAGTAGGGGCTATTTATGTTTGTGTGCGTGGGTCTGCTCTGTGCATGTGTGTGTTTGTTACACAGAGAGAAGACCGATAGATTAGCGTCTGAAAATATGGAGTATGTTGTGTGTGGTTGCAGATCCTGAGCTGGGTCCTCTGAGTGTTTCAGTAGTGTTACATGTGTGTATGTTTGTGTGTGTTGCAGTCAGCACGAGGAGAAGGAGAAAGCACTAAAGGAGCAGCTCTCACATCTTACTGCCCTCCTGCCAACCCTGCAGGTAGAGCAAAAACAATGGCATGGTCAATCTGAGGGGTCACATGTGATTAATGCGTTAGGGAAGAAGAAAAAACAAAGTCCTGATACACACAGGATTGTGTTTAGCTTTTGGACTTTTCTTTAACTTGATTTATAATTGTTATCCATAGTGTCTCATTACCTTTGTGCCTGGAACAGGTAGTTCAATTTAACCATTTATGCCAAACCAGACACGTTTTTTTGTAAAGACTCACAAGTCAAAATGATGCTCTCATCTTAAAGGTGGGGTATGTAATTCATTTCAGAAACACTTGTTGTTATATTCCATGGAATGCTCTTAACATCCTGATAGCAATGAATATATTAAATGCTTTGACAATAAATACATTAAAAAAAAAAGTCATCTGTGGAAGCCGTGGCTCTGTAAAAAGCACGACCAATCATCTGAGCCGGCTAAAGTAACTGGATGGCCTACCTGCCTGTCAGCCTTCCATCTGTGCACAAACTTATCTCTTGCCCTCATTGGTCATGTGCGCGTTCCTGTGTGTTGGAGGAGGGGCTCTGTAAGGAAGTGGCAGATTTTTTCCGGTTGTGTATTTTCAAATTCTAGCGCACTCGAGCCGGTTTCTGAAACTTACCTACCCCACCTTTAAGTCATTTGTTTTATTTTTGTATCAACTAATCAATGAAATGGTATTTATATAGCACTTGTCATCCAATCAAGGTGACACAAAGTGTTCACAAACCAAAACACAACACAAGTATAGGTTTAAAAACACTTAAAACCAATAGAAGTCAACAAATACATGGCTTAATAAAACAAATTCATTGAATTTCTAAATCAATCAATAAAAGACTAAATGAATAAATAATTATAATACAAATATAATAAGAATCAGAGCATCAATTCAAGCTTTTTGCACTTACCCTTCAGGTTCAGGTGTTTTATTTGTACACGTAGGTAGATTTTGTTAGCTGTTAAAAGACTGGCATCCATTGTGACACATTTTAGAAAACAACTCAAACAACAAGTCTTAATAAAAAACAAAATCTTTACCCTATGCTTTCAATTTAACATTTATTCTGAAAAGTAACTGCAGTTTCTAGTATTAAAGTACAAGGGAAATTAAGCATTAAATAAAATGGCTCAAGTGATGTACAAGTAGGTTCAAATTGTACTTGAGCAAAATATACGTTCTTCCTGCCTTTTATGAATGTGCTGAATATGATGGTTCTGACCTTCTTACGTGTGCAGTTAGTTTTGGGATCCGTCTAATACCATTTCATCTCAGAGTCAGTCTGCTGGTGTCTCATATTGCATGCAGCTTGTTTGAAATGCAACCTTTCAGCTCAGTTGTTTGTTCTTGTTTCAGGTGCACCTCGTCACCTGCTCGGCTTTCCTCAGCTCAGCCAACACGTTTGAATTTCTGGACATGGGCTACGTGAGTGCAGACACATGAACTATGTATGGATATGTGTAGCATTTCATGATCATTTTGATCAAATATGAATATAGAGTGGCAGTGATGCAATACAAGACATATGTTGGCAAGAAAGAGAAGCGGGAGAGGTAGGAGTGAATACCAAAAAAAAGGAATAAAAAGGTTCATGTTTGTCACATTATCAGTGTTTCTGAAACCCTTACAAAGAGCTTCATCTTTATACTAAGGACACTTTCTTGGCAAAAGACACACTGCTGTATGAGCTGGCATTGCTCTTTAAATGGAGGCTGTCCATAATGTCCGGATGTTCTTGCTTACACAGCAACTCATGGAGAGGCTGAAGCGGATTGTAAAGCTCCCTCATCGACTGAGACCGGTGCAGAGCAGCAAAGTGAGTACGGAGCTGCCCTAACGCACAGATGGAAACGATTACGTTCAGAATGTGCTTCGCTGCAGTGTGCTGATTAGTTGTTGCACTTGTTCTCAATGCACTTTCATATTGTTTTCTCCTCCGTGGCCCTAAAGCACAGAACACAAAGAAAATTGAGTTTCAGTGCCTTCTAAGAATATTATTATATCATTGATATACAGTGATATCAGTATGCACCGATATGCACTTTGGCTTAGATGGTAATTACATTTCATCCGCTCGTGCCTGCGCTCTGCACAATGACAATAACGTTCAATTATTATTTTTTCTAATCTAATGGAAGCTTTAGTCATTTAAATATGTATTTATCTAGGGACGAGATGCATTAGTCAACATTAATGTGATTTACATATGCCCAGATTTAGCCAATAGGCTCATGTTCATCTACAGTTAAACCCAATATAGAATATACACATACAACGGCAGATGCATCAGAACTTTACCATAACTAAACATCTCTAATGACCACAACATGTTTAAAGAAAAATGCAGTTTTCAATGATTAAGTATCATTTCTGGATGTTTCATGTGTATATGTTCATAATGTTAAAGGGGCCCTATAATGCTCTTTGGGCTTTTCCCTTTCCTGTATTGTGTGATATAGGTTTGTATGCAAGTAGATGGTGTGCAAAGGGTTAGGGTAAGATCTGCAAAGGGTTAGGGTAAGATCTGCAAAGGGTTAGGGTAGGATCTGCAAAGGGTTAGGGTAAGATCTGCAAAGGGTTAGGGTAAGATCTGCAAAGGGTTAGGGTAGGATCTGCAAAGGGTTAGGGTAAGATCTGCAAAGGGTTAGGGTAAGATCTGCAAAGGGTTAGGGTAAGATCTGCAAAGGGTTAGGGTAGGATCTGCAAAGGGTTAGGGTAAGATCTGCAAAGGGTTAGGGTAGGATCTGCAAAGGGTTAGGGTAAGATCTGCAAAGGGTTAGGGTAAGATCTGCAAAGGGTTAGGGTAAGATCTGCAAAGGGTTAGGGTAAGATCTGCAAAGGGTTAGGGTAGGATCTGCAAAGGCTAAAATCCCAAAGTTCCCCCAGAGGGAGTTTCTCTACCACACAGTCCACAAGTGTAACGTCGTGATGTCATTATGTTACGCCAGTAAAAAAGGATTTTAAGGCACTGGGGCTGCCTGAAACGCGTCCATTGGACTCCATCATTTACTTCCATAATATAGTGACATCACTCTATAACACTGGGACTCCTATTGGCTAGTGTTCCAACACATTGTACGTGATAGGCTAAGTGGCGGGACATCTCTAAGTGGTTAGCCAATCACAACAGAGCCAGACAGCTAACCAGTCAGAGCAGACTGGGCTCTGGTTTCAGACAGAGGGTGAAAAGAGGTGCTGCAGCACAGGCAGGATGAGAAAAAGAAAGAGCTTTTTGAACATTAAAGCATGAAGACATGTCACAGTAGAGACACAACATACAAAATGAGCATAATAGGACCCCTTTTACAGATAAGCACATCATATTATAAGGTAATGGGCATGATAGTGTCCTTTTCTTTTTGATAATGATAGTGAGATTCATTATCTTAACCAATAGTAGGACTGTCTGTAAGAATAGTCATTTTTCTGCCAACTCTGGATTGTAATTGTCTTTTATTTGATTTGTTTTACTTATTTACTTTTGGCCCAGTTAGGAGTGTTTTCCTTTCAGTTTTTCATCGAAACCTAAAGAATAATATGGCAGAATAGAAGTTCCCTTGTCCCACACCTCTAAGTGACTTTATGTCCCTTAGATCAACACAGACCACAGGATTGAGTTTGCCCGCTGCCTGGAGCCCTTATTGCTGCTGGGTCAGCGCTGCCCTCCCTCTGTTTCCGGATCTATAAGTGTTGCAGCAAGGTGAGATCATGTACCTGCTGCCACATACCATTTCAATGTAATCCCTGCTTTACAACGTGCTTACACTGCCTGAATTTGACCGTGGCATTGTTTGGATTCTTCCAAGAAAGCATAAAGTCTGGGCAGAAAATGTCACACTTGTGAAGAATGCAAACAGAACATCTGTGATTGGTTTGCTCGTACAGATGGTAGACAGTGATGACTGCAGTGAGAGCAGAGGAGGCGCCATGCTGAGTCTCACTATGGCAGCTATTCTATCTATCTGTAAGCTCTGTGCACTGATATGTTTACGCAACTCACCTTGTTGCATAGTTGGGAAGGCGGCAGTACATCCTGATTTAGAAAGAGACCGTTTTGCTGCAGCCAGGCCACAAGCACAGCAGATAACACGATAAGGTGGAAGAAAGTCATGTGGTGCAGTACCTGGAAGGAGATGTTTCATTTGTTGATGTTTTTGAAGCAGTGGTGGAAGAAGTACTCAGATTTCTATCTTAAAGGGACCCTTTATTACTTTCCTGTGGTGTTACACCGTTTTTGGCGCGAGTAAATGGTCTGCAAATGGTTCAATCCAAATGTTTCTCTGCCACACACTCCAGCCCTGCCATTGGACTCCTTTGGTTTCTTCCGAGATATAATGACATCACTACGTAACACTAGTGCGTCTATATTTTTATTCTAACCAATCAGAGCAGACTGGTGCTGCAGCACAGGCAGTATGAGAAAAATAAAGAGCTTTTTGAACATTAAAGCAAGGAAACGTGTCACAGTAGAGGAACACAATAAAATGATGAAACCTGAAAATGTGCAGAATAGGGCCTCTTTAAGTAAACTACGTAATACCACAATGTAGAAATATGTTGTTACAAGTTCAAAGCAATGCATTCTAAATTAAAATGTTAAAGTACATGAGTATTTGCATCAATATATACTTAAAGTACCAAATGTAAAAATACTCGTTATGTATTATGGATCATTTCAGAATTATATATTGGATTCATTAATAATGATTATTGATGCTAATGTTTCTAGCATGGCAAGAAAGTGCAAAATCGTGTTATTTTGCTGCTGGTTATCTTAACCTATAACTATATCTTAATTTGTATTTATTAGATAATTACATTCTTTTAACTACGGATTACTCTTAATAATCAGTGGAGTCAAAAGTACAATATTGGCTTTTAAAAATGTAATGGAGTAGAAGCAAAGATTAGTATAAATAAGAAATACTTAGTACAACAACCTCAACATTTTACTTCAATACAGAAAGTCACTACATTCCCCAATGTTTAAAAAGTGATACATTAAATGTAATCGCTAAAAGCCTAAAAAATGGGACAATGACACAACGTTTTTTCACTTCTAGATTGCTTGTCCATTAATCACCCGCCATTAGAGCTTCTCAGAACAAACAAGTTTGTTCTAGTGGCGGCCGGCCCATAGGGGCGCTAGGGGCGCTAGGGGCGCCGCCCCCCCTCTTCCCACATTCAAAAAAAATATATATATATTTAAAATATATATTTTTATTTTTAATAAACAAGGTAAATATTATATAATTGGTTTCAGTAAAATGTATAATCTACAATAAAATCTCGTTTAAAATTGTGTTACAATGTCTAGAGTTACTGATAAGTCACATGTTTCCTGCCTGGCCGTGCCCGTGTATCATTACTCTCTCTCGTCTGGGCGCTATGCACAGCGCCCAGACGAGAGTGCAGCAAGTGCAGCAGAAGCCAACTGTTGCTATCTTTAAACTATGCCGCCGAAACATAATTTCAGCCAATCAGCGTCGTCAAATCTGATGGTCACAGGGCGCCGACGTCAGCGCCCGGTGCAGTCTGTGAGTTGTTTGGACTCGTATACAAGGAGACAAAACAGGAAGCTTAGCTGTCATACACTCTGGAAGCTATCATTAGTAGCTAATGTGAAAACTCAGTTTTTGACATAAAAATGGAATTATGGATTATCAATAAATTTTTCAAAGTGACAGACACATTGGATTAACCTATGGATTATCCTTCAGCCGCGTTTTTCACGTTTTTGATCAGAATAACAGCAAAAGGTGAGCATATCTCCGTGTTTTGCTACCTAAAGCTACGTGTGATGTCTGTGTTTGCTTCCCCTGTCGCGAGTTCTGATCGCTCAGTGATGATCGCTCAGTTCTGATCGCTCAGTGATGATACTTATGTTTCTAGAATCTGTGGAATCTCAGCTTGTTAGCTAAGCTTGTTTGTGCATATCCGATAAGTATATCGATTGATTTATACCTAGAGTGCGTTAGCATTTTTTCGCTCAGGGCTCATTTAGACGCTTCTTGTGAGACTTGTGTTTTGTTTTGGTAAACATGGTTCATATCATCAGTTAGCTGAGTTTCTTCCCGTTAAATGAGTAGGACACATGAATAGTTTATTACATTTTAAGAAGCCCTGAGACACAGTTTCGTGAGAAAAGAAACGGGGGGAAAAAAGAACCTTGACAGGTTAAATGGGAATTCAATCATTTTAAGTAATTTTGAGTGCTCCCAAAGCCCCGGTGTTCTGCAGTTTGTGTGGGCCGACTGTACTGTTGCACAGTTTATACTGTAGAGACTATGTCCAGGACAAGGTGTTTGGAAGTTTTGGAAGATTCATAGCACACTGAAGATTATGGAGGTATTGATCAGTCTTCTCATATTTTTAAGCCTCAATTTGTCCTTTCCCCCCCCTCCCCATTAACATCACCAGAAGTCATAATTTAAGGGGTCTTTTCTAAAAAAAAAATTACGGGGGAGCATCCCCCCGGACCCCCCTAGTATTGTTTGGTCACCATTTCCACAGAAATAAAATATTTTCCACCAGCCGCCACTGGTTTGTTCTTTTTCTTCTGCTGCACGTCCCTTCACCTCACATACTCACACTCCCCTGACCGATTTAATTTCCACATCAGTGTCCCCCAACTGTTCACAGGTCCTTAAGCCCACCCACTAATGCCAGCATACTGACAACCCTCCTCTCCAACTTGCCTAGAGCAGAGTGGGCCGGGACAGGAGGCCGGCCGGCTGGCACTATTTTTATCGTTATTTCACAGAACTCTCCAGGATTAATCTGGAAGTTGGCATGCAGGAGCGACCGGGAGGCTTTGTTCCCGGCCGCTGATGTCACAGCTTTAGCGAGTCTTTAGTTGGCGTCAGAGATGGGTTAGGGTTAGACGTGCAGAGGATGACACGTGTGTGGCAGAGGGGAGAGATCCATGCTTTAGCCTGTTGCATCAACATGGGGCAAGAAGGAGCGAGTTGGAGCCTACCAGAGCCCAGGTAATCTAAATCTATTAATGCTTTTGAAGTCATTGCAGATAGGGCTGCAAGATCTGGAAACAAATAACTAATTGTGTTTAATTTGACTGCTAGAGCAAGTGCGAAATGATTTACAAAATGACATTATCATTTTGAAATATAATTGTTTAATTATAGATGCCATGGTGGGTTTTCTTTGTAACAGGATCTGTACCATACAAGGATTTTCACTAAGTCTGTATCTATGCAGCACCACAATAATTCATTCAGAATATTTTCACAAATTTTGCCTTATCAAATATTGTCCTTACTGTGATTTAGATATTGCACTAAAATAAAATAAATACATGCAATTTCGATTTATTTTGCAGCCCTAATTGCAGGTTATTCTCTGTATAGTAGGGGGTACAGCGTCTGTGACGTGTGCCTTGACTTGCAGTGTGAACTAATAAATATGTCTTTTTTATTTGACTTTCTTGAACATTTATGGAAAATCAGGTTAACACAAATGTGTTTTGCAGACTGGATAGAGTGGTGAGCATTTCGCTGTTTTTTATCTTTTTTCTCAGTGTCTTTTGATGCTGTTGACAGTGTACGATATTAGGGATGGGAACGATTAATCGAATATTCAAATATTAAAAATTATTCAGGTATTCGAATATGAGAATATGAGTTATGAATAATTGTATTTATTTATTTTTGGGTGGGGTGCCTAAGTTGATTACATATGATGAAATGGGAAAATGCAATGTATACGACAGTGCCATAGCTAAATGTGTTAGGTCTAAAGGTGTGTTTTGCTCCGCTCTCCGGTCCCTCACAGCGGGCAGAGCTGCAGGTGCTGATCTCTCTCTCTCTCGTCCGGTTATACTTCACTCACGTTTATGTCCAAATCCATCAGATCTAGTTCTAGCCAATGATATGGCTGCTGCCCCTCCCTACACGCAGACCACGCAGACTCAAACCTCATCTTAGGCCCACATTCCAGCTGAGAGGGTCTTCTCTACAGCTGGCCTGATTGTGAATCGCCTCCGCACCCTCCTCTCCCCTGAGTAGACATGCTCATATTGTTAAACAAGAATGAGTATTGAATAGCTGCATTCTGTGCATAGGCCCTGTTACAGGTTGTTGATCTCTGTTGTAATAGGGTTACGTTACCCTAACCCGTTATGTTGTTCGTGTATGATCCCTCTTTCATTTAAAAACAAAGTTATGTTTTAAGCATGAAAGCTGTAGGCCTATAGCTGTCAACTGTTCAAACTGTGATCACCAGTTCAATACATTTGACAAATTCGACTTGGTTTCTATACTTATTTGAACATGTATTTATTTATTTGTCTAAATAAAAGTATTTATTTAAAAAGAAAATTGTCAACATTTTTCCCAATTTTTTTTTTATAGGATATGTACATTTCGGTTAATCGGTTAACCGTTTTTTTGGGCGTCGAATGTACATTTGCTTTCAAATTCCCATCCCTATCAGATAACAGTCGTTACACAAGGTGCTCAACTCCACAGTACTTCAGTTCACAGACGGAGGAGGAAATGAGCCGTTTCTCTCCGTATGGTTACTCAGAAAGCCGCCCACACCCTGAAGCCTGTTGCTCTGAATGTGTTGTTGTGTCTGATACTTCTTCAAATGGCTGTCTGAAAACTTGTTCCTGCACTTGTGAGCAGCTAATGCAGGATGCAAAGCGGGCAGGGGATGGTGGACGGCCAGCTGGCTCGCCCCATTTGTTCTAAAATCACAGAACAGAAGCAAAGTTTTACTGCCATTTCCTTCCATACAACCGATGCTGTTGCTTTAGTGCTGCCAACGTCTCTAATTGGCTGTGTGGGGATACAGGCTGCATGCTCTGGGGACAACTTTCATACAGCAATGTGAGGGAATGTATTCACACCTAGGCTTCTGCAGAATGGCTTCAGGGCAGTTATGCTGCGCTAGGCATGAAGCCAAGACTACGCTCATACGAGCAGAAATGTATGTTTGTGTAGTTGTTTGGATTTCAGCCGAACATACATATTTTCATAGTCCTGGTAAAAGTGAAGAGGTGTTACTGCTGTGAGTGCCAAGCAGCCTTCTGATGTACTTCAGACACAGACTTGATTTTTAGCAGGTATTTATGATCAAGGAAGAATTAGGTTATGAAAAAGCAAACATAGCACAAGGACAAATACATAACCAGATGAACAAAAGAGCATGTGAATAAATAGATTCAACTGTTGTGTTTTTGTCCTGGATGTGATTTTGTTGGTTACTTTGAAACATGGGTGTATACAAAAATGAAGTCAGCAGACCACCAGGAGTTGCAGCTCAACATGTTTCAACAAAGTTGCATTTATACATAAAAAAGAAACTTGGAGAATTTAGAAATAAATGTCAAACAACCCAAATTGAATGAGTTAAATATTGATTTAGCATTTGAGCTAATTAGCCACACTTGAGTGAAGCTCTTAGCGGGAGCTGTCCAGCAGCACGAGTGGCTGTACTACAGATACAACAATTTGGATGTTTTTTAAAGTAGAGAAAGACATATATATATATTTATAATTTCTTAGTAAAAATACAAAGTAAATGTAGTGTGGGGTTTATGTATGTTTTAGCACAGGACAGATATAGTGAATGATAGAGGGAAGTAAACTGATTTCTTAGATGGCGAGATCTTAACTGGTAATAATACAAAATATGATCAGACCTGATTGTTACCAGCAATAGCATTTTATGGATGCAGTACATTTTGGAGTTCATTCTTTTTAATATTAGGCTACTTTAGAATTAAAAAAACGTGGATAGCTACATCATCATGTTATGAAAGTAGCAATCATGATTATTCCCCCCCCCCTCTCAGGCACCAGTCTCCCCTCTCTCTGTGCTGCCGCTCCCCGTCCCTCAGTGAGATGCCGCTGGGCTCGGTGTGCGGGCGGAGGCCCACCTGTCACCGCAACATCTGCACCAAGGTGCTGCTGGCGGAGGGGAGGGAGACCCCCTTCACCGAGCACTGCCGCAACTATGAGAACACGTACAGGGTGAGTGCTGTGTGGGACCATTTCTGACTAACTGATGTGTTTAACCTGTGCAACTTAGCAACAGCAGCTGTGTGAGGCTGGACTTGGACATAGTTTTGCTTTTAGCTAAATTATATATGATCAATATGCTAACATGCTTTTGTTTACCAGTTATGACATTTACCACATTCTCTGACTATTATAAGCTCAGTTGTGGCTGATAGGAAAGTTCATTAGCAAGAATTTTGTCATAAATTAAGAAATTGATGAAAAGTTTGGAGATGATCAACATTTGAACAATTCATGCTGTGAGTAACACAAATGTTTTTACCAAATGTCAAGGTAATTACAGAAAGTGAATACCCTTTAAATGCCAAAATGTATATATATATATTTCTTATTTCCCTGTTGTTAAAGAGTCAATATCTAATAGAAAATATAGTGATAGGTAACCCTTCTCTTGCATCCTGAAATAAGTTAGCTCTTAAAGTAGGGTAGGTAAGAATGGAGAAACCAGCTATAGTAAGCTAGAATTTGAAAGTACGCAGCCGGAAGAAATCTCCCCCTTCAGACTTCCTTACACACACACGAACGCGCACATGACTAATGAGTGCACGAGATGAGTTTGTGCACAGATGGAAGGCTGACAGGCAGGTAGGCCATCCAGTTACTTTAGCCGGCTCAGATGATTGGTCGTGCTTTTTACAGCACCACGGCTTCCAGAGATGACGTTGTTTAATGTATTTATTGTCAAAGCATTTAATATATTCATTGCTATCGGGATGTTAAGAGCATTCCATGGAATATAACAAGTGTTTCTGAAGTGAATGACCTACCCCACCTTTAAGGAAGGAAAGCTATTGGATCAGTTTGTTTTTATGCCAAATTAGACGGCAGAAACAACCAATGTTCAGGAAAGGATGTATCGTTGGTTAACCTATTAAAATGAGAGCGGACCTGAATCAGGAGGCAGATACACAGATTATTTTGTATGCTTTAAATGTTGAAATACAGTATAGTTGCTTTATAAATCTCCTGTATTTGGTTCTACACTGGTTCAAACGGCTGCAGCAACTTCTCTTCCTGGGATGATCCTCTGATCCTTAAGAAAAACAATCTAGAAGCAGCACATGAACCCCTCAGGGAGAAACAAGGTGTTCATGCTCAGATGCACTTCACCTGGCATCTGTCCACTATCAGATATGCTGCTTTAAAGACTTTAAAGAACCTCCTGAGTGTCATTTCCTATGTCCTGCATGTGCTTGTGTGTTTGAAGACTCTCCAGACAGAGATTCAGAATCTGAAGGACCAGGTCCAGGAGCTGCACCGGGATCTGACAAAGCACCACTCCATCATCAACACGGAGAAGATGGGAGAGATCATGGAGAGATCGCTGAACATCGACAGTCAGATAGCTTCACAGCACTCCACCGTGGAAACTATGAGAGTCATGTTCGAGGAGGTGGGTCAATCAGAATCACAATCGTTATGGTCATTATACTCCGGTACAACGGGAATGTGCAGGCTTTTCTCGAATCAGTTAAAACAGAAACAAATAAATAAAAGCAGTGATGAAAGCAGTAGAATAAACAGTTATAGCAGCAAAGAGTAGAATACAAAAGGATCAAACCTTGTCCTTTAACCCCTTTTTAAACAGATGACAGCTTACCTCGAACGTCTGTATTACTGATAACAGGTATTATCAACTCATCAGTCATCATGTACTTTAATGGATTAAGATACCAGGAAGTATAACAAGTGATTCAATTTAGCTTCTTCTCTACCAGCTGCAAAATGTAAATGATGTTCACATTAACGGATCACTAATTATGAACCAGTGATATAATACATACTGTGACAATGATCATTTTGCATAATTAGTACTTTAATTGTAATTTGAATCTAATAATTGTGTTCTTATATGAAGTAAAAAAACGGAATGCATGAGTTTAACTGAGTGTGTCTCCACTGCCAGGACGTTCAGACCAACAAAGGTTCCTACATGTGTCCTCCATCAGTTCCTCTAGCTGCTCCTAACAACATCCCATTTGTATTCATTTAGCCTGCTAGGAATGCAGACGGAGGGAAAATAAATGTCAAGGTATCCCTCGAGTCTAATGACAGTAGCGTGTGGTATTTCATGATCATTAACTTTCCCCTCTCCATTCAGATCTGGGAGGAGACTTTCCAGAGGGTCACTAATGAGCAGGAGATCTACGAAGGTATGTCTTCAAAACTAACACATTGTCAGTCAAACGTTTACATCACGTTGTATATTTTTGATGTTCTTGTTTTATTCCATTTCCTTCATCTGCATGTTCCAGCCCAGCTGCATGACCTGTTGCAGCTGAAGCAGGAGAACTCATACCTCACCACCATCACCAGACAGATCAGCCCCTACATCCTCTCCATTGCCAAGGTCAAAGAGAGGCTGGAGCCCAGGTGTTGTATTAAAGCATATATTACCATCTGCTGCCTTATTGGCTGACTGAAGACAGTGGTTGGAAGAAAATGGAAGCCCTTGCTATGATATAAAGTACCACTGCAGGTAGCATGGGTATGTAGGTATTGTATTGACATTGATAAGAGAGTGCGCAAGAAATACTTCATGTACAAATTGAAAAGTAAACAAGTCAGTGCTGCTTTTTTCACTATTAAAGCAGTTTTGTATTTTTGCTTTTTAAATGACATTTGATTAAATTGGAGTTAGACATGTATGATAAGGCTTAGTCATTTGTAATTAAAACGCCGCATTATGACCATTGTCATTATCAGTGATTCCGATAATAGTCTTTATTCCTTGACAAACAACAACCATTTCTTCAGATTTCTCTGTATTACAACTGAATTATATCTCAGAAATTCAGACTTCAGAGATATATTCTCCAGGCTACATTATCTGCCGTTGTATAAAAGGACACCATTTATTTTTTAAACACGTACTCTCTTTGTATCTCATACCTCTGTCTCAAAATCAGTGAGGCACACTGTGTCACGAGTTGACATGCTCCTTCCTTACCTTGAACACACACACTGTCCTTTATCTCAACTCAATTCCAAATTCCCTTTTTCTTTGCTGTCATAAATCGCTGGACCTTCACATTTCCATTCATCTGCAGCTGAACATTTCCCCAGATAAATGCACTATTAACTCCTGTTTGCATTATGTTTGCTTAAAATGTTACATAACAATTAAGAAATGGACTTGGAGCTAAAGTTTAAAGCTGGTTTTCTTCTTTGTGTGTGAATATTCCTAAATGTATTTTCTAGGTGTCAGGAGGCTAGAAAGCAGCAGGACGACCGCACAGAAACTATGCTGAAAATCTATGAAGACAACACAATTGCCAAAGACAGTCACGAAAGGTACTGGCTGCTCTATTTAGAATTGAATTGACATTTTCAGCAAGTACGTTCATAAGCCATCATCACTGAGCAGAACATATGTTGTTTGTTTTATGATGTGGTAAACATCTCAAAGCTGTATGTGATGATTTAAGGGCCGCACAATGTGCCTACTATCAGCAGATTTCCCTGTCTGTGTTTTAATAACATATCAGAGTTATGCATTGTGGAGGGAAGTTCTGGTGATGGATTTTATGTGCAGAACTCAGGAAGAAGAAACGTAGTTTTGTGATTAATGTTCTAAAATGGCCGGCCTGTTGATTGTTGACTCGATCGTATATTTGGTACCTTACAAATCCGACAAAAAACTACATTTGTGATAAAGAACAGCTCAGATGTCCCATTTAATGACAGGGTTAGCAGAGGGAGTATAGGGGTAATGTAACCAATATATCAGCATGTATTAAAGAGGCCCTATTAAGCTGTTTGGGGGGTTCCCTTCCCTCTAGTGTGTTATATAGGCTTTTGTGCATGAGTTTCTCTCCAACACACTCCAGGCTTCCGTAACACTTCCGTAACATTGTGACATCACTACATAACACTTGTGCTTCTATTGGCTAGCGCTCTAACACATTGTACATGTAGGCTAAGCGTTGGGACATCTGTAATCACAACAGAGCTGGTCAGCTAACCAATCAGAGCAGACTGGGCTCTGGTTTCAGACAGAGGGTGAAAAGAGGTGCTGCAGCACAGGCAGTATGAGAGAAATAAATACCTTTTTGAACATTAAAGCAAGTAAACATGTCACAGTAGAGCCACAACATATACAAATATGAACCGGAAAATCAGCATAACATTACTTATTACTGCCGATTTTTATTTGTATTCCATATTTTATTCCATTCCATTGCAATGTTACTACTATTACTGTTATGTTTATATTTTACTATATTTTTTATTATTTTAAATATGTGTTCTATTTCTCTATCTGTGTTTTAATTGTTGTTTTACTTTTATGTATGCACCACGACACCTAGTCAAATTCATCGTAAGTGTAAACCTACCTGGTAATACACTTCTGATTCTGACCTCTAAATGTCAGGGTTGCCAACTCTCACGCATCTGGGGTGTGACACACGCTCTCACTCTCAGTCTCACGCTCTCACTCTCAATCTCACGCTCTCACTCTCAGTCTCACGCTCTCACTCTCAGTCTCACGCTCTCAGTCTCACGCTCTCACTCTCAGTCTCACGCTCTCACTCTCAGTCTCACGGTCAAACTCTCAGTCTCACGCTCTCACTCTCAGTCTCACGCTCTCACTCTCAGTCTCACGCTCTCACTCTCAATCTCACGCTCTCACTCTCAGTCTCACGCTCTCACTCTCAATCTCACGCTCTCACTCTCAGTCTCACGCTCTCACTCTCAGTCTCACGCTCTCACTCTCAGTCTCACGCTCTCACTCTGTCTCACGCTCTCACTCTCAGTCTCACGCTCTCAGTCTCACGCTCTCACTCTCAGTCTCACACTCTCAGTCTCACGCTCTCACTCTCAATCTCACGCTCTCACTCTCAGTCTCACGCTCTCACTCTCAGTCTCATGCTTTCACTCTCAGTCTCACGCTCTCACTCTCACGCTCTCACTCTCAGTCTCACGCTCTCACTCTCAATCTCACGCTCTCACTCTCAGTCTCACGCTCTCACTCTCAGTCTCACGCTCTCACTCGCAGTCTCACGCTCTCACTCTCAGTCTCACGCTTTCACTCTCAGTCTCACGCTCTCACTCTCAGTCTCACGCTCTCACTCTCACGCTCTCACTCTCAGTCTCACGCTCTCACTCTCAGTCTCACGCTCTCACTCTCAGTCTCACGCTCTCACTCTCAATCTCACGCTCTCACTCTCAGTCTCACGCTCTCACTCTCAGTCTCACGCTCTCACTCTCAGTCTCACGCTCTCACTCTCAGTCTCACGCTCTCACTCTCAGTCTCACGCTCTCAGTCTCACGCTCTCACTCTCAGTCTCACGCTCTCACTCTCAATCTCACGCTCTCACTCTCAGTCTCACACTCTCACTCTCACGCTCTCACTCTCAGTCTCACGCTCTCACTCTCAATCTCACGCTCTCACTCTCAGTCTCACGCTCTCACTCTCAGTCTCACGCTTTCACTCTCAGTCTCACGCTCTCACTCTCAGTCTCACACTCTCACTCTCACGCTCTCACTCTCAGTCTCACGCTCTCACTCTCAGTCTCACGCTCTCACTCTCAGTCTCACGCTCTCACTCTCAATCTCACGCTCTCACTCTCAGTCTCACGCTCTCACTCTCAGTCTCACGCTCTCACTCTCAATCTCATGCTCTCACTCTCAGTCTCACACTCTCAATCTCACGCTCTCACTCTCAATCTCACGCTCTCACTCTCAGTCTCACGCTCTCACTCTCAGTCTCACGCTCTCACTCTCAGTCTCACGCTCTCACTCTCAGTCTCACGCTCTCACTCTCAGTCTCACGCTCTCAGTCTCACGCTCTCACTCTCAGTCTCACGCTCTCAGTCTCACGCTCTCACTCTCAGTCTCTCACTCTCAGTCTCACGCTCTCACTCTCAGTCTCACGCTCTCACTCTCAGTCTCATGCTCTCAGTCTCATGCTCTCACTCTCAGTCTCACGCTCTCACTCTCAGTCTCACGCTCTCACTCTCAGTCTCACGCTCTCAGTCTCACGCTCTCACTCTCAGTCTCACGCTCTCACTCTCAGTCTCACGCTCTCAGTCTCACGCTCTCAGTCTCACGCTCTCAGTCTCACGCTCTCAGTCTCACGCTCTCACTCTCAGTCTCACGCTCTCACTCTCACTCTCACGCTCTCACTCTCACTCTCACGCTCTCACTCTCAGTCTCACGCTCTCACTCTCTGTCTCACGCTCTCACTCTCAGTCTCACGCTCTCACTCTCAGTCTCACGCTTTCACTCTCAGTCTCACGCTCTCACTCTCACGCTCTCACTCTCAGTCTCACGCTTTCACTCTCAGTCTCACGCTCTCACTCTCAGTCTCACGCTCTCACTCTGTCTCACGCTTTCACTCTCAGTCTCACGCTCTCACTCTCAATCTCACGCTCTCACTCTCAGTCTCACGCTTTCACTCTCAGTCTCACGCTCTCACTCTCAGTCTCACGCTTTCACTCTCAGTCTCACGCTCTCACTCTCAGTCTCACGCTCTCACTCTCAGTCTCACGCTCTCACTCTCAGTCTCACGCTTTCACTCTCAGTCTCACGCTCTCACTCTCAGTCTCACGCTCTCACTCTCAGTCTCACGCTTTCACTCTCAGTCTCACGCTCTCACTCTCAGTCTCACGCTCTCACTCTCAGTCTCACGCTGCCCAAACTATTCTCACGCCAAGAACAAGATGAACCGGAGATCGTTTTTAGTTGGTTATTTACAATGTTGAGTTGACATCTGCTCAAGCTGTCGATCCGCCCCCTCCCCCCGCCCACCACTCTTAACAACGTTAACAGACAGCAGAGCAGTGGGAGCCGGTTGGTCAATCCCCGACCCGTATTGCGCATGCGCAGATCTAAGATCCAGTAGAAATGATAACAAGTTAAAGTCTGCTGCTTATTGTTCTACTAGGCCAAAATAGAGTCAAAGAGTATATGAGAGTGAGAGTGTGCTAATTAATATATTTGGCAGTTTGGAGTAAGTCTGTAGATGTGTGTGTGTGTGTGTGTGTTTCATGTATAAGCCTCTCACGATAATTCATTTTGTTGGATACATTTTCCCGGAAATTATTGCGATAAACGATGATATTGTCGGCACCGTTGTATGACCATTTTAGACCACTGACATAATGATATATAATAATTAAAGTACATCCTTTCAAACTGCTCGTCACATCCTCATGTAAATGGAAATGTATCGAGGTCAGAAAAGTTATCGAGTTCATTTTCATTTATCGTACGATAAGTCAATGAATTGCTTCTCGCGACAGGCACACAATAAAACAGTGGAAACAAACATGTGTTTGACTTTCATTAGTGAATGAAACGTTGTGCCCTTTATAGTCTGTGTCCAATATTGTGTATTTGTATATATTGTATATATATGCTAAGGTCCCGCTGACACGATAGCAGTCATTTAGTGCGCAACTGCGCATATGTGTAATTAAACCCATGATATAAAAATCTCACTCAGCCAGGTGCCCAAAGTTGGCAACCCTGCTCTAAATATCAGTTCATTTGTTGGATTTTTTATTTCAATTTTGTTCTATTTAGTACAGACAAAAGATACAAATAAAAGACACAACATTATGATGAGATGAATACCAGCTCACACAAATAATAAATAATAAGGGCACAAATGACTTACCTAACATATTTATACATATATGTTCTTGTATTGGATTTGGGAGTGAAGCAGCTCATTTATTCTTTCTTGACAGTGACAGCCAGAGTTGTGTCACAGATCAAGACAGACACAAGAACAGCCGTCCACTGATGCTGGAGTCGGGGGAGAGCTCTGTAAAGACCAATCGCTCCGGCAGGCCGAGGGTTCCCGTGGAGACATCCATCCACAACGAAAAGCCTTCATAAACACCGAGACATTTCTGCCCCCCTCTCTCCCGCCCCCGCCCCCGCCTCTGCTCCTGTGCAGCAATGTGCCTTAATTCAGACATAACAAGCTCGGGACAGGATGTCACTTCCTCTGCTGTCTGCATAATATTCTCTCAGCAGTGGGAGGAAAGACCCTACCCAGAGGTACATAATGAACATGGGACTGGAAGACTAAAATAGACAAACATCATGAAGACATTTTTTTGTGATATTCAAGAGCCATGGAGGGCTCAAAAAGTGAATAGAGTGATGCAGGGATGATGTATTTTCTTCTAGGCCAACCTGGAAGTTAGCATGTTAGCAAGTGCTCCCTCTAGCAACAGGATTTTTCCATTTAAAATAAGCTCTGTAGCAAACACAAGTATATGAGAAATACACAATTTGTTAAGCAGGATAATCCCCACATATTAATAACACTTTTATAATTGATGTAGAGAGTAAATGCAATCGCCAGGAATAAGCTAACATAAGGCTATAAACAAACGACACAGTCACATGGCTGAGCAGCCCTAGCGCTAAGCTAAAGGCGGCTAAGCTAAAGGCGGCTAAGCTAAAGGCGGCTAATGTTCTGCGTGTTGACATATTCAAGTCTCATTGAGTCACTTTTTAGCAACCACCTCTTTATTTGACAAATTGAAGCGTCAGACGTTCACCAGTGGGGTATTTACTGACGTGTTTTATGTCGTAAAAACAAACATTCATGCCTCTTAAGCTTGTGTTCACCACAGACCTTATTTCAGGCATATAACCAAAAGCACGTTAAAAAACACATTGACAAGGGAACCGGAAGTGTTAAAATGCTGAGTAATTTCTGGCTTTTAGGAATCCTTCCTGCACCACACCTTTAGTTTTTGTTTGGTGCAGTAGGCCTATGCTGAGAGTGTGAATTATCACTTTGTCATTTTTTTGTACAGCGCATGTGGAATTGCTTTTTGCAGTATCTTTTCTTTGCATAAAACATTGTGTGTCAGCTCTGATGTAACATGGCAAATGCAATGATGTGTGTGTGTTTGTATGTGTGTGTGTCACTGTGTGTGAGTGTATGTCACATGTTGATGTGTTTCTCCTACAAAATGAGGCAGTTATTTCCAGGATGGTGTCTGCAGGGTTTTTTTCTCCTGCAGTTTCTACATCTACATGCAAGAAGTGGAAAAGGTTGAATTACAGAGGTGTGGAATGTAACTGGCCTTGCCTTAACCTCGATTTCTTGCTAGCTTTTTTAATTCCACACTCATCCTTATTTCCCCAGCCAACCAAGGCTCTTTCTACTGTAGGAAATATATTCCTCTTGGTTTGTCTCCATGAGTCAATGTCAGCAGCTAAGCTAAGGATTTGCCCTGCAGGAAAACACCAGGTAAGGTTCCTTTCCTCATACTTCCCCTTTCCTCCAGTCCCCCCCAATCTATTCTTATAATGAATCATTCTGAAACCTTCAACAGATGCTATAGTAAAACTGATAACAAATGGAACATAAAGGTATTTACCGTCTTGCCGCAAATGCAGGAAGATTTAAAAGAGCTGCAATAAATCAGCAAGACATTTGAATTTGAAATGATTTGCTGACCCTGAATGCTTTTTTGAAGGACTTTTTTTTGCAGAGAAAAACAACATATTTAAGAAGCACAGAGCTTAGCACACATGGGTGCCTCAAGGTGAGACCTCCCCACCTGCTACTAGCACAGAGACAGGAACAGCCCCTATTCCCGGCTGAGGTATACGGACGGTAATGAGGAGCTAGACTGATGGCTCCGGCTCTCACAAGGAGAAGGTTATTTACATTACACAGCCCCAGCAAGTGGGTTTGTTCAGAACCGCTGCTTCACAGGAAGTATTGGGGTCATGCTGGCCTCAAGGAACAGTACCGCTCTGCAGAGGAGCCAGAGGTGCACATTCATTAAAAATACATCTGTGACAGCGGAGTAACAAATGGCTGTGCCTCTGCTCTGGTCCTGTGCTCCCTCCCCGCGGTCATTCATCATCTGCACTTGTACAACTACCAGCTCCATGTTCACTGTTCATTATTCTCCCCCGCTCTCCCTCTATCTGTTTAAAGGGGGGGGGAAGGTTATTTCACTCCAAGAAAAAAGTTATGTTTTAAAGGTGTTTATGGACCATTTGGAGGTAAATTCATTGAAATGTCGTTGGTAATTAAGACACACCTTTGCTCATTTTTTGTTTCAAAGGAAGTGTCATGTTTAGTCACTTAGAGAAGAATCCTCCTTCCGATGCTTCATTTTCTATGATTTCCATTACACAATCAAGAAAACATTAAAGATAGAAGAGAAAAGAGAAAGAAAAAAATGAAAGTTTAATGATCTTGTTAGAAAAATTGGGTCACTGAAGAAATATAAGGGTGTGACATTAAGAAGAACACAATTAGAGCAAACAGAGCATATTGGGGATAAATCTACAAATGATGTTAGGTATAATGAGGCTGAAGATTCAGTTATGGGTCTTAATTATGCTGCTATATATAACTGCACTTGGCATACAGAACTGCAATTCACTCCAAAGATTTTAAGAAAGAGATATGCCTATGGGCTGTGTGGCTTTTAAATGAAATGGGAGCACAGTGAGGGGCAGTGATGTAGTTGGGATTTTTTTACTGGGTGGACGGCCACTATTTTAATTAGGTCATCCCAAGCAATGCCACAAGTGCGCACGCAAAACGGTCAGACAGGTATCCAGAAACTACCGGTATGCTTAATCCTACTTTAGTTACTGTACTGCAAAAAGCGGCGCGGCGCTCAACACACAGACTCAAAACCATGGACACACCGGCACATAAGTTACATAAACAATGTATATAGGCCTAAGTTGCATAAATGCTTGAGCTACAGTTTAGAGAGGCGAAGACCCTCCCCTTCCGGTGGACCGGGACCTTATTTCGGAAAAATTATGTATTGAAGTCAATGGAGAGAGAAAGATTATCTTTCGATCCCGTTTTAATTGTGCCAGGAATTACACATATGTTTGTCAATTTAAAAGATAATTTTTGTCAAAAAAAAAAAATGGCGTAAAACTGTGAAGACTTTTTCGTGTGAAACGCTCAATGAACTACATCTCTGGTCTCGCACAACAACACACGTCACCAAGATGGCCGTCACTACAGTCTTCTCAACAAAAGGATTGACTACCCTCACTATCACCTCAATGAAACATGTCCAGAAGAATGTCATGCAAAGCTGCCTGCCTGCCTTTGATTCTCTCTGAACTGTCTGATCTGTTTAATGTTTAATGTCAAACATTTGTGCATAGAGCGTGAAGTAGAAAAGATCGCCGGTGCTAATGTAGCGTTAGCATTTCTCCGCCGGGCTTAAATGGTGTATTATAGAACAGTGGTTCTGAACTGGTCAGGCCTCGGGACCCACTTTTTCCTTAGTCAATATATCGCGACCCGAAATTTTTAACCACTCAAATCTATTCAACAAAAAATCGTGCAGTAAAATATACTCTTTTCAGCATACAATATTAATTCAAGTGAAGTACAGAGCATTTATCCCTCATATCCCTTCACAGAACTAAAGTATGCTTTTAAATAAGGTTTAATGAGATGATGGAATCAAAGCTGAACTACATAAAAAGGCCCACATGCTGAAAACCCAACCCCAGCAGGGGGTCAGGGGGGATTCTCCCCCATTCTGGTACACTCTGAGAAGAAAATAAATAAATCTATTACTACCCGACATATTAATAATATTTTATGCCATTGTTTGTTTTTCACTTTGTTCTGACAGCTTGCTGCTCCTCACAGAGAGAAGAGCAAAGAGGAGTCTGTGTGAAGTACTTTAAATTGTGGGTAAGGGTAGATAGCCCCCATTGTTCTGTGACCTGTCAATCATCAAACTGGGGGTCATATTTCATTATGTGTTCATTTCTATCCGAAGTTGTACCCATGGATGTATAAAGAATAGTTCTACCGCAAAGTTATTTTCCGTGGGGACTTCCGGCAACAATCTTGATTCTGATTGGCCAGAAGACTCGGAAAAACATCAGCAAAGACGTTTTATTGAGAAGAGGATCACTACGTGACAGAAGTTTTCAAAACCGTTCATGGTGTCCGGTACTTCCAGTCCAACGCCGACTGCATGCACAGCGTTAGAAAATCGGGCCTTCAAAATAAAAGTTGGACTTTTTTCCCCCCAAAAATAAATAAATCCAAAAATATATTTTTTTTTCTAAAAAAAAAATTCTTCACTCACACATCTGCGACCCACTGGGTCGCGACCCACCAGTTGAGAACCACTGTTATAGAATGATCACACCGGTGTGACAGTACTCTTCAAAGGGTTCACGAAATATGACTACTACTCTTACTGTTTAACATTTTGGGTTACTTGATGTTACTTCATGTTAAGGCTAATAAAAATTACAAGGCTGTAATGCTAACTAACGTGCTAGCTACTAGCTAGGTAGCTAACTTGATCCAGCCACTCCTGGTCCTTTCATCAGACGGGAACCGAAAGAACGAGCAAGACCCATTGCTGTTTTATAACAACCTGGTACTAAGCACACGGACATCTTGTTAAAGTTATCTTATCTTAGCTATCTCTTATTTGGTGGAAGAAAAAAATTGTGACATCACTTACTCTGGGATTTGTAGTCTTTCTAGTTGCATATTTTTCATAGTCTTATATTTCAACAGTTTTACGACAAACTGTGACTTTTTTGACATGGAAATGATTTTTTTAAGATTGACAAACATCATAGTGTAATTCATGGCACAATTCAAACGGGATCGAAAGATAAGTTTTCTCTCTCCATCGACTTCAATACATAATTTTTCCAAAATAAGGTCCCATGGAGGTCCACCGGAAGGGGAGGGACTTTGCCACTCTAAACTGTAGCTCAAGCATGTATGCAACTTAGGCCTATATACATTGGAAGTAGATGGGCGTGACTTCGCCACTCTATTGCAACTAAGCAGACCTCTCTCTCTCTCTCTCTATATAGAAAACTCATAACAAACAAACAAAATTCCCAAGTTGTCCTGAAATTAACTTATTTAGCTTCGGTGCTGCTAGTCTCTTTTTTCTCGTGAATGATATTCTTTTTAGAAAAGAAGTCAAGTAACGTTTTTTTGCCTGCCATTATAGAGTCGTTTCGTTTGCGTTCTTGAGGCGGGCGGCAAGCTGGTGGTGTCACCCTGGGGTCACGAGCGTGATGACGAATCATATCGTGCTTCAAAAAAGTGTGGTCTCCAAATAAGTGGGGGGACGGCGATTACACAGCGATCCCCCGATAATGCACGGCCCCATGTTGCAAGGATCTGTACACAATTCCTGGAGGCTGAAAACATCCCAGTTCTTGCATGGCCAGCATACTCACCGGACATGTCACCCATTGAGCATGTTTGGGATGCTCTGGATCGGCGTATACGACAGCGTGTTCCAGTTCCTGCCAATATCCAGCAACTTGGCACAGCCATTGAAGAGGAGTGGACCAACATTCCACAGGCCACAATCAACAACCTGATCAACTCTATGCCAAGGAGATGTGTTGCACTGCGTGAGGCAAATGGTGGTCACACCAGATACTGACTGGTTTTCGGACCCCCCCAGACCCCCCCAATAAAGCAAAACTGCACGTTTCAGAGTGGCCTTTTATTGTGGCCAGCCTAAGGCACACCTGTGCAATAATCATGCTGTCTAATCAGCATCTTGATATGCCACACCTGTGAGGTGGGATGGATTATCTCGGCAAAGGAGAAGTGCTCACTATCACACATTCTTTCAGATTTGTGAACAATATTTGAGAGAAATGGTTATTTTTTGTATATAGAAAATGTTTTAGATCTTTGAGTTCATCTCATGAGAAATGGGAGCAAAAACAAAAGTGTTGCATTTATATTTTTGTTCAGTGTATATAGGATATATATACAATATATACAAATGCACAATATTGGACACAGACTATAAAGGGCACAACGTTTCATTCACTAATGAAAGTCAAACACATGTTTGTTTCCACTGTTTTATTGTGTGCCTGTCGCGATAAGCAATTAATTGACTTGTGTGCTCCTGCTGTAAAAGGCAGGTGCTCCGCACCCACTGCCACTAACTCTGAGCCTGGCTCCCGAGCAGGACGTTCTCCCCGGTAGTCCACCAGCAGATGAAAAACACCCGCCTCTTCCAAGGGACGAGGGAACCGTGCGGGGGGGTCTGCTGGAGGCTCCTGCTGGGTGCACTGTCCTGCGAGATACCGGGACCTGGCTCGAAACACTCGGAACACCGTTGTTGTCATTGGCGAAACACATCAACAATGACGCGGGGGTGAGCGGGAGAGGTGGGGCTATGGTGTATAGGGCGTACACACAGAGCCGTTTGGCCCCCCAGAGCGTTCCGTCCGCAGATCTACCCACCTTGGGACCCGTTACCGTTTGAGGGCTCCGTTTCCCCGGTTCTGTTACGGCCTTGTGTGGATGAACCGTCATAGAGAACTGTAGCAGATACAACCCGTTTCGTGGACGGGGCCTTAATCTCTGCATAGTTTATGCCAGTTTTAGCACGTTAACTCAACTGCTTGTTAACCTAGATGTTAATATAGAACCCTAGATGTTAATATAGAACCCCCATATTTTTCCATTGTTGACTAAGTATTTATTGTACTCTTGGTCTTGTTTGTATATCGGTCTTTAAGTCTCTATCGTATTGATTGAAAATAGTTTTGTATTTGTTCATGTGCTACAAGTCTTTGCATCTTTATATGAAACTCATCATGAGATAAACATGTTTTTTACAGTATTGACCTTGTTTATTTAATTTCCAACATTTAACAAAACCAACCACACCCTTGCCTAACCGCAAGGGATTTGCTGACCTCCTTCTCCTGAGGCTGCTGTCGACAGGACGGTAATTGGAATCAATTTTGATGCCGTTATCGCCGCTGACAGATGCATGCGAGGCTGTTGCAGTGTGAAAAGGTCAAAGGTCGAGGGAGCCCTCCCAGGGGACTCGAGATGTTTTACGCAAAAAATTGCCCTGCTGAATACTTTTCACACATGAACACTGGTTAAATCTCTCAGGGTGTTAGGACTCTTTTTTTAAAGTCTCCTCACTGTTGGAACAGCTCCAGGAAACAGGTGGAGGCTGAGAGAGATATTTAAGATATGGAGACTATCCCCCCAACACTGGATTTAACGATTTAACGGATTTATCGTAACTCAATTAGAGATATGTAAGTCACAGCATGTCACTCACCCCCCCCCCCCTTTCCACTTAACACATTAACCCAGGAGTCATCGCCAAGGATTTCCATTTGACCCAAGCAGATTTCAGGGTCATATTTGTATTCCCATCCACTTGGCCTACTTCTGAAAGTGTGCCAAGGAGTAAACATTTGCATTTTTCTTCATATTGGATATTAAAGGTCCCATGTCATGGCCATTTCTACTGATCATAATTCCATTGTTGGGGTATACTAAAAATAGATTTATATTGTGCAATTTTCCAAACTCACATTGGTTTCTCAAACAGCATCTCTGTAAAGTATGTGTATTCACTCTCTGTCCTAAACGGCTTGTTGGAGCTCCTGCCCCCCCCCCCTCCCTGTGAGCCCACTGTGCTCTGATTGGTCGCAAAGCTGAGTTCTGCTCACAGCTCCTCACAGCTGTGTGAGCTGCTGCAGGAGCAGAAAGGCTTTCCGTCTCGGCGATACAGCGAGAACAAGCTAAACTCATCCTGAGCACACACAAACACTTACAGCCGAAGTAAAAACAATAAGTGTGGCTTGATATTGAGTAGGAAAAAGTTTTATGACGCTGTGAGAATAGGTCTGCGGAAAGCATTTCTCCGCGATCCCAACGTAGTAGCCCGAAAAACGTTTACCCATTTAAAGGTGGGGTAGGTAAGTTTGAGAAACCGGCTCGAGATACACTTTTTGTTATATTCCATGGAATGCTCTTAACATCCCGATAGCAATGAATATCTGAAGTGCTTTGACAAAAATCCATAAAAAGATGTCATCTGTAAAAAGCACGACCAATTATTTTAGCCGGCCCGGCTAAAGTAACTGGATGGCCTACCTGCCTGTCAGCCTTCCATCGGGGCACAAACTTATCTCGTGCCCTCATTGGTCATGTGCGCGTTCGTGTGTGTTGGAGGAGGGGCTCTGTAAGGAAGTGGCAGATTTTCTCCGGTTGTGTATTTTCAAATTCTAGCGATCTCGAGCCGGTTTCTCAAACTTACCTACCCCACCTTTAAACAGTCGTGGTAGATACCTTGTTTGTTTCAAACATCATAAATACACAAACAACAATGAATACTTACAGGTTGTGTACCCGAATCTCCCGCTGGTCCAAACAAAGTAGGAACAGCAACGTTCTTCAGTGCTCAACGCTGTACATATCCGGCATGAATCGCTGAAAGGTTTGGGAAGCTTTGTTTCGTGAAAGGCTGGCAGAGGGTGCGGCCATAGCTCTGGGCGTGGCTACTGGGTATCCCTACGTAGCGATACCCAGGAAGAAAACATTGGAAAAAGAGAAATCTCCAACGAGGCGTTCTGGGGCAGCATAGACAGGTCTTTTCTGTGTTACGGCCCGTCCACACAGCAGCGTGCGTTGACGCTTGGAGGTGGGCGTATCTGAAGCTTGGGGATTTTTTGCGTGCAACGCGACCAACAACCAATCACATGAATCTCCCGCCCCCGACATACAAAGCAATAGCAATGTTAAAACGAAGTAAACTGGATATAAAATCCCCAAACAGGCGAAAACCTACCAGTTTCACCCACTGTCTCTGCCTCCTCCCTCCATGCCTCGCTCCTCCGGTTTGTATCCCGGTAGATGAACAGAGACTGATCAGCACCAGGTGATTCTCTACTGCTATAATGAATTTTCCCTCCATTTTTTTGAATATGAGGAAATGACCTGCGTAGTCTCTCCCAGCATACACGCGGTTTGATTGGCTAGCGCTTGTACTGGCAGATTTGCATAAACGGGATTTCATTGGCTGACGCTTCTGCCGAGGCGCCAAAAGTTGAACATTGCTCAACTTTTGAAGTGAGCAACGCCAGCAACGCTCCACGTCGCTTCCCAAAATGCAGTTCGGCTAAAAGTGACGTCACCCCATTCAAAGTGAATGGGCAGAAGCGTTGGAAGCTTCAACGCACACCACTGTGTGGACGGGCCGTAAGAGTTTTACTCTCTACAGGGTGTACTTTGAGGGTTTGTGACTCTGCAGACCGTTTACATGCATAGAAACCTTCATAACACACAAGGGGACCGGTAATAACCGGAAAAGCATGAAATGGGCCCTTTAAGTTATTTTGTGAGTCAGTCTAAAGGTTAAACTGAATGCTTATTTTATGAGAATAAAGAAATAGAGATATAATACAAAAGAGGTAAAGCAAAATTAGAAAACAAGTTGCTGTTCTGAATTTGTATCCTTATGCACTTTGCACTTGTAAGTCACTTCAGCTAAAGGAATAATATTATTAATGTCATAATAATAATAATAATAATAGAGAACCATACAAAAATACCCCATTAAAACAAAGAAGAATAGTCTTAATTGATGTTGTATGACATTTTCATAGTTTTTCATTGAATTGCCCAAAATATTACAAAAACCTGGAGCAAACCTGAAAGTCTCAATGGTATATCAATACATATTGATCTCAGTCGCTTGTCATATGTGTAATGGATTTTCTTTATTCCAATTATGAAGGAGCAAAAGTTGATATGATGTATGATTTAATTCAAAATATTGGTCACTTGAAGATGCTCTGAATAACACATTTCTTACTTTGTTGGATGTGTGCAGTCTTGAAAAAAACATTCATTCTATCAAAACCTCTTCGGGGATTGTCAGTAATGCAATAACAGAGCTGACAAATTGAGTTCCTTTTATTGCATGGACCGACAACAGCAGAGGGTGAGCACGTCCTTGACTCGCAGGAATTACAGGTGTGAACCTGCAGCATGCAAAACTCAGGAGAGACCCCCGTGGCCCCTTATTAATCTGAAGCTCGTTGGGCTGATGGAAATGTACCCCCCCCATCTCCTTTACCACCTCCTTCTTCTTCTTACATATCTTCACCCACACCATCCACCATCATCATCCTTTTTTTCTAAATCCAGTGATCAACTTAGTGCAAAATCAACAATTAACACACGTAACCCTACATTTGTTTCCTGCAAGAAAGAGAGAAAGACAATAAATAATTAATATAGGACAAAAAGAAAGAAAGAATATAAAATTAAAGAAAGAAAGAATGACAAAAGAAAGAATGAATAAATGAAAGAAAGAAAGAAAGAAGGAACAAAAAGGATCAAGGAAAAAAAAGACAAAAAGAAAGAAAGAGAGAAAGGAATTATTATAGAAACACAAATTATTGTGAATATTCCTAAAAGATAATTGTGTTACCTATTGCTTTGGCTCAGTTTGGCCAACTTATTAAACACTTTGGTTGGAATAACCAAATGAACTTCAATTTCAATTATATGAAATTTGTTTCAAAATCCTGGCAAGTAACAACGACATATACTTTGTGTCTCACCTTGATGTTTCTGCAGTCTGTGCAGTGTCTGGATCGTTCAGGTTTACAGACGTCTGGCTGACATCTCTATTGGCTGACCTGCAGTCTGGCATTAAACCAACACGGTGAAGATGTGAACACTTCAGTGCCAAATGACTCAGAATTCTTCTTGTTTTCTTGGTCAGGAGTTTGGCTGTTACCTTGAGAAGCACACATTAGAAAGTCACTAGGCAACCTGTGTTTGTTAATCTCATCTATATCAAGATCATCATAATCGTCTATTTGTATTGGTTTGTTAATCAAAGCATATTTTGGTGTTTCTGAATAATACAATTATTTAGGGTTAGAATATTCGACCTGGACAGCCCTATCTAAGATGGTGCTTATTGTTTAAGAAAAGTTTCTTTATAGAAAACCCATGGAAATGTAGTGTATTGATCAGTTATTTGAAACATTATCTTTTATATGTGTACATGATAAATAGCTTTTACTCATTTCACACTGTTCTATGCTTAGTCGATCTGCTGTGCACTAACAAAAACGTCATTGTAATGAATTGATAAGAAGGGTAGAAAAACTATTTATATTCTTCACACAATTACAGAGTTTATTAACTTAACTTGAAAAACAATGGGAAATTGTTCTGAAATATTAAAGCTTAAAATCTAACTTCAAGGAGTCCATTTGAAATTTGTATTCCAGGTTTAGTGTTTTAATTAAAGTGTTTTTGACAAACAATTTTCCATCTTTTATCAAGCCCACCTAATGTGTTTATTTATTAAGAATTACATTCATAGGCATGTAGTGTTGTGAATAATAATCCAATGTTTAATCATTACTGTGACAGCCTCCCTGAGGATGAGTAAACGCAGCTTTCTATCAGACTACTTTTATTTCCATCTGTCTCTCAGTGCAACATGGCAGCTTTACTGCTTGTCACTGATGTTTGCTGCTCGTATTTAAACGTGTAAAAACGTTCTCTGAGGTGTTGAACATGTTGTGTTTATGCATATGAAAGTGTACAACATTGCCCCTGTTGCTCCTGCAGTAATAGAGTTTCCATTCATGTTTTCTAAAGAGACTCAGGAGGCGATACTACACAAACAAATGACAAAGCTCTTACCTCAAGGACTCACCGTTCCACTGCCTACACATTTGAGGACAATTGACCATTCAAGCTTACCACAGTTACTATTTCACAATAATGAAATCCATCAGCGAGCAGAAACCTTGACTGCAGGTTCATGTTCTATGTGTACTACTTCAATTATTTATGTAAATCAGTGAGGAACACTTGTTTTCAAACAGTCTCAAGGAGGCAAGAGTAAACCCTCTCCTAAAGAAACCCACTCTCAACCCGTCTGATGTTATGAACTACAGGCCTGTCTCTCTCCTCCCGTTCCTGTCTAAAACACTTGAACGCGCTGTCTTTAAACAACTCTCCTGTTATCTCCATCAGAACAACCTTCTGGATCCGCACCAGTCTGGTTTCAAGGCAGGTCACTCAACAGAAACTGCCCTCCTTGCTGTCACTGAGGAACTGCACACGGCTAAAGCAGCCTCCCTCTCCTCTGTCATCATCCTGTTGGACCTGTCTGCTGCATTCGACACGGTGAACCATCAGATCCTCCTTCGCACTCTCCAAGAACTTGGAGTTTCAGGCTCTGCACTTTCCCTCTTCACCTCCTACCTCAAAGACCGTACCTACAGGGTTACTTGGAGAGGGTCCGAGTCCGACCCTTGTCAATTAACTACAGGGGTCCCTCAGGGCTCTGTTCTTGGTCCCCTCCTCTTCTCCTTGTACACAAACTCGCTCGGATCAGTCATTAGCCCGCATGGTTTTTCATACCACTGCTACGCTGACGACACCCAATTAATTCTGTCCTTTCCCCGCTCAGAGACCCAGGTCGTCGCACGCATCTCTGCTTGTCTAGCCGACATCTCTCAGTGGATGTCTGCTCACCACCTCAAGCTCAACCTTGACAAGACTGAACTGCTTTTCCTTCCGGGAAAAGATTGTCCCACTCTTGACCTGACGATCAACATCGGCACCTCTGTTGTTTCCCCAACTCAGACTGCAAGGAATCTGGGTGTGACCCTAGATAACAACCTGTCCTTCACTGCAAACATCGCTGCTACAACCCGCTGCTGCATATACACGCTTTACAACATCAGGAGGATACGTCCCCAGCTGACCCAGAAAGCCACGCAGGTTCTGGTCCATGCTCTCGTCACCTCACGCCTAGACTACTGCAACTCCCTCCTGGCCGGTCTACCTGCATGTGCCATCCGACCTCTGCAGCTCATTCAGAATGCAGCGGCTCGTCTGGTCTTCAACCTTCCTAAATGTTCCCACACCACTCCGCTCCTCCGCTCCCTCCACTGGCTTCCGGTAACTGCTAGAATCCACTTCAAGACACTGGTACTTGCGTACCATGCTGCAAATGGATCTGGCCCTTCCTACATCCAGGACATGGTTAAACCGTACACCCCAGCGTGTGCACTCCGCTCTGCATCAGCCAAACGACTCGCTGCACCCTCGCTGCGAAGGGGACCCAAGTTCCCATCAGCAGAAACACGTGGGTTTGCTATCCTGGCTCCAAGATGGTGGAATGAGCTCCCATTGACATCAGGACAGCAGAAAGCTTACACACCTTCCAGACTGAAAACTCATCTCTTTCGACTCCACTTCGAGCAATAGAACTATTAACAAAGCACTTATATACTAACAAAGGACTGGCTTACCTAAAGCCAGTTGAGTAGCACTTGAAATGTTTGGCTCTATGAAACCTGATGTACTTTATGATTCTGTTTTCTTCAAGGTTGTGTCTTCCTGGTCGATTGTACTTATTGTAAGTCGCTTTGGATAAAAGCGTCGGCTAAATGCAATGTAATGTAATGTAATGTTTTTACTTTGGGTGTGGGTGAAATATGGAAATCAGGTGTGTTTACATTCCAGGTGCCCACTGCTTTATCACTGTAAGGTAGTGGGGAGAAAAGAACAGTGCAATTTAATAAGGATTTGTCAGATATTTTAGTGTTACTTGAAATGAAGTGGTGTTGTAGTGCAATATACCAACTGTATTGTGGTTGGAAAGAGTTCTTACTCGTAGAAAAGGCTGAAGCTGGTTTGGCGAATATGGACAGTTTGTGCAAAGAAAAGGAGAAGCGGGATCAAATAAGTCATGTCAATGTAAATGTGCGAAAGAAGAAGAAGAACACTAACACGATCATCGTGAAAAACTAAAACACTAAGAAGAAAAAGGAGGTGAAGAATCAGATCATAAAGGAAAACAATGAGAAGATAAAGATGATTAAAAAGATGAACATGAAGCACAAAAAAGAAAATGAATAACACGAAGAAGCGGAAGAAGAACAACAACAAGAAAAAGAGAAAGACATGTTTTGGAGAAATACATGAGAGAAAAATAGAGAGAGAAAGATCTGAAAGCTTGAATGAAAACGAGTAAGTCAGTTGGACTGAGAGTGCTTCATGTAAGTCCTCTGAGTATACACTTTATATACATTACATTTGACAAATGGTCTAAATCGGTTTTCTTTATTTTAAAGGGAAAAAACAACTTTCCACATGACATTTCAAAACCAATCAAACTAAAAAGATAAATCTCATGTTGGAGAACCAAAATGAAACAAGTCTGATACGACCAGTCATATTATTTCAGTCAAAAATGTGGGACCAAAATTCAGGCAGATCTGAAGTACTTTCATCCAAAGATGCAGACTATATATATATTTTTATATTGTGTTCTTATTTTAATTGTAGTAGTATTTCGTGGTCTTTGTATCTTTAAGTGTAGCCAAATGCATTGGGAGCAAGATACATTAAGCTGCATCCTTCCTACACCTTTATTAGCGCAGCGTCATAAAGAAATATTTTCCTAAAGTTTCAAAGAAAAATAATATTTAATAGATTTATCAAGATCATATAAATTAAGATACATTTTTTCTTTCAGGACATAATCACACATTTGGTCTCATCCTTCAGAATCGCAGTGTTCCAGCTGTAAAGTTGTACATAATGAAAACTGACTAATAGTGGTGTCTTGAAAAGGGCTAAACAGGATGTTTCAACTCTTAAACAATATTTTAGCAATATATGTTCACCCATTTACGTATAACTTTAAGCAACTGTCTACATATCATATCTATACGCTCGTCTGCCCGCTTCATAGCTGTTTAAATTGTGTCCCACTTTTAGTCACATAGTGTTCAGGCCGATTGGAGTATTTTGCAATCAAATCATCATTCTTAATTAAATTGAGTTGAGATACCCCACTATCTTTCCATGTCCCCATTAGAGACTATGTAAGTACCCCCTGGAGTACAAGTTTGTGAGGTAAGAATTATCTTTACTCAAGAGCCTGTGATAACTTTACATCTCCATAATGTGACCACTCACCCAGTCACAAAGGTCAACATGATTTATAAAGCTGGAAACTCAAAACTTTCATAGGAGAACAAAAAAGGCCAAATGATGCAATCAGTGTGTCAGATGCACCCACTGCTTTCATTATGATCAAACTGCTGTCACCATTGTGTAATTGACCAACTCAAACCTAGTGCACTTCATTCAGTGAACACTGAATGAAGCACCCCCCTGTTCTACTGGTTTTCAAACCCTTTATAATGTGACTCTCTCATATCTGCTGTCTTTATTTAGATCATCAGCCACCAGAGGCTGCACAGTATTCGGTCTGAAACGTTTTAACGGCAGTCTATAGGAACTTACATGAGACAAACTACAAGAATAATATATTTAAATGGTTAGAAATAATTAACTTAAATAATTACACAAAGCTTCGTATTTCTTTTTTTCTTTAATTTGTTAAAGGGGCCCTGTTATACTAATGTCCAGGTTCATATTTGTATATTAACATGTTTCCATGCTTAAATATTCAAAAAGCTCTTTATTTATTGTGCTGCAGCACCTCTTTTCACCCTCTGTCTGAAACCAGAGCCCAGTCTGCTCTGATTGGTTAGCTCTTGGTCAACTGCTTTGAAATGTCGCTCCTCTTAGCATTTTACGTACAATGTGTTGGAGCGCTAGCCAATAGAAGTCTGTGTTTAATAGTGAACAGCAGGGGGGAGAGTGTGTGGGAGAGAAACTTTGGGATTTTAGCCTTAGCAGACTATTTACATGCACAAAAACCTCTATAACACATTACAGGAAAGGGAAAAACCACAAAAAGCATAACAGGGACTCTTTAATATTTTCTTTCTGAGTTACAGTAGTCTTAATACGGACATTGCATAGATCAACATCAAGATAAATGAATAGTACCCTTCTCGTTTAGTTATAAGAATAAAGGCCTGTCACTTTAATTTGGTCATCGTGTCTTCAGCTCAGTTGTAGGATTGCATAGTTAAAGTTGAAAAAGTACAAAAGGCACAAGGTAGCTTCTAAAGCGTGACATTCAACAATTTTGTGTTAAAAAAATAATTCCTGTGCTTTAAGCACTTCTGTACCATAGAGAAACATTTGAAAATAATACTGCATACAAGAATAATGACATTGTAATAGTTCACAGAGCACAGAGAAACAGACAGTAACCTAATATCTGTAAGTGCCACGTGTAAAAATGACTCAATTAGAAAAAACTAAACAGACTTAACAGATCCATTCAACGCCTCTCTTCTAGAAATACTAGCCAATACAGTAACACAGCATGGGAGTGGAAGCAGTGTTTCCTCCAGTACCAGCTCAGCAAAAAAACTAAACAAAAAAACAGCAACCCTTAAAGAAAAAAATGGAAATGATGTTGTATTCTTCAGCCCAAACGGAGGTAATGATTCACTGTATAAAAAATATTCAATTTTTCTGGAGTCCAAAACAGATGTACTTAACACAGGGAAAAATGTGGAATCGATTGTAAAAAAAAAAGAAGCCCCACTAGCACCGTGCAGAGACTCAGAGGGAAACACTGCCGTCTCACCGCCTGTCTCTCAGTAAGCGCGGACCGATGGCTTGCTGTCCTGGGCCTGGTTGAAGGGGTTGGCCGGGGTGGGGGGCTCTTCCTGTTGGTCAATGGACTGGTAGGCTTCTCTGTCTCGTGATACAGTAATGAAACCTGCAGAGACAAGCCAAAAAAGGTCAATACACTGAACCGCTGACGTGCAAAATGTATTATTCATAGTCATTTCAAAGCACTACTCAAATATGTTGCAATATAGATAGTAATGTTTGCACAAGAAAGGTATTCTAAGAAAGCCTTAACCCAACTTCCTTTTTCTTGATTTCTACACTGATTTCTTTAAAGTAAGGGGCATAAAAAACCTCTGTTGAAATTCCTCCAATTTCATCACTCTTTTTACAGCACTGTGATAAATTGCTTGTTCTGTCGGTAATAAAGAGAAATTGACCACAGTAAAACCTTTTGAGCAGAATCCTTTAATCCACTACAAATCCTGTGCATGCAAGTTTCTCTGTGCCTAAAAGACTTAATGTTAACATAAATCATTATGATTGTTTAACGAAAGGCAGTATACTGACATAATCCATCTGAAAAGTCTCCCAATGATACTCCCAAACAAACCAGAATAACAATGTAATGGTTCAAATGCCCGCTCACTTTAATGTCTGCATGGCCCAGAGTCCGATAACGGTGACTAATCAAACAAGCACTTTCCTTGCAGAGGGTATGGATGATTTGCACAAATATATGTTAATTGTAATAATTGAGGAGGTATTTTTTTTTAAATGCATCATGTTGCTCAAGAAGCCTTTTATAACTCACTCGTATTGTGCATTTTAAACAGGTCACATTCGTTGTCTATAAGTCGACATTTTAATTAGGCCTATTTGAGAATGTGCACCATCATGCGGCTTTGCTTTAAATATATGCCAACAGAATCCACAAACACAAAGGAGGCGTCTGGAGAGTGATTTGAATAAAACATGGGCACATTTAACAGACATGTAAACAAACATACTGTAAACAGGCAGGTATGTGAAGGTAATGAGGACTGATGGAATTGACAGATGAATAAATATAAATAATTATGAAAATAAAGATTGACATTAACAAGATAAGTGGGAAAGAAAACAAATATAACAAGAAATGTAATTTTTTCTGTCCTGCAGCCTGATTTGCAATCTTACTTCCTGTTGGGAAGAGGGTGGAAGAGGATGATTGGAGAAGAGAAAATGGTAAAAAGGAAGAAGCCTGGAATCAATAGCGACGGCCAATAAATGCACTGTCAGCACTATCCGTAGTGCATCGACTGTCCACAGAGGTCTCAAAGTCTGAGAGGTGAAAGGTCGGCAGTGGAGAAGAGAAGAGACACAAGACACATGGTCAAATAATAACAGGAAAACAAGACAACATAGAAAAATTATATGACAAAAAACATGACAGCAAGACATACGGTGAGGTTTGAAATGACGACAAGCAGGGAAACAAATTCTTACCCATGAGGATTCACAGGTCAACATTGATAGAATCGACCAATCAAAATAAAAGTAGTAATTGACACATTGGGACCATTATGTCAACAGATGAGCAGGCTTCTCTGTCAAATGTTCTGTCTGAAATGTAGACAAATATTGGCAGCTAATTAACATAACTGAGTTGGTTAAAAAGTCCACAGGGTAGCTAGCTAGCATTAGCATTACAGTACAGATGGTTGAATGAAACATTTATGATTTGTTATTTATTTCCTTCTAACACGTTGTTTGGTTGCCAACTATAAAAAAACAAAACCGGAATGACAAATGAAATGCTAGCTCGGCTCTGTCCTCAGTGTCCTATGTTCGCTTGAGCAATGGTGCATTGGTATTTCAGGGTAGCCAGCTAGCGTTAGCATTACAGCACGGATGATTAACACAAAAAACATTAACCCTCCTGTCGTGTACGGGTCAAATCTGACCGAACAACTATTTTCTTCAATCATAATTATTGCGTTTAACATTTGATTGCCTCAAGGCCTGACATGATGTCCTTCACAGTAGGCATTTGAACATAGAACAATGGCTGATCACCACTTTCATTGAATTTTAGGTTAGTCAACTTTGTTCAACCTATGGTGTTCCCGGTCAAAAAATGAACACGACAGGAGGGTTGAAAAATGTTGGTGTGTTATTTATTTCCAACAAGTTAGTTGGAATACTTACTATCAAAAATACAATTAAGGGATCTGACAGAATCACAATACCAAAAGATAGCTCAATATCACTCAAGAAGCATGCATACAAATATTAAAGATAAAACTTAGAAATAACACTATTTACAAAATACACATCCAGTAACAGTACAGTTTGGCGATATAGCATCCAGGTGAAAGTATTAAAGGTGGAAGTATAGTATATATTACACAGCTATTTACGGTAAATATATAATGCAGATAAGGAGTATTGCACAACAGGAGTGTTAAAGTCTTGTTGTTATATATGTGTGGGGGGTCTACCAGGGGCCGTAGTGGTTGTAAAGTCTGACCGCTGCAGGAGGGAAGCACCTGCGGTACAAAGCTTTTACTAGAAAATATTAAGAGCTAAGGGCGCTGGGGAACAAAAAGATGACCCCGTAGTGTAAGTACTACAATGTAGATGTGCTTGTTAGCTAATGATAAGCTAACCTATCTTACAGTGATTAATGTTGTATACTTACAAGCTAGTTAGCTTGACATGCTAACCTTTACACAGCTTACATTAGAACAGGCACACACAGTTAAAACCATTCCTTATGATAAAAAATGTGTTTAGGTTTGGGAAAGGCAAAAAATACAACTAATACAAATGTGATGCACAGTGCTTCAGCATGAAGAGAAACTCAAAGCCTGACAAGCATGACATGCTAATTAGAATCTGAGGAAGTGTTAAGTGAATGCTTCATTTAAAGTTGAACGGTCAGTCTGACAGACTCTATTGTATTGAATTAAAAAAAAAAGCCTGCGCAATTTCAACCAGCTTAAAAGGGCCGCCAGTCACCATTCAGAGATCGCTGTTGGCCTGCATCAAACACTCACTCTCATGCACCTGATTGCCCGTTTCCCAGAGTGCTCAGTGCAGCAGGGAACCATCTTAATGTCAGCCATGCAATCAGACAGCAATTAAAACACACATTGTTTGAAACTAACATTAGCTGCACTCATCAGTCACCCCACAGCCAATCACCCTCTAATGCAGTGGTTCCCAACCTGGGGGGCGTGCCCCCTTTGGGGGGGGGGGCGCCAAAGATCGCAGGGGGGGCGCCAGGCCTCAGTTGATTTGAGGCCAAATATCATATTTAGACTTTTTTTTTTCTTTTACATATAATTGTAAAGCAATACATGATTGTCACTAAAAGCCTTGTCTCTACATTACAATAAAACATAACAAATAATTGATTTATTCATTTGAATAAAAATTCAAGTTAGTCGCTAATAAAGGCATAAAAAGACAGAAATGTATAATTCTTTCTTTAATAGAAATGTTTCTTCTGCCCGTAAAGTGTCCAAACCGGGCTTTTCTGGATAAGCGCGTTTTTAAAACACAGTCATTGTCCATGCCGGTTTCAGTTGGATTATTCGTCAGTTGCTCCGATCAGATCGGTCTCCTCCATTTTGTAGATTATTTACGACTTTTGAATCCACATAAACACATCGGCAAAATCCGGCTTACTTTGAGCATGTGTTTTAAACAGTTTAATCCCTTTGGGAATTGTTTCCACTTCCGCGCCGTCCTTTAATTTCTTCATACAGCGGGAATCCAAATGAATTCATCCTGAGTCCAATAACCATCAAAGTCACTCCAATAGTGCTCCTTAGTTACGCTTTCATCCTCCTTTAACAACATACTCCACATTCATCCAGTTTGTGACAGAAGTTGTAGCATTTTTGAGACTTTTAAACTTTAATTACCGCTGTTTCCCCCCCCCCTAGTGTGTGTGTGTGTGTGGGAGGGGGGGGGGGCGCAACTTCCAACTGGAGTCATTTGGGGGGGCTCTTGGGAAAAAAGGTTGGGAACCCCTGCTCTAATGGATGTACCTGCTGTGTGTCTGTGATGTTAAAGTAAAACCACAGAGAGAGCAGATTCATCAATATTCAATTATCCTCCAAACGGGCAAATGAGGAGACAATTTGGTCAAAATGCAGGAAAATGTCCTTACCTTTCCTAGAATGTAATGTAATACATTACTATTTTAGCCAGTGATATGACAGTTTAAAACAAATGAAACCTTGTTTCATTTTGTAATATGTGTTCTTCTCTTCATGAAAGCAAGAAAAGCTCACTAACTCAAAGCTCCTTGTATGAATCCATTCTCAACACGACCATGAAATCATTAACTACAAATGATGAATACTACCACGTGGGGTTAATCCATATCGATGAAGCCATGAGTAACATTTCAAGGATTCAAGAGTCACAGCTCAGTGGGATTCCTGATGGGAAAGCTCTCAGCAGAGCGAGTCAAAGTCCCAACAATCTATGGCCACACATTGTTAATCACAGAAACACATCTCCTGACCCGTCAATGGAAGAAGTGTACTTATCATTTGTTTGCCTACAAAGAGAGATATATAGTGTACACATAAAGTCAATGGTCAAGAACATTACAACATCTCTATTCCTGTACACACATGGTACATGTTCCTTTCACATCAATCTTGTGCTATTTTTGGGCGATCATGGCAGATCATAAATTGTACAGCCTGTTGGTCTAATATAATGTTCCTGCATGCAGTATACTCCGGTGGCCAGGGTGACACACACATGTTATAAACAACTCGTGGAGAAATGATGTCCTTGCCCGGGATGAACTACATTTAGAGTCTTGTGACTGAAACTAATTAGTTTGACTGTGGGATCATCTGCCACTGGTTTAGCCCAATCCCCCTCCAGTGTGCTGCACTCGGCAGGGCTTTCATGACAAACAGCATAACACCATATAGAGAGGATATCTAAGCGCCTCTGGACACACGCATCACTCAGTCCCTCTAGCTTTGGTCACACTCAGGCCTGGGAAACTTGTAAAACCATTATTTCTTCATGATTCTGAAAATATGTTTAAAATATTCCTGGCACCATGAAGCCTCCTTTTGTCATGTGATCAGTTTTGTCCTATGTCATCTACTCCTCAAAAGAGAAATAGATAACACTTTGGTTCTTAAATAAACAATATTTTCCAGAGTGTTGCGAGATAGCATCAGTTCTCGCTGTAAAAGTGTTTGATGTCTTTATCAGAGCTGAAAACCTAACCCTTCGTCATAAGAAGCCTTTTAAGTGGCATTTCAAACCCTTCCCCAATTGTCTGAAAATACCTAATGTAAATGTAGCTCAGCGTAAGTTCAATCAGGAAGACAACATCACCGGGCGTCACACGTTATCTCAATAAGTGATCAGGGGCGTTACGCACCTGCTAACCCCTTTAAATCTGCTCTCCCCTCCCTGTCAGTTGTCATTTCAGGTGTCAACGCACAACCCTCCTCCACCCCTTCGCCTCCTGTCTCCTAAATACAGGGCCAAGCTAAACCTTCTCCCTTCAGATCGGACCGAACTACTTTCACCACCACCAGTGTCTAGACCCCGGGGGGGGGGGGGGGTCATCAGAGCGGTTCTTTCCCTCCTGAACGATCATCCTGCAAACCGGGGCCTAATCGCCAAAACATCATTACAGTTACTTGTTGTAATACGTCAATCACTATTCCCGCATGTCATGTGTCCCGATAATAAACATGTACTCATACATCACGTCTCTCCTGATTGAACTATAGTATCTCATCTTGCAGCACTTACCAAAGTTAACGTTGTAATCTCCTCCACGCTCGCGGTACATTTGGTAGACGAAGAAGCAGGACGCAGGTTTAAGCAGCAAGCTGAGGATGGCCATTCCTGCGCTGAAGCGAAACACGTTCTTTCCACTCTCTGCAGCAAAATCATTTATCGGGTAAAAGATGCCGAAATGGACGATGTCGGTCACTATCGTCACGAACATCCCAACCAGGAACTACATGGGGGAAACAAAAAGAGGAAGACTTCATAACGGACATGGGTGATGTGTAAGGCTTTTACTTTTAGTAGTAGTTTCATGCTCTCAAGTGCCAACACATCTATACCCAATGTATTGTGCGAGGAAAACTAAGACAGACATTTTTGAAAACCTGCGATAAATTAGATAAAAGACACTGATTTATCTATTGCCTTTATTATCTCGGACAGCCACATCTTTATTATGGGATCACACAAAATTGCTGCAGGACTAATAAAGGCTTTCTGATTCTGAATCTTTAGAAACTTGACAAAGTAGAGGTTAAGCCTGGAGTTATATATCAATTAGGGAGAAAGCCGGACTATCTCTCATCTTTATACTTTAGTTGATATGACTTTGAAACTGCATCTTGATTCACAAAAACTTCTGTGCATTATTTATTTTTTGCCTTTCCTTTCAAGCTTTGGCTGGCTCAGCCCAAAAGACTTTCCTCCCCCTGAAGGACCCGTGGACTTTAAAGTACACAAAGTAAAAGTTTCCCCCTTGGGTTCTTCCCAAGGCATGGACACTCAGAATCCTTTACAGTCAGAGGTGTCATTGAGTGAGACACCAGACTGATATTTCTCTCTTCACCCTCCAGCTGTAGAGTATTTGCTTCGGCAGGAACTCTTTCACAGCCATGGAGGTCTGGGGTCACTTTCACAAACTTGGACTAAGGCTTAGATTTACCTTATAGTCAGACTTAAAAATGAACGTCTTAATTGATCCGTACCACATATTTGTCATTTTATTGTCTTTCTTAAAGCCCCTGTCACACTGTCCCGAAGTTGACACCCGATGGACACACGATAAAGGAAATGTTCAAATTCGGCTGTGATCGTAACAACATCGGGCCATTCGTGAGGGCATCTTAAGCCATCGTATGACCGCCGGTGGAGTTTCTCAGGCTCCGGCAGCAACTTCGTGAGGCACTCGTGAGGGCATCTTGTCAAGTCGTGTCATCTTCGTGTTATCATCGGTGCATTCGCCCTCACTCTGATCGGGGCGAATGCCCGATGGTACCGATGATAACAAGATGCCCTCACGAGTGCCTTACGAAGGGCAAAATTGACACACGAATTCAACACGAAAATGAACCTTCGCGAGGTCCTTCGGCTATTTTTTGGCATGTCAAAGATTTTGCCACCGCTCACGAAGTTGCTGCCGGAGCCTGAGAAACTCCGCCGGCGGTCATACGATGGCTTGAGATGCCCTCACGAATGGCCCGATGTTGCTACGATCAGAGCCGAATTTGAACATTTCCTTTATCGTGTGTCCATCGGGTTGTTTATTGCACAACAAAATCATGTAAACATATTATGTAAATAACCCAATTTGTGTTCTGTGAAACTGAAAAGGATATAATATATTATTTTGAAGGCGAGTTGACAGGAAGTTGTTGTTGCTATGGAAACAACAACATGACGGAGAAAACGTAATATCTTCTACATATAAAGACGGAGAAAGTAAAGAACAAAGTCTGAACATATCAGTACAGTATCATAGTACTTTAACATCATTGTTTGTGTTACTTTCGTTACAGTTGTATGTCTTAAATGTAATGTCAATGTTGCCTTCGTGTGTGGTTCGGGGCCATCTTCGTGCGAAATTCACAATTCCATATTCGTGTGTCCATCGGGTGTCAACTTCGGGACAGTGTGACAGGGGCTTAACCCATTTACCCAAAGACAGTGGAAAAATGCTAGAATATTTGTTCATAATGGTCTAATCTCTTGAAATCTGGTATTAACATACTTAGTATTGAACAGGAACAGTATCTAACAACTGAAAATGTATTATATAACATGGAAGAAACACCCTTTTATTAATAGCCAAAGTCAGTATTTTGGAAAAATACAAACATTTTGTTTAATGAATCTCTGTATGAGGTTTGTTTTGCATAAATGTGCCTATATTTGATGTTAAACTTTTTATGAGTTCATGTACATCAAATACTTAATTGTGATCATTATAGTATCTGGATAATTAGGACTAACTTGCCATGAGTTCTGGGTAAATTAAGACATTCTAAAACAATAGAAACATGGCTGACCAAGCTGCACAGAAAACATTTGTCTGCAATAACATTACAAAGACATTTACTGGGAAAATTCTGCAAAAAGCGTAACAACCCAAAAAACGTCCTGTAGCATTAAATCTCAATGCAGTGCAGACCTGTAGCAGAGCTGAGATGCAGTGATGTGTCAGAGCTCAGTGCGTCGGCTAACCCATCAATCAGACTCAGGATATTTCCTTCAGGCAAACAAAAAGACGGACGATGTATCCTCACTGCTGTGCATTCCCAACAGGTAACTGCACTCTGTGAAAACTCTTTCCCTTCCTATTACTCGCTCCAATACATTGTTAGCAAACCGTTGTATCCATGATTGTACAGCGTAAGGGTAGGGTAGTACACTATCTACTATTTCCGCTATTACTATTACATTATTTCATTCTATGCTACATTTTCCCCTGCTGACTTTGTTATTGGGATGTTGCTGTGTTTCCAATCCTTAGCATTGAGTTTGGAGAGTGAAGTGTTATCCCAACGTATAGAAATGACAGCAAAAAGAAGTGAAATACCACCTACTGTACATGTTAATAAATTGGCTTTAGACTACAGACCTGCCTGGAACATGTATGTGAATCGATGCACCATGAAAGCCACGGTTACTGCTGAATCAAAGGAAGGCTATTTTTCGTCAAAGGGATGCTCACAGATTGTCCTACATTCCACAGACAAATAGGTTAGCACGGATACGCATTGCTGCGCCTATAGTTAGACTCCTGTGCGCCTCACATGATGTTTGCAGGAATCGAGGTGAAGACCCACCATGAGCACGGCATCGATGGAGTCCCTCTGTGCAATGGCCCACACCCCGATAGCAAACACACTGAAGTTCACCCAGGCATAGGAGGTGGGAAGCCACGCCATGCATCCCCTGCAGAAAACACACACATTCTACAGTCACATAATAACAACAAGAATATATTTGTTTAGAGCATTTTTCAAACTTAAACATAGAGGCTGTCCAGGTTAAACTATTTACAGATTCAAATGTAAAAGAAAACGAAAAATCAAGAAGAAAACATTTCAAGCAGCTCAGAGCGCATACATAAACAGATTGAAACGTTTTAGTTTCATTTAAAAATCTTAAATCCCAAGCCATCAGTGCAACATGCAATACTCTTTAGACAAAACTAAATACAGAAATAAGGAAGTAAATTATGCAATAAAAATACTACAACTGATACAATGGTGCAAAACTGTGATGATATATAATGTGGATATGTGGAATAAACACATGTAAAGATGAACAGTGATTTCTAAACACATGTGAGTGGTGAGATGAAGATGGAGTTACGTGGAGGTGAAAGAGAAGCCCAGAGTCAGTCAGTTGTAAATCATTCTCTGTGTGAACGTGTGTGTTTGTGTGTGCCCAAAGAGGAGAGAAATTCCTCAGGTTTGTGAAAGAAATCCTGTGCTCACACTCACCATACTGTAAGCAGCCAGTGCACCAGTACTATGGCCTGCAGCAGAGAACAAGAGACAAGTGTTAGAAAGACTAAAAAGGGTTGTGATTACCTTTAGTCTATCGCGCTTCAGGCTACAAACAATCCAAAGAAATTACAGTTTCGACAGTCGTTTAATCTTCTAAAACTCAAAACATTTAGTTTCTCCAACTTCTCTACTGTGAGTCATTGTTAACCTCACTCTTTGGGTTTTGGAAATAGGTTCAACTTTGGAATTTATTTCACTATCTTCTTACAATTTAAGACCTTAGGATTTATTAAGGAAAGAGGAACATCAACATGGGATGTAGCCCTAATTCAGTCTAAAGCATGTGATCATTAAGTATTCAAAGCACAAGTGCTCCTTCACTTACACTTTCAGATCTTATTTTAAGAGGGACAGGGACATATTATCCAGGCATCAGGTCACATATATAGAACAGTGTTAAAACAGAACACATAGACAGCTTGGAAATAATTGACAAGGTAATATTTAGTTTGAGATAAATATTTTTAAATCATTCAGATCTCAATACTGAGCAGATTCACTGATGTGTTTCTAACATCCAATGCCTTTTATAATATGGTCTTTCAACAGGCCTGCTGCCCAGTGCCCATCAATGTAAACAGAACTGTATACAAACAACTAATCTCCTGGGTAGGGTATCTCCTGGGTAGGGTATCTCCTGATTAACTAAACTCTTGTACTCCAATTAAAAAACAACAATAAAGCACCAACAAAAGCACATATCAGTAGTTTACTGTGGTGTGTCTCAGGCAGGTAGTTGCCACACAGAGGAATTACCATTGAGTATTGAGAAACACAGTTGACATCATCACGCAAGTTAACACCAGTCCTCGTTAAACACTGCACTCCTCCTGCAACACACACACCTCCAGCCTCACCTTTAGATTAATGGCAGGGATTTCCATCACATCAGCTCTTCCTGTACCGCTTCACTGCTGCCACTTGTTGATGGTGCTACATGAAAAACTGCGGCAGATTGTTTCCTCCACAAACTTCTCTCCAAAACTACTCCTCCCTTCAGATCAGCCTGCAAACACAAACCATGTGACAGCAGCCTGACTGCTTCCCATGTGACTCCCCCCCCCTCCCGCGTGATCTGCGTGTAGGGAGGGGCGGGCCTGATCGAAGGACTTCGAGCCTAAAATATCTCCTCAAAGCAAAGCACTTAGCAGCTAGCTCGGAGCTAGCCATGATGATTGTGGCATACAAGATATTAAACAAATGGTATTCAAATTACAGACATGGTGAGCTTTAAGTTTATAATGCCTACTCAATGATTCACCCATCTTCCAAACTCAATTTGAATATTTTGAAATGTTTCTCACAGCAAATATTGCGAATCATTTAGATACATTAATCACAAAGCATGTAATTAATTAGAGTCATTTTTGTAAATGCTTAACAGCCCTAATTATTTGTCTATGCCTTTAAATCCATGTAGCTTATCAGTGATCAATAGCCTACAATTTTATTTTAGCATGTTGCTTAAATCTTTAAAGCAGGAGCCTAATTACGCAGCTCTCCGTCAATTTTAGAAATTGGTGAACGGCTCAATTAAAGAAATATTAACCTAGTAAATGAAGATATAATTCACCTATGTTTAGCCCTTCAACAGTGTTGACAAGAATTCACAGCCATGGCATGCTAGCAGAATGCTAACAATGCAATGCTAACATGCTAATGTTTAGTACTTTGAATTGCCTTGTGTTGAAAGGTGCTATATAAATAAACTTGCCTTGAATAATGTTTAGAAAGTGTAATATTTAGCACATTCCACATGAGGTATTATTGTAGTGCATGGCTAACAGTTGCTAATTTAACAATAGACACAAAGTGCAGTTCATGCTAACAAAACTCTCAGTTATTTGTCAGGTATGGACATAAAGTTGTGTATTAGACATGATACTAACATTATAACTTAAAGGAGAAGTCTGCAATTCTAATCCAAGGCACTTCAAATTCAGTGAGAATCTCCTCACGGTCCACTATCTCTCCGTTCTGTGTTCACACTGATTGAAATCCAGTGTTTATACATAGCCCTGGCTCTGTTAATGGTGGACAATATGTAAACAGAGAAAAGGCAGTTGGAGCCAAAGGTAAGGTAAATCCTGCAGGGGGTATTTGTTTGTGCGTTTATTTTAAATGTCAACAATTCTTCTCCAAATGTCACAACTTCTCTTTCAATGGATCACCAAAGTCAAAAAGATTCCTCCTCTGGGGAACAGGACAAAATGTCATGACAATCCATCCAGTAGTTTATTTGTTTTGCTTTTGTGTTCTGTTCCATTACACTCAACAAATATAACCCTTATCCTACAATTACCTGCAATATCAGGTGATGCTGGTAAAGTTGTAATTAAAACAAATGTGAAATGAAAGATTAATGAATCTGTAACCAAAAAAAAATAAACGAACCAGAAATATATATTTTTTTAAAACCAGCGGAAAAATAAGGTTTGTTTAGGTCAGGGCTAGTAAAGATGGTGATAACACATTACATTACATTACATTTAGCTGACGCTTTTATCCAAAGCGACTTACAATAAGTACAATCGACCAGGAAGACACAAACCTGAAGAAAACAGAATCATAAAGTACATCAGGTTTCATCGAGCCAAACATTTCAAGTGCTACTCAACTGGCTTTAGGTAAGCCAGTCCTTTATTAGTATACAAGTGCTTTGTTAATAGTTCTATTGCTCGAAGTGGAGTCGAAAGAGATGAGTTTTCAGTCTGGAAGGTGTGTAAGCTTTCTGCTGTCCTGATGTCAATGGGAGCTCATTCCACCATCTTGGAGCCAGGATAGCAAACCCACGTGTTTCTGCTGATGGGAACTTGGGTCCCCCTCGCAGCGAGGGTGCAGCGAGTCGTTTGGCTGATGCAGAGCGGAGTGCACGTGCTGGGGTGTACAGTTTAACCATGTCCTGGATGTAGGAAGGGCCAGATCCATTCGCAGCATGGTACGCAAGTACCAGTGTCTTGAAGTGGATTCTAGCAGTTACTGGAAGCCAGTGAAGGGAGCGGAGGAGCGGAGTGGTGTGGGAACATTTAGGAAGGTTGAAGACCAGACGAGCCGCTGCATTCTGGATGAGCTGCAGAGGTCGGATGGCACATGCAGGTAGACCAGCCAGGAGGGAGTTGCAGTAGTCTAGGCGTGAGATGACGAGAGCCTGGACCAGAACCTGCGTGGCTTTCTGGGTCAGCTGGGGACGACATACAATCGATCAAATAAATGTTGAGGAAGCCATTTCCAGACTGCAGTCCGAGCAGCTTGTGACATTTAGAAAAGTTATTTGATTTTTACCATTCATCCTTCAAACACTTTGTTCCATGAACATTTTCTGTATCTACTGTTCAGTTTACCGTGAAATTTAGTATGGATTCATTATCCCCAGAGGATATGCTTCATTGATTTTGATTGACCTTCTGTGATTTGTTAAAAAAAAAATAACAGTCAGTTTCTTGCTTTCAACAACTGCAGAAGAAGGAAGATAAAATGTAATTAGATGCAAATGAAATAATAAGGAGTAATTTCAATTTCAAAAATGCTAAAGGATGGATATACAGCAACGTCCCAATAATAGGCAAAAAACACATTACTGACATATTATTACCAACATATCAAAAGAAAGCAAAAAACACCCAAATTGTAGTCATATATCACATTGTGATACCCTTAAAAAAACAGAGCAGTTTTATGGTGCCATATTGGATAATCCCTTCACTTATTGCATTGTTCCGTCTCCTTTCAAAGCGCACTTAATACTTATTACGAAAACTCATTTAGTGCTTTAGAAATATAATATTCCTCCATCTTCTCCTCACCTCTAAATCATAGTCTCTTATCTGTTCCCAACTGTTATTAATCAACTAAAGTTCCAGCATTATGTAAGATAATAGCAAGCAAATCCATCCACTTGCGATGTGTTTAAATCGGGTTTAAATGCGATGAAGCTCAGCACAAGTTCTTTCAGGAAGACTGGGTGTATATACATTCACTCTGCAGCTATAATCAGCTCATCACGGGCGTTCTCTTTAACCTATTATTTTCACCTCATTCTCCAGCAGCCAATCACTGAGCTGCAGCCAAACTTTAAAATGGTTCTCCTCTCTCTTGCAGTCAGCTGTGATTTCAGGTGTTCATGCTGCCGCCCGCCTCCTTCCCATCCACCTCCTTTCATCACATCCAGTTCCAGGAGAGTTAATCCAAAAACCTCATCACACCTCCTCTTCATCCCATCTCCTCATCAAATCCAGATCTTCAGCATCATCACCAGTGTCTAGACCCTTGGGGGCTTCCCTATATGCTCACGGCTGCATTTCCCCCTTTAGATATACGATTTCAGGGTTGTTGTCTAATCGCCAAAGACTTAATATTTATCATATGGCATGTGTCAATAAATGTTATTTAAACAAAATGAAGTCTCTCCTGATTGAACTGGAAAAAGTGGACCTTGAGTTATCTCCAAGGTCAAGAATAAAGTTGCACGCTATTGTTTATGCACCCATGAATAAAAGATAATACGATAAACATTCTCCTTTTCACTTTTGTCTCTTCATCTTTCACTTTTCCAAATCTACAATATTTCTCTCTTCTGGGTTCTGCCACAGAACTTTCCCTCTGACGGTCAGACGAGGAGGTCAGAGTCTGACCTCCTCGTCTGAAATGTCACGAGTCTCTGGATTTTCATTTGACCCTTAAACTCAAGATGACCAAGGGCAGCAACCAAATCTTTAAAATGCTAATGTGTGCTGATTATTTTTGAAGTCTGACTCACTCCTTTCGCCCATCTCCTACTTAAAGGAGATGATTCATTGTTCCCTGCTCAGCAGATGGCCCCTGTGCTCTCATTTACCAGCATGAACCCTGACCTCCTGATGACCTCTGACCCCTCCCTCCCTCTTATTAAAGTTGTTGTGCTTTCAAACACTTCAGAGCCAGATTTAGCAGTCCCAACATGCTGTTTGCATGCATTTGTGTGTGGAAATGAGATTGCAGAGTGACACATGTGGGACTTGTTATTTAATTTTCAGGTGGAATTTCTTTTATCATTAGGGAAAATGCAATTATTGGATTAAAATGAGAATTATTGATCCATTTTACATCCTAACCTGCTGTGAGTATTATTTTTCAAAATACATTTGCATCTATTTTCATCACAGCTCATCAAACGGTTTATAGTCTGTTTTATTGTCTCTGTAAAAAAGGAAAATCTTTTTTTACTTTGTTTACTCTTATGTAAATTGTTGATATCCATGATGAGCATCTCATAGTTCTATTTCGTATATGGCTTCGCCCTCTAAGGCTATCGCTATTGGGTTATCCCTCTGCGCCCCCGCGCAGCACTGAAACACTTGTAGTCCACGCCCACCCGCCAGGTGGGCCCCACCCTCGGGCCTCCTTCCGGTATAAATAGGAAGGGGGCCCGGCAATCTGCTCCCTCTTTTCTTCAGCAACCAGCAGTTACTGAAGCACAGCAATGGAGAATCATCATGACAACTGCGTCCGTGATTGTCCCTCATGTGGCTCTGGGTTCATAATGAGTTATGACTAGCAGAGATAAAAGCAGTATGCGAATCCTGCCTGGGGTCAGAGCACGCGTACGCGGCTCTAAACCATAGACTGTATATATAAATGGACGTAGTGTCCGTGACGTCACCCATAGGATTCTGTAGAGTTGCCGTGAAGCCCTTAGTAGGCGGAGTCGGCCACTAACGGTTCGACTGTGACGTCAGAGTCTAATCCCGCCTGCTCCAAATAAGGGCAAAGAGGCGGAGTCGAGGCGGGACCTGCTGCCTCCGAACTGGAAGTAAACAGAGCTAGCTCAGGCTAATAAGCTAAGCTAACATGAAATACATGTATACCAAGTTACTGCTAACAGTGTAGTTCCCCTATATAAACGTTACATTCATAATCAAATGAGACAATCTGCAAGAGAATTAGCTATATTTTGTTATTCTTAATGCTTGTCATTCACACGTTGAGAAAAGACGGACTCCACCACCCGGACCTAACGGAGCCGCAGGGGGCTAGCTCCGGGACGCCGGCTGGAGCTAGCCCCCTGCGGCTCCGTTAGCTCCGGCGGCCACCACTGGGATAATTGGGTCCCCTATTAACATTTGCTCCCGTTTAGCATTATGGGCATCATAGCCATAGACTATAAAAGTCTTACCCAAGGCTGAATCATAAACTAAACTGTATATGTATGCATAAAGGGTTACATCCTTAGCTGGCTAATAAGTAACAAGCTAAGCTACCAAGCACACAAACACCTGCGAACGGGGTTAACATGTATAATATTATCATTTTAGACTTCTTGGAAGTTCTGTACATTCAAGCGCACAGCACGACATTTTAATTGTCTGGTATTTGTAACAATATTCCCTAAAAGGCACAATCACCACGAACACGGCTAAAGCTAAAGGGTCAAGTACAGTACTATGACTAACTAACGTTGTAGCCTCTATGGTTGTAGCCTAGCAGAGTGGACAAGTTGCTGTTAGCTGACAGTGAGGCATGTACGTGTCCATCAAAGTGACCACGCCCTAATTTATGCAAAAACGTTAAGACCTAATATAAATAAAAGGGTCGTGTTAGAAAACAATTCACTCACAGATTCATAATCATGAAGGTGGAATCTAACTATATCGATCATAATATTTATTGCATCCATGGGTAGAAACATGTTTTTTTCTGCTGTAAAGTTGGGCATTTTAACATGGGGGTCTATGGAAATTGCTCCTTTCTGCAGCCAGTCCCTAGCGGCCCATGTATGAACTGCAGTGTGTGGCACTTCCGTATTGGCGTCCCGGCTGTTCCCCAGAGTTTGCCGCTGAAAGGATATGGCGTTCCACTAAACTTGAAGAATCTCGTTTAATTTGGCATATTACTCTCAATGAATATAAGAAAGCACTGCGTAAAGCGAGAGCAGCCTACTATTCTTCATTAATAGATGAGAATAAGAATAATGCAAGATTTCTTTTCAGCACTGTAGCCAGGCTGACAGAGAGCCACAGCTCGATTGAGCCTTCTATTCCCATAGCACTCAGTAGTAATGATTTTATGTGCTTTTTTAACGATACAATTGTTACTCTTAGAAACAAAATTAATGACCTCTTGCCTTTGACCAGTATAGTGTTATCAACAGCTCCCGGAAACGTAAGTTCTAATATTACACTAGATAGTAAACAAGAATGCTTTTCAGCCATTAACCTTGAACAATTAAATTCAATGATTCTCTCTTCTAAACCATCAACGTGTATCTTAGACCCAATTCCAACTAAGCTGTTGAAGGAAGTTTTTCCATTAATTAGCACTTCTTTATTAAATATTATGAATATGTCTTTATTATCAGGCTATGTTCCACAATCATTCAAAGTAGCAGTGATAAAACCGCTTCTTAAAAAGCACAACCTCGATCCAGAGGTTTTAGCCAACTATAGACCTATTTCTAATCTTCCGTTCCTCTCAAAAATTCTTGAGAAAGCAGTCGCAAAACAGTTGTGTGATTACTTAGAAAACAATGATTTATTTGAAGATTTTCAGTCTGGCTTTAGAACACATCATAGCACAGAGACAGCTCTGGTTAAAGTCACAAATGACATTCTAATAGCCTCAGACAAGGGACTTGTCTCTATTCTTGTTTTGCTCGATCTCAGTGCTGCATTTGATACTATCGATCATGATATCTTATTGCAAAGACTAGAGCACTTAGTTGGCATACAGGGAACTGCTTTAGGCTGGTTTAGGTCCTATCTATCTGAACGCTCTCAGTTTGTACGTGTCAATGATGAATCTTCCACGCAAACCAAAGTTAGCCATGGAGTGCCACAGGGCTCAGTGCTCGGACCTATTTTGTTCACATTAGATATGCTTCCGTTAGGCAATATTATAAGGAATCATTCTGTAAATTTTCATTGTTATGCGGATGATACTCAACTATATTTATCAATCAAGCCTGATGAAATTAATCATCTAAATAAAATTCAAGACTGCCTCAAGGACTTAAAAACGTGGATGACCATAAACTTTTTGATGTTAAACACGACCAAAACTGAAGTTATTGTACTTGGCCCGAAGAATCTACGAAACAAATTATCTAAAGATATACTAACTATGGATGGCATTAATTTGGCCTCCAGTGAGACTGTAAGGAACCTTGGTGTTATATTTGATCAGGATTTATCCTTTAACGCCCACATAAAATCAATTTCAAGGACCGCCTACTTCCATCTACGTAACATTGCAAAAATCAGGCATATCTTGCCTCAAAACGATGCAGAGAAACTAGTCCATGCATTTGTTACTTCAAGGCTGGATTATTGTAACTCCTTATTATCAGGGTGTACCAAGAAGTCAGTCAAGTGGCTTCAGCTGATTCAAAATGCTGCAGCTCGTGTACTAACCAGAGTTAGGAAAAGGGACCACATTACTCCTGTTCTGGCTGCCTTACACTGGCTCCCTATAGAACACAGGATAGAATTTAAAATTCTTCTTCTCGCCTACAAAGCCCTTAATGGGCAGGCGCCATCTTACCTTAAAGAACTCATTATACCCTACTGTCCTACTAGGGCATTGCGTTCCAAGAATGTAGGGTTGTTGGTTGTTCCTAGAGTCTCTAAAAGTACAATGGGAGCTAGAGCATTTTCTTATCAAGCTCCACATTTGTGGAATCAGCTTCCAGTTTGTGTTCGGGCGGCAGACACCCTATCCGTTTTTAAGAGTGCGCTTAAGACCTTCCTTTTTGATAAAGCTTATAGTTAGGGCTGATTAGATTCAGCCCCTAGTTTTGCTGATATAGGCTTAGTTTGTCGGGGGACATCTTACTTCTTCCTTCTCTCTGTCTATACCTGTGTCCTCTCATGTTCCGATTAACACAGCTTCCCCAAATCTCTTTCTTTTTGGTGTCTATATACGCTGGGATCCGGAGTCATGGATGATCCTGCGGTCCTGTGTCCTGCATCGCGAGCCCTGGATCTTGAGTCGTGGCTGTGGTCATGGATCATAGGTCCTGGATGGATATCCTCGTGGATTCATCTTCCTATTATACACACATGCATTTCCAAACATTTGGACTACCTATGTTGCAAATGTATTATCTTTTCAATTTACACACGGCATCTATTGCACATCTGTCCGTCCTGGGAGAGGGATCCCTCCTCTGTTGCTCTCCCTGAGGTTTCTCCCATTTTTCCCTTTAAAACTGTGGGTTTTCTTCGGAAGTTTTTCCTTGTACGATGTGAGGGTCTAAGGACAGAGGGTCTAAGGACAGAGGGTCTAAGGACAGAGGGTCTAAGGACAGAGGGTGTCGTATTGTCATACTGATATTTTGTACAAACTGTGAAGTCCACTGAGACAAATGTAACATTTGTGATATTGGGCTATATAAATAAACATTGATTGATTGATTGATTGATTGATATATATATATATATATTATTACTTCTTTAAAAAATGTTTTATTTCTTTTACTTAAGTATTTTGTATGTATCTTTTTTATAATTGTAAATCATTTGTTATATTTACCTTTATGTGTATTATTTGGGCCAACCAGTGCCTTTATTGTAGAGACACAGTTATCATGTCAGTTATCTTTTGCATTTAATTATTTATTTTTAGCATTGTTGTGGCTTTTTTTGTTGTTTTGTCTTGTTTCAATGTGGAACAATAATGTTGTTATTCTTGTTCCTGTGATCTTCTGGTATAGAAAGTTAAGATAGAAAGTTAAGATAGAAAGTTAAGATAACTAATCACTCCAAGAGCTCCTCAGGTCAGAGTGCTGCAGCTCTTTCAGGATGTGGCTGTGTGTAATTCATCACTTGTCTGGCTCTTGGCTCTGTCGGAGGTAACTATTAAAAATACATCAGCACTGCTTTTATTCTGTAGCTGTAAATCAGGATGGCACAATCACAGCCCGACAGAGCTGGTGGTTAGAAAAGAAATACGAGTGTTACTTTCTTCGTATAATCAAATATTGATAGATTCTCACAGAGCTTGTGAGTTGGGATCACGCTGAGTGTTATTGCTTGCACTTGCTCTAATGTGTCGTAAGCTTCCCGTTAAAAGGTTTTGACACAGAAGTGTGGAGAAAATGAGAATCTTCAAAGATTGCTGCATTCACTTTATCACATGGAGACTGAAGTGACTGGAAAATCCTCATTTTCAAGAAAATATGTGTCTGGGTTATTTGACACATTTATCCTGATTTATATTGATCTCATTTCAAAGAACATTTTTTCTTTTTCTCAAAGGAAATGATACATTTACTAAAATCCTGATAGCTATAACCTATAACCTTCCTGATTCCATTCCAGTGCTGTACTTAAGTACATGTTGAGATCATTTCACTTAATATGAGCATTTAAAACGTCAGCCCATGTATTCAAACTATAATGTCTTACACATATTTATCTTACTTTTAGTTTATTCATATTTATAATAATTAGTTCTGGACTATACATATGTGTCTTCTTGCTGCACATGTTCATATCATAGCATATGTTATGTTTTATTTAGTGCTGTCAAAATTATCGCGTTAACGGCGGTAATAAATTTTTTGAATTAATTGCGTTAAAATATTTAACGCATTTAACGCATGTGCAGAATGGCCCGCCCCATACGTGCCACCAGTGGCAGCGCCAGGGTATGGCTGGGGTAGGCTACACCCATACCAGGAAATGGCTTAGCCCCACCATGAAAAATGATGTTAAAGTAAGCTAAATAAAGTCCGCCAACTCGCGCGGAGTAAATTGCACAGACAGCAGTTAGTCAGATTGATTTCAGGAGCCACTTGTCTGGAAATACCGAAGACCAGAAACGGTTTTGAAAACTTTTGTCACGTAGTGATCGTCTTCTCAATAGAACATCTTTGATAATGTCGGTGTTGTTGCAGGAAGTCCCGACGGAGAATACTTATGCTGTAGTACAGGGGTGCACATAACTGGTACGCAGGTTATGTGCGTAATCTGAAACTTGTGTCACAAAGCGCATTTGCGTACCGACGTACTTGTGAAGCTTTTCCAGAAGGCGATTAGATCACCGGACGACAGAGTCGGTCTCCGTGTGCACAGACAGGGCTGCTGTTAACGTCGGTCTGTACAACGGCATTGTGCCAAAACTACGCCAACCGGCTGCGGAGGGAGACTTCCCCCCCCCCCCTTCACTGGAGAACTGCGCTAAAACAGCTGATCACAACGTTCACACTCTGTGGTCACGAAGTATTCCACTAACCCCCCCCCCCCCGTCGACTTTCCTGAAGTACCCCCCCGTTGATAGAAATCAACACGTAATGAATTAAGACCCCACGGTTTGATGATTGATAGGTGTGTGGGCTGTCTTTCATTTTGACACACAGAAAAATGTTATAATAAACATACTGTATGTTAGATGGATATATCCGCCTTCTTTCATTTATCTTTCCATTCCCACAATATACATAAAGAAATGGCATATTTTGGACATAGTTCGAATGGTGATTAATCTGATTAATTAATTTTTAAGCTGTGATTAATCTGATTAAAATGTTTAATCGTTTGACAGCCCTAGTTTTATTATTTATATTTATTATTTAAAATAGTTTCAAGCCTAAATGGTAACATGATCGAATATTTCACAACTAAAGCTAAGATTAGATCAAAGTCAGAACAACTGAAAAATAGCAAAACATGTATTTGTTTTTTCCTTCCTCATTATTAAACTCAGGACCTCCCTGATTCCTCCTGTGACCTTTAGAGAGTCCTGACCCGCGGTTTGGAACCACTTGAGTATTTCAAGTAGTTCAAAGCAGTTTCTCTTGAGCTGCTGCAGCAGTGAAATGCTTCTCCACATGAAGCATCATTATTAGTAATCCCACAACGTTTTATAAAAAATATCTGGAACAGACATTTTTCTGCAGAACACTTTTACCTACAGTTTATACAAATTAGAATTTAAAGGACATTTTGCTTATTGTGCTACTATACTTTAATTTTCAAATGCTGGACTTCCCCTGTTGTGTATTTCACACTGATTGATTTGTAATTTCACATACTTTTAAGTGCAAGATCTCGACTTAAACGGTATTCGAGAATCTAAAAACATGCATTATGTAAAGTGAATATGACTGTGTGTATTTTAATAGTGCCATTTGTTTTGTTAAAACTATTAAACATATTTCATTTTGAGTCTTCTGACACAAAGCTCTGAAAGTAACAGTTTTTAAAACCTAAAATAGCTTTTAGCACAAAGGCAAAGACATTAGCAATACATGTGAGTGCCTGATAAAGATGAAAGTCAATGGTGCAAATAAAACAAAGTTTACACCACAAAATGTTTATCCTAGTAATTGTTTAATCATGAAAACCAAAAAAGACGGACAAACACAACATCTGGACAAACATGTGTTTAAGTACAGTATAAATAAAACATTAAGACATGTAAAAGGAAGGTCAAACCAGGGTCTTTGTTTATCGTTCTACCGTTACGTACATTTGAAGAGAAGTGGTATCAAGTTAACAAAAAAAGTGATTCAAACACTTTGTTATTTACAAAACAGGACAGCAGACTGGGTTCAAATAGCGTTTGCAAATCATTTTCAGCATGTGAGACAAGAAAGAAACCAAATGTAGCAGAGAGTTCACACAGAAACCCAAACGGTGATTCAAGCATTATTAGTTTGAGTGACAGCTTACTTGACTGAATTTGAATCATCCTGAAGTAATAAAAGCCATCTGTTTAGGACTCCGAGCACAGAAATGTAATAATAAAAAAGGATTTGTAAACATTGTTTGAGTCAGAAGGACAGAGACAAGCAGCCGCAGGAGAAGAACTCATCAAATATTATGTGATGTGAATATCCACGCATACACTATGAGATGTTGACAGATTTCACTCAGTGGTGTGTTTCAGCCGAGTTGAACTTTTCCACCAGATTTGAACAAATACATCGTCATCGTGAAAAACAAATCTTTGAAAAGAAAGTAGTGATTTTTGAGTAAGGGCTGGGCAATATGAATAATTGTTTTGTAAATTTAGGACAATATCAATATTTATACTGCACAGCCCTAAGAATAACTACCACTGAAACTTAAAACATGCTTAAAGGGGGATTGCTGGATAAAAGATGTGGCCCAACCAAAATGCAATATTTTTCCAGTCCCTTGTTTTTTTGTATAAAATGACCAAGTGTTGTGATTTCTATTGTGGAATCAATTTAAAAAACCAGCGACCCATCACCTTTCAGCAGTTGTCTTAGCTCCTGCGTCAGAGTGTTGATGGGAAAAAAAAATCCGGATCTTCCTCCCTCAATTCCCTCCATCTCGTCCTCGTCCTCGTCCTCCTCGTCCTCGTCCTCGTCGTCGTCCTCCTCCTCCTCCTCCTCCTCCTCCTCCTCAAATGGTGATGAAGCCACCCTGGTCGCTGCTGACGGACTCCGGCACCACGCAGCGCCCCTTTCTTCGAGTCACACGCCGCTTCCGGTGGAATTTAGCATAACAGCGAAACCCTGAAAGATGATGAATAATCTGTTAGCTAAATATCTTAAACAGATAAATGTGGACGTGGTAAAATACAGAAATTAAAGGGGCCCTAATCTGCACCTTTTCAGGTAGATTTTTTAATTTTTTGCTTATACTGTGACCTGTCTCCTTGCTTTAATGTTCAAAAAGATCTTAATTTTTCTCATAGTGCCTGTGCTGCAGCACCGCTTTTCACCCTCTGTCTGAAACCAGAGCCCAATCTGCTCTGATTGGTTTGCTGTCCGTCTCTGTTGTGATTGGTCAACTTCTTAGAGATGTGTAAGAACTGCCCCGCCCCTTAGCCGATTACATACAACTGTTTGTAGTGTTAGCCAATAGAAGCCTGAGTTACGTTGTGATGTCACCATGTTCTAGGAAGTAAACAAAGGAGTCTAATGGAGGCGTTTCAGGCAGGGGGTGTGGGAGAGAAACTCCCTCTTGAGGAAACTTTGGGATTTTAGCTTTTACGTGCACAAAAACCTACAGGAAAGGGGAGACCTCAAAAAGCACAACAGAGCCTCTTTAAGGCATTTGATTTAATAATTGCTGTTGGGTTGCAAAGAATGTTTCAACCAATTTAACATGAGATGCCTTAAAAACTAATTGCCCATCTGCTTTTTCCTACTGTGAAAATGCTGTGAAAAGGGTCTGTAGTCCAGTGGAACCATTTTACCATGTCAGCTTTTGCTTTTTGACAAACAGATTCTTAAAGGTCCCATGTCATGGCCATTTCATAATTCCATTGTTTGGAGGACTACTAGAATATATTTACATTGTTCAATGTTCCAAAATCACATCGGATTGTTGGAGCTCCTGCCCCCCCCCCCCTCCCTGTGAGCCCACTGTGCTCTGATTGGTCAGCTCACCCACTCTGTTCTGATGAGTCCACCACCGTTACAGCGGAACATCAGTGATTATGTGTTACGATGGCGTTTGTTAGCAACCAGAAAATGACACCAGTAAGGACAAACAGATGAGAATGCTGCGTGGGGTCTGGGGGCCGTGTTGAGGGGACGTTGCGCTGCTCGCTGCGAGGAGCGGACAGTGTGAGCTCTATTACTGGTGTTGTTTCCTGGTTGCTGCGTGGGGTCTGCGAGACAGCGAGACATCGTGAAACTCAGCCTGAGCACCATAGGCGCGGGAAGGGGGGGTGCTGAGGGGGCTGCAGCACCCCCATCTGCAAGACTCCACTAGCAGCCGCATCCCCCCTGCTCCCCCAAACGCGGCGCACCTACAGTGTAAGCGCACCACAGTTTTGCCACTGAGAGAGTGTGTGCGTGTGAGGAGCTCCACGGATTGGTCCATTTGGGTATCGTCACTGTACCCAGCAAGAAAAATTGAAATCTCCAACGAGGCGTTCTGGGGCAGCATAGACAGGTCTTTTCTGTGTTAGAGTTTTATTCGCTATAGGGTGTATTTTGAGGGTTTGTGACTCTGCAGACCGTTTACATGCATAAAAAGCTACATAACACAAGGGGACGGGTAATAACCGGAAAAGCACTTTATCTGATTAATAACTTTTTGACCTGGTTCCTCACTCACCATCCTCACACATGCAGTCATCGTAGCATTTGTTGTTGAGGCCTCTGTTGTGAGGTTGGCACTCATGTTGTCTCAAGTCACAACACGAACCTTTAAAGAAACAAACACATTATATAATCAACAATCAAACTTGTACACACTGCCAAGAACATGATTCAAATACAATATAGAAAAAGAAAAAGATTGTGTTGTATGGGTAATAGCCACTTGCATGTTCCTCTTCAACCACTTTATCAAATCCTAGAAAAAGGTTTTTCTCAATCAGATTCTTACTATCAGGGACGATGTCCTGCATGAAAAGTAAATAATAGAATAATAAGAAATATTTTGGTTATTTCACTTTAAAAAAATTCATTTTTTGTGTTTTTTTCTCAATTATTTGAAAAGGGTGGAGTTTGATTGCATCTTTTGACCAATCAGGATTTAGCCATGTTTGATTTAAGGTGTGATGTTATATTTAAGGTGTGATGTTATATTGTTTTAGATCGGTATGAAGAAACATTTACTGATGTCTCTATAAAGCATTTCTGTACGTCGAATTTTGCAAGTAGAGTTATAGTTTAGTAAATGATGTGTAGGGTTTGATGTATTGTGCTGATTCTTTGCAGGATGTTATTGTGGTCATGTGTCATGCGGAGACTTTGAATGTTGTGTTGTGCTGTCTCCTCTGGCTGTGATGCAGACACTGACCTGGCAGACAGTCCAGGTGATGATCACACGGCTCGATGGTGTCAGCGTCCACAGTCACATTCCCACTGCTGAGGTTCTTACTCCGCATCTTGTCTGCAGCAGAAAAGTAAATGGATTCAAGTTTGATCGTGAATTCTGGAGGTCTGATCAATACATAGCCCCAAACAAACAAACAGATTGATTCGTCTGTCACTCAGTTATCATTGAGGTTTTCTTTTTGCATCAAAATATCTAAACAACTGACAGACTGGTCTTAGTTTTATTAAAGAGGACATTATCATCTCTTTTTCACATTTGTCTCTACTGGGACATGTCTCCTTGCTTTAATGTTCAAAAAGCTCTTTATTTTTCTCATACTGCCTGAGCTGCAGCGCCTCTTTTTACCCTCTGTCTGAAACCAGAGCCCAGTCTGTTCTGATTGGTTAGCTGGCCGGCTCTGTTGTGATTGGTCAACCACTTAGATATGCCCCGCCCTTAGCCTATCACGTACAATGTGTTGGAGTGCTAGCCAATCGAAGCGCAATTATTATTTAGTGATGTCATTGTTATGGTTTGCATGGGGTTTTTGTAGTTGTTGTGTTTTACTTGTTGTGTGCTCCTTTTACCTCTCATTACTCTGCAGGGCTGGTGTGTGACGGGGGGCGTGGTTGGTTTACTCCTGGCTGCAGATGAGGCACACCTGTCCCCACTCACTTGATTAACCTGCTCTTTAAGAGCCTGGCCCTCACCTCACTTCTCTGCCAGAGTATTTCATGCTGTCCCGCGGTCCGGAGTGCCGTTCTGCAGCCTGGAGTCTGTTGTTGTTCACTTTGCAGTTAGTTAAGGAGTTCTTTTTGAGTTTTGGTCGGGAACGTTTTCGTTTATTATCTAAACGTCACAGAATACTCTGGCCAAAATGGACCCCGCAGAGAATGAGAGACTCAGGGAAGCGCTTGCTGCTCAAGGGGCAATGATAGGGCAACATGACAGAGCTCTGCAGAAAGTTATGGAAGCGATTCGGGATTTAACCGCCGGTGTGACCAACATCGGAGGCCGTATGGAACAGGTCGCAGCACATCTCTCCACACTCCCGTTGACTGCCGATGCTCAAGCTACAGACCCTGCTCCTCCACCTCAAGCTGATCCCGAACGACAGCCCGGCAATCCTCGTGAGCCCTTTATCCCCACACCCGTCAGGTATTCAGGAGATTTACGGTCTTGTAGTCAGTTCTTACACCAGTGTAGTCTTGTGTTTGAGCAACAGCCTTTCACTTATCCCACTGATAGAACTAGGGTTGCTTTCATCATGAGCCTACTGAGTGATAAAGCAGCAGCATGGGCCCTTGCCATATCTAACAGCAACTCGCCTATTAGTCAGTCTCTGTCGTCTTTTACTGCAGAGATTCGTAGAGTGTTTGATCATCCAGTGAGGGGGAAGGAGGCTGGTAAAAGACTCCTTTCACTCCACCAGGGTTCAGGCTCTGTTGCTGATTTTGCTATTGATTTCCGCATTCTTGCAGCTGAGAGCGGTTGGGGAGACATGGCTTTGCTGGGAATTTTTTATAAGGGGCTTAATGATGAGTTAAAGGATGAACTAGCTGCTAGGGATGAAACCTCCTCCTTAGAGGAGTTGATTTCTCTAGCGATACGACTAGATAACCGCCTCCGCGAGAGGCGTAGGGAGAGATCAAGAAAACATAGCTCCACCTCCTTTCCCCCTCCGTCCAAGTTTCCTAGTCGGCCGGCATTCTCTGGACCTTCTCGCCATCCTCCTGACTCCGGGCCTCCCAGACCTTCTCCAGCTACCCAGGTCTCTCCCTTCTTTATGGAGGAGCCCATGCAGCTGGGAAGGATGACGCTTACTCCATCAGAACGTCAACGTCGTCTTCGTCAGAGACTCTGCTTCTACTGTGGCCAGGCTGGTCACGTCAGCGCCGGTTGTCCCTCTCTGCCAAAAGACCTGGCTCATCAGCGACAGGGGGAGCACTGCTGAGCCACACTTCTATCAACTCAGCCTCCTCCAACCGCATCCCAGTCAAAGGAACTATTTCCTGGTCTCAGAACTCTGTTCCGCTGCAAGTCTTGATTGATTCTGGTGCGGATGACAATTTCATTGACTCTGACTTTGTGATGCAGTCTAAAGTCCCTTTTGAGCCTCTTCCAGAACCTAAGGATGTGTTTGCCTTAGATGGGAGACTCCTAGCCCAAGTCACTCACCGTACTGCTCCAGTTTCCCTCAAGCTCTCTGGTAACCATCACGAGATAATCTCCCTGTACCTTAACCCCTCACCCATGTCGCCACTCGTTTTAGGTTTTCCGTGGTTGAAGCTCCATAACCCCCACATAGATTGGGCCAACTCCTCTATCATTAACTGGAGTCTATTCTGTCCCTCACATTGCTTACACTCTGCTGTACCCCCCACAGTTACTAGAGCACCAGATCCCTCCAAACCCATTGATCTCACCTCTGTACCCCCTGAATATCACAGCGTCAAGGAGGTTTTCAGCAAGGACCACGCTCTATCCTTGCCGCCTCACCGGCCTTACGATTGTGCCATAGATTTGCTCCCTGGCACCCCCTTTCCGTCTAGTAAACTGTACAATATCTCCAGGCCAGAGAAGGAGGCCATGGAGAGTTACATCTCTGACTCACTCGCTTCTGGGCTTATTCGCCCCTCTTCATCGCCTATGGGCGCAGGTTTCTTTTTTGTGGACAACAAGGATAAGACCCTACGCCCTTGCATAGACTACAGAGGGCTTAATGAGATCACAGTCAAGAACAAGTACCCCCTTCCACTCATAGACTCAGCCTTTGTTCCCCTTCATGAAGCCACCATCTTCACTAAGTTGGATCTTCGCAATGCGTACCACTTGGTGAGAATAAGGCAGGGGGATGAGTGGAAGACTGCATTCAATTCTCCCAGGGGACATTTTGAGTATTTAGTAATGCCTTTTGGGTTAACGAACGCACCTGGGGTTTTTCAAGCTATGATTAATGATGTCTTGCGTGACATGTTAAACAGGTTTGTTTTTGTGTACCTTGATGACATCCTAATCTTCTCTCGCACTCTTCAGGAGCATGTCCAGCATGTTAGGCTGGTACTGCAGAGACTTCTTGAGAACAGACTGTACGTTAAGGCTGAGAAGTGCGAGTTTCATGCCTCTTCTGTGAGTTTCCTGGGTTTTATCGTCGACAAGGGACAATTAAGGACTGACCCCGCCAAGGTCTAAGCAGTGACCGAGTGGCCCACTCCTTCTAACAGGAAGCAGTTGCAAAGGTTTCTGGGCTTTGCTAACTTTTATAGGAGGTTTATTCGGGACTATAGTAGGGTAGCAGTGCCTCTGACTAAACTCACCTCTGTCAAGTTGCCTTTTGAGTGGTCTCCTGCAGCTGAGGCAGCTTTTGTAAGACTGAAATGTTTGTTTGCCACTGCTCCTGTGCTCTTTCATTCTGATCCAGGGGTCCAGTTTGTGGTGGTGGAGGTGGATGCCTCTGATTCTGGAGTGGGGGCAGTATTATCCCAGCGTTCCCCCTCAGACCAGAAGCTCCACCCTTGTGCGTTCTTCTCTGGCCGACTGACCCCTGCTGAGAGGAATTACGACGTTGGTAATCGGGAGTTGCTGGCAGTGATTCTGGCCCTTCAAGAATGGAGGCACTGGCTGAAGGGAGCCACCCATCCTTTTATAGTATGGACGGACCATAAGAATTTGTCTTGCCTTCGCTCTGCACGCAGGCTCAACTCGCGCCAGGCTCGGTGGGCTCTCTTCCTGGGACGGTTCAACTTTACCTTGACCTACCGGGCTGGCTCCAGGAATGTGAAGGCCGACGCCTTGTCCCGGCAGTTCGCCTCCCCAGTGGAGGATTCAATGGATGTAACCATTCTGCCATCTTCCTGTGTCGTGTGAGCAGCTAAATGGGAGATTGAAAGGGTGGTCCAGGAGGCCCAGGAGGACCATCCAGCGGCTCAGGATTGTCCACCAGACCGGCTGTTCGTTTCCCCCGATGCTAGATCTCCAGTGCTCCAGTGGGGACACGCGTCCAAAGTTGCCTGCCATGCAGGTTTTCATCGGACCCTGGCCCTAATTCAACAACGCTTCTGGTGGCCCACTATGTCCGCAGACACGAAGGAGTATGTCTCAGCCTGTTCCGTCTGTGCCCGCAGCAAGGCCTCACATCAGGCCCCCGCTGGCCTTCTTCGCCCCCTTCCCATTCCCCACCGGCCCTGGTCCCACATTGCGGTGGATTTTGTGACTGGTCTCCCACCATCAGAAGGGAACGACACTATTCTGACCATCGTTGACCGTTTCTCTAAGGCTGTGCACTTTGTCCCCCTGCCTAAACTACCTTCTGCCCTCGAGACTGCCACTCTTCTCACCCAGCATGTTTTTAGGCTGCATGGTATCCCTCAGGATATTGTTTCAGACAGGGGTCCGCAGTTTTCCTCCCAAGTTTGGAGGGCCTTTTGCCGGGCATTGGGGGCGTCGGCCAGTTTGTCCTCTGGGTACCATCCCCAGACCAATGGCCAGACGGAGCGGGCAAATCAGGACCTGGGAACGGCTCATCGTTGTGTTGCCTCTCGAAACCCAGCCTCATGGTCTCTTCATCTGCCATGGGTTGAGTATGCCCACAACTCCCTGGTGTGCTCTGCCACAGGTATGTCACCCTTTATGGCTTCCAACGGCTTCCAACCCCCCCTTTTCCCGGTTCAAGAGAGAGAGGTGGCGGTTCCCTCGGTACAGGGGCATCTTCGGCGAGCCCGCAGAGTCTGGCGTGAAGCCCGGGCAGCTCTTACCCGCACCTCCGCCTGGAACCAGAGGCTGGCGGATCGTCACCGACGACCAGCTCCGGATTACCAACCGGGCCAGAAGGTTTGGCTTTCCTCCCGTGACCTCCCTCTTCAGACTGAGTCTCGGAAACTCACTCCCAGGTACATTGGACCTTATGAGATAGAACGGGTCATCAATCCTAGTGTGGTTAGGCTTAAGTTGCCTCTTGCCTTGAAGGTGCACCCCACTTTTCATGTGTCACTCCTTAAGAGAGTTTCCTGCAGCCCTCTTTGCCCTCCGACCGAACCCCCTCCACCCCCCCGGCTCATCGACAACCACCCGGCCTTCACTGTACGGAGATTGCTGAACGTTCGAAGGCGGGGCCGTGGATATCAGTATTTAGTGGATTGGGAGGGGTATGGGCCAGAGGAGCGACAATGGGTTTCTCGCTCGCTCATTTTGGACCCTAAACTCTTGAGAGACTTTTATGTCCGTTACGCGGATAGACCTGGTAGGCCGCCAGGAGGCGTCCGTTGAGGGGGGGGTACTGTTATGTTTTGCATGGGGTTTTTGTAGTTGTTGTGTTTTACTTGTTGTGTGCTCCTTTTACCTCTCACTACTCTGTTTTTCCGTCTCTGCAGGGCTGGTGTGTGACGGGGGGCGTGGCTGGTTTACTCCTGGCTGCAGATGAGGCACACCTGTCCCGACTCACTTGATTAACCTGCTCTTTAAGAGCCTGGCCCTCACCTCACTTCTCTGCCAGAGTATTTCATGCTGTCCCGCGGTCCGGAGTGCCTTTCTGCAGCCTGGAGTCTGTTGTTGTTCACTTTGCAGTTAGTTAAGGAGTTCTTTTTGAGTTTTGGTCGGGAACGTTTTTCCCGCAGCTTTATTTTTGGATTTACTACGGCCAGCCAAGCTCCCTGTCGTCAGTACCTGCCTTGGACTACCTTTGTTTATTAAACTCATTGAAACTTTATTCTTGTCAGTCTCTGCTTTGGGGTCCCAGTAGTATCTAAACGTCACAGTCATTATGTTATGGGGCGTTTCATGTGTAAGACAAATAAGGCACTTTTTGAACATTAAAGCATAGACATGTCACAGTAGTTGCACAAAATACAAATATCAACCTGGAAATGAGCATGATATGTACTCTTCAAAGTAGTAACTGAGAAAATAAGGATTTAATATGGACATTTTTCACAAAACCTGTTTTCAAATCAGAGCTTTTTAATGAAATAAAGCCAACCTTTCTTCCTGGAGGCGGGCCAGATGTCCACAGGCTTCATGTCCTCATAGTCTGTCCAATCAAAGAGCGCCATGTCCAGCGTTGGCATCACATCTCCCTCTCCTTTACCCTTTCCAGACCGCTGAAAAAGGAAAGAGAACTTTAAGTGACAGTTCTAGGGGTGTCACGAAATACCCAAAAACTACAATAACCATGGTATTTAAAAATGGGATTGAAAAACATTTTTTGGTTTTTTAGGTAATGTATGTGATACATTGTTCATATAATTATTGCACTTCTCCTTCCTCCACCAACTTTTAAACTCTATATCTGCATCTCTCTAAACCTGATGGTCGCTAGTTTGGAAACAAGGACATATGGCAAAAAACTCACCATTTTCAATTGGCTGCCTTAGTCATGTGATTCAACAAGCAATTCAGATGTGGCTCCTCTTCCTGTGTCACATTTTAGCTCATTAGAATAAACCTCCCCACAACTTAAGGCGCTTTCACACCGCAGTACTTTTCCCACAAAGGTTCATGAGAACTTAGTTCATGAGAACTCTTTTGTCGCGTTCACACCAAAAAGAGCCGGAACTAAAATTAGTTCATGAGAACCTTTTTACCCCCACGAAAGTCCCTGCTAGAGAGCAGGGACTTTCGTGGGGCTCTCTTGTGAGAAAAGAGCTATATTTCTGATTGGCTGGGCGGATTGCAAACCACGCCCCGTAAAACTCCTTTGTGAAGCCGCCATTTTATTATCCTTGCATTAGCATTATTAGCATTAGCATTAGCCCAGCGCAGAAACGCAGAGAGACTAACTTATGGCAACACAAAATAAAACATGGGAGCGGTGGAGATGAGGAGGTGTCGGCGTTCTGGCGATTTACTCGGAAGGCTTCAGTAGAAGCTGCTGGGACTCCCAGCAGCTTCTACTGAAGCCAGTCCCCAACTCCAGGGGCTTCCGGCCGGGGACTCCGGGCGGCAGTATACGCCGTGAAGTGATTTGCGGCCTGCCAGTAAACCCAAAGCAGAAGAAGAAGAAGTGACGTCAGAGGCTTCATTTGCCTAATCCTCCCCCAGGGACTTATTCCGGTGTGAACGCGATCTGTACTTAGTTCATGAGAACTAAAGAGTTCTCATGAACTAAGTTCTCATGAACCAATGTGGGAAAAGTACTGCGGTGTGAATGCGCCTTAAGTTCATCCACCCACGTCTTGAGAACCTAATTAGCATCTTTCTTTTCTCAAGTCAATCACAGCTGACTGGGCTTTTTCGAAGAAAGACATTATGAGAAGAATACATGATACTTTGTAAATCACAGCAATGACAGCATGTTATCTAAAAAGAACCTGTAATACAAGTGTGAACAAAAGATGAGAATAATAGGTCGTCTTTAAAGACAAATTTGACAGATTGCATTATTATTATATTTTTTATTTTACATTGTCTTAAGACAGCATCTCCCTGAATTCTTTTGGCCGCAATGTTGCGTAATGACATTTGATATTTGACAACACTAGGGGATTTTATAATTGATTATCTACTTCGTATTTCAGTGAGAACATTTGCATACCGAGCTAACTCACAATCTGTATCCAAACATGCTGATGCAGATCTGTAAACACCTAATCCCACCTTCCATTAGTTCAAGTGTACACTCTGCCTCCATTGTAACAAATACATCTTATATCATATATTTATTTACATATTCAAAGACAATTGTGATCAGAATATGAAAATGTGTATTAAAAAAACGAATGCCAAATGTGATGCTTTTCACCATACTTTAGAAGAGATCAATTGTGTCTCCTCAGATGATTGTGCAGTAGCAGCAGAGGTGTGGTTTGATTTGTTGTGTTTTTAATGAAACATATTTGACTTGTTGAGGCAAGCTACAGTAATGCTTCATTGATTCATAAAACGCCCCCACAGAGTCAGCAAAGAGGAGCTTAAAAAAACGATTGATCGGTTACAGCGGACTGCCCACAATCTGAATACAAATGTATATATTGCATCATTTATATTGTTAATACTTGTACAATAAACAGATTGAAGCGTATGGTTCATTACACACAACATCAGTGTTTATTTCTCTCCTGTGAGGGCAGCAGGCAACTGAATTGACTTTATTAATGAGATGTTAAAGCCCTTAACAATGCGTAGACTCTGATTTCCTTACGTTTTAAGGATAAGGTACTTTTAAGTCTTTAATTACACTAATGTAACTGAAAACTGTTATTATTGGAATTAAAGAGGACATATTATGTGCCTCTACTGTGACATGTCTCCTTGCTTTAATGTTCAAAAAGGTCTTTATTTTTCTCATACTGCCTGTGCTGCAGCACCTCTTTTCACCCTCTGTCTGAAACCAGAGCCCAGTCTGCTCTGATTGGTTATCTGGCTAGCTGTGCTGTGTTTGGTCAACTGCTTAGAGATGTCCCGCCCCTTAGCCTATCACGTACAATGTGTTGGAGCGCTAGCCAAAAGAAGCATGAGTGTTACAAAGTGATGTCATTATGTTACAGAGGTAAACACAGGAGTCCAATGGAGGAGTTTCAGGATGGGGGGGGGGGGGGGGGGGAGTGTGGGAGAGAAATAACATGACTTTAGTAATTACCATTGAAAGAAAGTACTTCAAGTTAAAGTTTCTGAGAGTATTTTTGCATTTATTTCAGCCAAGCAGTACTCTTTACCGGTTATTACTTATCAGACCAACACGTCCTAAAATATCTATTTGCCCTCCAAATAACCCAGACAGCTCATTTTTCTAAACGTCTACTTATTTGGTTGAAGTTTAAGGCAAATAAAAGTGATTGATTAAGATATGAAAGAGTCTGGATCACATCTGAAAGAAACAAACTGCTGTCTGTGATGTTGAAGCCTCTCTGTACCTTTGTCTAGAGCCACACACAATGTGAACAAAACAAAAGGTTATTCTTAGACATCTAAATCAAATAAAGACGTTTTTTGTCCCAAGAGAAAACACAATTGACCTTCCTCTCGCCAAACCATCGGCCAAGATGTCAGCACATTGGATATCCCATCATCAACAACAGACAAAAAAAGCCTCTTGGCTAACTCTCATTTTCAGCAGTGTTGGTGCCGTTTACACGAGGACAAAACGGGTTGTATCTGCTACTTTTCTCTCGCGTATAGCCCGTTCGTTCACACGAGGCGGACACGTAAGCGCGCAAACGGGTCCCAAGGTGGATAGATCTGCAAACGGAACGCTTTGGGGGGGCAAACGGCTCCGTGTGTATGCTATACGATCATTTACTGATAACAATAGCCCCGCCTCCCTCTCCCCACGTCTCCTGCTGCTGCTGGGCTGTCAGAAGAGGGGGAGGAAAAGAGAGGCAGGCACCGTTTATTATTCTTATATTATTATATAGAGTCGTTAATCATTTGTTTTAAAGCTCAATAAATAACAAAGAAGACCTCTGACCGGCACTTTTCTAATTTTGTCCAGAAGATTTCAACTTTAACGGACATGTTGACCGGCGAATTTTTTTAACGGAAACTCTGCCGCACGGTCCCTCGTCCCTTGGAAGAGGCGGAGAGGTGGGTGTTTTTCATCTGCTGGTGGACTACCGGAGAGAATTACAGCAGGAGCACACGCCGTCCACCGCGGAGAATAAACAGAAGGGCAACCATGGCAACCGTGCTCCGGGGTCTTCTTCGCTGCTTTTGGTGTATTTTGTGGCGGCAGCAGCGCCACTTACAGGCCCGGCATATGTACTACATATATATCGAGCGGTCTCGTGTGAACGGACACGTTAATTGAGCCGAATGCGTGAAAACGAATTTGGTGCGTAAACACAAACGTACCCGTTTCGTCCTCGTGTAAATGGGGCCTTAATTAATGTGCTGTTAATAATCAACAACAAAATAGAGTGCAAATCACATTCATGCTCCCCAGAGGAGACATCGTTTCATTTGACTGATACTGATATAGTCCTCACTCTTGGATTTCCCTGAGGATAAAAGCAGGGTTTTTGCCCAGGAACTAAACGACAGTAAGAAATTCATCAGTACAAGGGCATTGTTCGACATGCTGCGGGTAAATTAAACATTACAGTCTGAGGCTTCTACTCTGGGCTTGATAGATAAGTTTAACAAGTCTAAGCTGTTACAAATATATTGTACAGTGGATTGCAAACATTAGAAATCTGACTTCATCAACATTTTACCTTTACAACCTAGTTAGTGCAATCAATTAACTACTTTTAATTGGTCTTTTAATCATTTAAAAAAAAAACATCGTCTTATTTATCTTACATGTATACATTTTAATAAATGTATTTTGTTTTTTCATTTTGTCTGACGTCTTCCTTTGTTTTACTGAGAGGGTTATCTGTCGTGAATTCTTGCATCATTATTTATTTCATTGTACTTTCTTATGATCATACCTTTTTTACCTTCTTGAGTTCCTTGAATTATGTGTGCAAAAAGGCTTCGTTTGAGCTCAATTGAATTTCTTGTTCTCTGTTTTTATTTTTGTTAAAGCACTTTGAGCTGCACCTGGTGTAGGAAAAGTGCAATACAAACAGGGTCCTGAAGTCAAATGTAATACCTTTTAAGACCTTTTTTAAGACCCTTTCCATATTTTAAGACCTCATCGCCACTTCGAGTTTTAACCGGTTACATTGGCGACACATTTACTACAGTATTGATTGTCCTTCCTCCTTATCTTCCAACCATTTGGACGCAGACTTGCATTTCCCCATAACGATGTTGTTTAACAACCGGCGTAAACGGACCTTCGCGCGCTATCAAGCAGTGAGCGTGCGATGTCCTGTTCAGATGACGTCAAACCCAACGGGATGCCATCAATAAACGACACAGAATCACACTACACACCTACCCCATGATTACATTCAGGCAGACTGTAGAATACAACCACTTTGGACCATTCATAGACTTATTGAAAACAAGCTACAAAATGTAATACCTTGGAAAATGCCGTTTAATACTTTTTAATACTTTTTAATAGCCTTAATTTTCGCTAAATGTATTGATCAACTTTTAATACTTTTTAAGACCCCGCGGACCCCCTGACGAGTAAAGCTGTATTATTATTCATATTAACTATGAGGATAATACGTTCAGAACAGCAATAATCCAGCGAGTACATTAAAAAAAAGCCAAACAGTTAAATGCTGGTGCAAATTTTGTAGGGTACATTTGTATAATGTTCATGTATTTGATCACGTTTTTTTGTGAGTAATATTCAGTAACAAAAGAAAGAATAAAAGATAATGAGCATTGTAAATCTGTGCTTGCCTCCAGGATAGTTCAAGTCAAAGGTTGGGTACCTTTGAACGGTTCCAAAAATTCATATAAAGGTCGGAGAGCACCTAAATTAATATTTCTCCCTCAGTAAAATATAATCATTCAGAATATTGCTATAAAACAAAACTCAAATGTTCGTATTCATAACCCTCTGTAATAGAAGCCATAAAAAACATTACCGCTGTCACTTTCCTCACACATATGAAGCTAAATATAAAGTATAATTAAGCCAGCAGGACTTTGAGACGTCTCTTGAGGAATACTCGGCCGATGAAAGACATCCATCAAAAAATAAGAATCAACCTCCTCATGGAAACAGATCCATACTTGTTTCCTTCCACCCTCAGGAAATAAGCGTATATGGAAATATCAATTAGATGAATTGCAGGGGGCTGTGTCCTGGTGCTCAGCTGCTCATTAAACCATCAGCAGAAGATCGAACATTCATTAAGAAACACGATGCGTGCTCGCGCCAGGTTCAAGGCTCTCTTTTCTTCTGAGGTGAAATAATATTTCACTCTAATAGTGTTCTAATGGTAAAGACACCCACAGATTCAGGCTCTCAGTCTTTATATGGTGTTTTAACTGTTATTAAACTAGCATTGGTTTTAGTACATCCACCTGGTAGAGGTCATAACAAGGGGGTTCAAAATGATAACCGTAAAATCCTTTCAGAAGAACATCTTGATTCAAAACTCCAGTCTAACTACACTGAACAAAAATATAAACGCAACACTTTTGTTTTTGCTCCCATTTCTCATGAGATGAACTCAAAGATCTAAAACATTTTCTATATACACAAAATAACCATTTCTCTCAAATATTGTTCACAAATCTGAAAGAATGTGTGATAGTGAGCACTTCTCCTTTGCCCAGATAATCCATCCCACCTCACAGGTGTGGCATATCAAGATGCTGATTAGACAGCATGATTATTGCACAGGTGTGCCTTAGGCTGGCCACAATAAAAGGCCACTCTGAAACGTGCACTTTTGCTTTATTGGGGGGGTCCGAAAACCAGTCAGTATCTGGTGTGACCACCATTTGCCTCACGCAGTGCAACACATCTCCTTGGCATAGAGTTGATCAGGTTGTTGATTGTGGCCTGTGGAACGTTGGTCCACTCCTCTTCAATGGCTGTGCCAAGTTGCTGGATATTGGCAGGAACTGGAACACGCTGTCGTATACGCCGATCCAGAGCATCCCAAACATGCTCAATGGGTGACATGTCCGGTGAGTATGCTGGCCATGCAAGAACTGGGATGTTTTCAGCCTCCAGGAATTGTGTACAGATCCTTGCAACATGGGGCCGTGCATTATCATGCTGCAACATGAGGTGATGGTCGTGGATGAATGGCACAACAATGGGCCTCAGGATCTCGTCACGGTATCTCTGTGCATTCACAATGCCATCAATAAAATGCACCTGTGTTCGTCGTCCATAACATACGCCTGCCCAAACCATAACCCCACCACCACCATGGGCCACTCGATTCACAACATTGACATCAGAAAACCGCTCACCCACACGACGCCGCACACTCTGTCTGCCATATGCCCTGAACAGTGAAAACCGGGATTCATCCGTGAAGAGAACACCTCTCCAACGTGCCAGACGTCATCGAATGTGAGCATTTGCCCACTCAAGTCGGTTACGACGACGAACCGGAGTCAGGTGGAGACCCCGATGAGGACGACGAGCATGCAGATGAGCTTCCCTGAGACGGTTTCTGACAGCAGAAATTCTTTGGTTATGCAAAGCGATTGTTGCAGCAGCTGTCCGAGTGGCTGGTCTCAGACGATCTTGGAGGTGAACATGCTGGATGTGGAGGTCCTGGGCTGGTGTGGTTACACGTGGTCTGCGGTTGTGAGGCCGGTTGGATGTACTGCCAAATTCTCTGAAACGCCTTTGGAGACGGCTTATGGTGAGAAATGAACATTCAATTCACGGGCAACAGCTCTGGTGGACATTCCTGCTGTCAGCATGCCAATTGCACGCTCCCTCAAAACTTGAGACATCTGTGGCATTGTGCTGTGTGATAAAACTGCACGTTTCAGAGTGGCCTTTTATTGTGGCCAGCCTAAGGCACACCTGTGCAATAATCATGCTGTCTAGTCAGCATCTTGATATGCCACACCTGTGAGGTGGGATGGATTATCTCGGCAAAGGAGAAGTGCTCACTATCACAGATTCTTTCAGATTTGTGAACAATATTTGAGAGAAATGGTTATTTTGTGTTTATAGAATTTTTTTTTGATCTTTGAGTTCATCTCATGAAAAATGGGAGCAAAAACAAAAGTGTTGCATTTATATTTTTGTTCAGTGTATATATGCTTATACTCTTCTGAGCCACCCTCTTTTCAAAAGTATCTGACACACATTTCCAGCGAGCATGCACGGGTATGTTGTTTAGTATAAATGAAAAATGATTTATCAAACAACAAAGTCTGGTTGACTCTCCAGAAATAATATCTGCAATTTATTGCCATGGTATGTTTGAAATGAAATCTGAAATGATGTTATCGAAAACATTTCCTTTGTCTATTTTAAGCCCATCACAGGTGAAGTTGGACATCATACACTGTTAGGGAAATAATTGTCCTAGACTCCAAGATATGACGTGCATGACCAACCCTGACGTCTGTTATCTCCTTTAAGGAGATCGGCTGCTTCAGCCATAATGATGTTGTTCCCATTCTGTGACCGGGCAACCCTCGGTCACAGATGGTCTATTGTTGTGGGAACACTGGGACACTTCCTTCTCGGTGTTTGTGGACTCCAAGGTGTGAAATCTTCGAGGCCATAAGTGTGAGACGCAAGTAATTCAGTGTTCCCAGCTGTTTAGTCTATCTCCCCAAATATGTTGATTACTCTCTGTGAAACCAGTTAAATGGGCTATCGAGAGAGAAGCTCTTCAGAATTGACGTGGCAACTCTCCCGTGAAGTCAGAACCTCTGGCTCTTGGACTTGTGATGTGAATTCTCCGGCCGAAGCTCCAAATAAACCATCAGTGTTTGACATCAAAGCTCCTGCTCTTCCCGTGTCTCCTTCATGAGTCGGTGACTCCTCCTGCATCGCTACACAGAAGTTTCCCCCACACACACAGACTCGTCAACAAAAAGAGCCAGTTATCAGTACATGATTATAAAAATACTATAATAATTACTAAATACTAAAATATCTCAAACTAAAAGCTATAAATTGTTAGTGATTTGTTTCCTTGCGGCAAAAATATGGCTACATCTTCTTTGTTTGTGTCATTCCCACTAATGAAACACGTCAGTGCACATCTTTACTGTGTTGTCTTGAGCAGCACTCCTCAACAAAACAACTGTCCATCAAGCAGCATTGTGGATCCTGTAACTAAGGCGGATATTTCCCTTGGACGCCCTTCAAGCTGGTGTGTTTGTTAGCAGCTGCTGTGACAAAATGCCCAAGCTTTTCACGCAGTGGGCAGCGGATCAAAACTGTTGACATCAGGGGACATCTTGTCTTAAAGAGTATCATTTGTAATGGCTCCATGATTGCAGGAGGCGTGAGGAAACACTTGTTATTTTAGATTATAAATGCTGTTTATGCAGCATCATGCTGGGTGAGTGTGACAGGTGGTGGGTTGCGCCCCACGCTATCCTGCTGATTTTCTGTGCATGTGCCCACTCGGGCTGCACCATTATGAAAAAAAATACGGATTGCGATGATTGTGACGGATATAGCAATAGCAATGATTGGCTATTTTGGAGGGATCGATCATTTTCTAATCTTTATTTTCCTTATCAATAAGGTGTTAATTCGTTTTTTAAGATAATTTGTACCAAACAAATATGTTTTGATAAGTCTGTACATTATTATTTGTATCTCTGCAGATCCACAATACTTGATCGGATGGTATATTTTGAAATATTTAGCCTTTACCAAATATTGCATAAGTCCATAGTGATAGTCGATTACATTTTGATTAACTGTGCAGCCCTCGTGCCCACAGTCGTACACAACAAATGCTTTCCGTGCTCACATACATTGTGTCCTGCCATGGCTCTAATAAGGAAAACAGAAGGAAAAGTGTTTCTGGACTTTGGATCTCGATCCCAGAGGTGTACTTTTATTATACAGAACACAGCCCTATCTATCACACACACTGTGACCAAGAGCCAGTGAGTTGGGAATGCTGCGGTATATTTTTCACGTGCTACACTTTCAGGTTGTGTCATTTCCAAGATGAGCTATGAGGTAGCGTAACGGTGGGAATGGGGCCCGTTTTGTGCTCTGATTCCCCCGCACACTGGAGCCACGCTGGGCCAACAGACGCAGCCTTTAAGAAGCACTTGGGTTTCGTTTGGGTTACCTGGGGTTTGGTGGAGGCTGGGGGCAGCGTTGGGGGATGCTCGTTCATCACCGTGGTAACCATGGAGGAGCCAGAGCCAAAGACAGCGGCGATGGGGGAGGTGGTTTCATCGGGCGGGGTCATGCTGAGGGAGGGGGAGGCAACAGAGGAGAAGGAGGGAGGGTCCTCCAACAGATCCCTGTCCTTAAACGCAGACCTCAGCTCAGGCTCCGGGAGTAATCCTGGAGGGAAAGATAGAGAGAATATTAAACCATCAATACAACATTCAACATTATCTTACAATCATGAAGCAAGTTTGATTTCAATTTAAATTCAAGATGACTTACTATTGTAAACAAACCTTTATAAAGACTTAATGAAGTGGGAAGATATGGTCTCATTTTAAAGCTTGGACATTTTAAGAGCTGTCATTCCTAAATGTTCACCAAACCTACAAAGAAACATGGCTGAAGAATGTTTGTACAGAGTATGTATTTAGTGTTTTATCAATAGAAGAATCAGTAGCTCCAACTACAGCTTTAACATACGTGCTGACAGCAAACCTCAAGACTCATTTACACTAGTGGAATTTTAAAAGACAAGATTTAACAAACCTTTGTATGGATTTAATAAAGTGGGAAGATTTGATGGCAAATGTGTTGAGGACGATTGTGTGAAGCGATCAAAAACACATACGACCATGATTGTTGTGTCCATATTTTGGGAAATGTCTTCCAACACTTCAGTACACTGGAGGTGGCTAGCTGGATTTGTGTTGCTCAGAGCATTGAAAACTCACATTTGAAAACATGTAACAACATCCTTTTCCAGAAACAAAGTCTTGGTCTCTCTGAATAATCCACACATCCTGGCAGGACGACGCCTGCAGGACAACGTTTTTGGCTAGAATTTGACTAATGATGTGACTACCATCATATCTGTATCTGAAATGTACCAGTAAGCCAAATGTCTTACATTAATTAATAAGGCCCTTAGCTCCATGTTGCTAGTCTAATGCTGGACGGCACTGCAAAGGTGGATAATAGCCTAATCTGTATATCATTTAGTCAGCTATTTTGTTGTTGTCTTCGTCTTGTGTCAAATGTCCATATTAGGCTTTATCAGACTTCATCCTGGTTGTATAGGGTTAGGGTTAGGGTGTCTGTTGCTTACAATGCTATTTGCCCCGGGTTTCCAAAGCTAACGATGCTATTTATACTTGGATGTCCATAGCTAACGATGCTATTTGTACCAGAGTGGACTTAGCAGGCAATGCTATTTGGACCTGTCTGTCTGTAGCTTACAATTCTATTTGCAAGAGGGTATCCAAAACTAACAATGCTATTTGCACCTGGGTTGCCATAGACAATGTAGCTATATTCACCCGGATGCAAATCGACACTACTCTAGACAAAATAATATCACCATGTTTCTTCTCCTGAGCCCTGTTGTCATCTTTTACTTCAGCTAGTACGTTTACAAGTTCAAGACTGTGCTGATTGTGTTCTGCTGTGATATGGCGAGTGCAGCTCAGGAAATAGTTTTGCATAAAAACATTCTAGAACATTGGGATTAACTTTGATTTAAACTAGATTTGAGTCTCCTCTTGTTCATCACAGTCAGTGTTTTCACTAGGTGGTCCTGAAAATAGAGGTTGTTGACGAACATATTGAGTCATTGTTTTTGTTAACAAATGGTCTGGATAAGTCAGGTCACCTTTGCCATGCCGCTCTTTGTCCCGCCGACTCCCTTGTCTCCTGTGCTCAAAGTGGTGTCCGTGACCATTGCCATGTCCATGTCCCCTTCCTTTGCGTGTCCCCAGCAGCTGGTTGTCCCGGCTCTGCGCCTGACCCTTCCCACTCATCCTGGCTCTGTCCCTGCCGGGGCCCATCTCCAGCCTCACCGGGCCCAAACTCTCCAGGCCTGTCCCGTCATCCTCGGGCCGGGCCAGGGGGTGCAGCGGTCTGTGGGACAGCAGACCAGCTCCACCTTTGCCGGCGCGGGCCCCCTGGCCCCTGTGCCCGCCGCGCTCCCTGCTGTAGTGTCGGCCCTGGGGCCCCTGCAGGGGGTGCTGCAGGGCGTTGCTGCCGCCCGCTGAGCTCTGTCTCCTCTTACCGTGAGGAGCTCCGGGCTCAGCACCGTGCGACAATGTGAGGGCGGAGAACAGGAACGCCAGCAGGAGACTCCGGGAGAGAAACATGGTCTGTCCAGCACAGCGCCACCTGCAGGGAAGAGGAAACATCTCAATATCACACTTGCTCTGCTTTAATTTGTTTAAAATAACTGCCACTAAAATGTTGAAGCCCTATTATTCTTTTGGGGGTTTCCCTTTCCTGTGGTGTGTAATATAGGTTTCTGTGCATGTTATCGGTCTGCAAAAGCTAAAATCCCAAAGTTCCCTCCAAAGGGAGTTTCTTTCCCAAGAAGAGTGTTTCTAAGAAAATGATCACACAACAGTGGAGACATAAATACAAATCCCAAAGACTTGAAAATGAGCAATTAGCGTAAATCTTCTAGGTATAAACTTTCAGAGCTGCTAGCATGGCTGTTAACATTATATGTACAGACTATATGTTCAGTTCAGTTGCTTTTTCAACCGCATCTATTTTACATACAAGCACTGAGAGCAAATTTCAAGTAGAATTTTAAAGGGAGACATTAAAAACATGATTAGCAGAAGTCTGTCGTCTTTCCTTATCCTGTGCAAACAAATGCATGCAGGGCTTTTCTTCTGTGCAGATATAAGCCACATACAATTGTAAAATCCCTCTGAAAGGCATCTTCCGCCAACTCCCACGCTCAGTGGTGGAGCCCCTATCTGAAATCACAGACCTCCTCAGGTTTTGTGTTCACTGCATTCATTCTTCCCTACAAGCTTCCTACAAATTCACACTCACAAGTGGACCCATTTATCTGGACCAGGTGGGTTTGAGTAGGCCAGAAAGAGGTGGACAGACACTTGTGCCTCTTTTTAGAATGATTTCTCTGCCTTCACATTCGCCTTCATGCCTTCCTCAGTATGAATAATGCACTGCGCTCCTGCTTCATCGCTGCCCGTTCAGTCTCGAGAGGCCTCCAACCGTAGCTTTCATTACAAAAGTCAACATGTCTTCCAGGTGTGACTGAAGTGAAATGTGAGGTTCTGTGGGTATTAATGGCCTCAGCATGTTGTACAAACGTGAACAAAGGATGGTGTCGAGATGAAGAAATTATATATGTTGTATTCCTATCTATAGGTCGCCAGCTACTTTACAGTCAGGGTTCAATTTAAATGTTGATTTTACTTAACTAAGGGTTAATTGCATTCATATTGACATGCACGTGTCTTTTGAGCCATTACGGTACATTTATTTATTGAATATCACCAAACGTAAAAATGTAAAATAAAACCCTCAAAATGCTGTTTAATGCAGTGAACGTATATGCAACTTAAATTAGCTTGAAATAAATTTTTTAACATTGTTCATGAGTTCATTTATGAATAATACCAACTATACAGATACGATATTATACACACTTCATTTTTGATATTTAATTATCAAACTTAAAATATATATTGCACAGTCCGACTTCCATATATACCAGTTCTTCTTGATGACAAACTCTGTCATGTCGGATAAAATGAGACTAAATATGATTTGCTTTGTTTTGTCCTCCACTTTAATATGCTGAGATCATCCATCGACACAGAAGCACACAATACTGTTATGGTGCTTCGTAGGCGACTCTTTTGTGTTAAAAGACAAAACGGCAGTGCAGAGAATACAGAAAATCAATGAGGGAGAAGTATTGAGCTGCTGGTCATGAGCGGTGTGTGTGAATGTGTGTGTGTTGCAGGGGGATGGATTAGGTATTTGCTCTTTTATCACACTGACCCACACCAAGATGAAACCACATATCCTTTGGCTTTACTGTCCGTTATTTAGTTGTTTCTAAAAAAACAGGACCAAGGGCGGCAGGTTTTGCGTGTGTATGTGTGTGTATGTGTGTGTATGTGTGTGTGTGTGTGTGTGTGTGTGTGTGTGTGTGTGTGTGTGTGTGTGTGTATGTGTGTGTATGTGTGTGTATGTGTGTGTATGTGTGTGTGTATGTGTGTGTTTGTGTGTGTTTGTGTGTGTATGTGTGTGTATGCGTGTGTATGTGTGTGTATGCGTGTGTATGTGTGTGTGTGTATGTGTGTGTATGTGTGTGTATGTGTGTGTGTGTGTGTATGTGTGTGTATGTGTGTGTATGTGTGTGTATGCGTGTGTATGTGTGTGTATGTGTGTGTTTGTGTGTGTTTGTGTGTGTATGTGTGTGTATGCGTGTGTATGTGTGTGTTTGTGTGTGTTTGTGTGTGTTTGTGTGTGTATGCGTGTGTATGTGTGTGTTTGTGTGTGTATGCGTGTGTATGTGTGTGTTTGTGTGTGTTTGTGTGTGTTTGTGTGTGTATGCGTGTGTATGTGTGTGTTTGTGTGTGTATGTGTGTGTATGTGTGTGTATGCGTGTGTATGTGTGTGTTTGTGTGTGTTTGTGTGTGTTTGTGTGTGTATACTAATGTCCGGGGAAATTTGCAGTGCGACTACAGGCCTGAGGGATTTAGAGGCAGACTGCGTCGGCTGGCCTCTGGGAGTGCGACCAGCTGTGCAGTTTGCAAACAGGAGCGTGAGGTGAGACCTTTATCTCCAAACAGGCCTTAAAGTGTCGGGGGATGGGGGCCGGTCGGACGTGTCACGCACAAAAGTCTTTAGCCAGGATTAAGCTCTGGCTAAGGTGGTGCTTCTGGACTCTGTAAGGGCAAAAGGGTCATTTCATTTATGAAAACAAAGAAAACATCCAAACGTAAGTGAGTGGAAGAAGATGAGGATTGTAGGGATCATATACCAGCACATTTGAATATATAGCTATCAAAGGACTAGTTTGACATTTTGGGAAATTCATTTGATTGTTTGCCTGCACAGAGTTAAAAGATTGATTCAACTCTCAAGTAGGATATGTGAAATATGACAATCTGTAATGTAAAGATCCAGCAGCTGGTTAGTTTAGCATAGCTGGAATCAGGGAACAAATGATAGCCTAATTCCATCCAAACTAAATCACCAGCAACCTGCCTTTCCTATCTCCGTCAGTAACTATTATCATTGTGGCTTTCCAACATGGATGGAGTGTTGTCTGTTGGCTTTTGTTTTATTACAAGTTGAACTGCCAAGATAAAGTGTGTTAATCATCGGGGTTTGAATGTGCTGGTATGATATATATATTTTTTTTCTTCTATTTGAATTCGGAAAGAGCAAGTCTAGCTGGTTCGGCCTGTTTCCAGGCTTTATGCTAAGCTAAACTGAGCTGTACAGATATGAGAGCAGTATTGTTCTTCTCATCTAACTTTTGAGAATACTAAAGAGCTTAAACTATTCCTCGAAATAAAGACATCTACTTGTTGAGTTGATAGATTTATGGTGAACAGTACTTTGATGTAAGCTTTATGTACAATTCTGGAGATTTGTCTTTAATCTGGGGAATCAAAAGCAGAACAAATGGATCCATCTATTTCTTGTCTGTACCCGTTGATCTCATTTAGGATTAAAACTATTAACGCATAAATCGGATCCACAGAGGTGGAAATAATAGTAAAAGGCAATCAACACAACCCTAAAAAAAATAATTCCCAAACATGAAAGAAAGATGCGACGCCTCCATAGAAACAGTAGGCAGCATGCATCATTTGATCGAATCTAAAGGGCTGAATAGACATGTGAAAGTGAAGGCAGGCGGTAATGGGGGGGAGCCAGTATCTCAGCACAGCAGAGCCCTGTTTTCCTCTCTCAGACTTTCATGTGCCGCTAACAGGTGGCCCTTTGAGGAGACGGGATGGGGACGATAATGGAGCACTCTGGGTGGCATTTGGGGTTTTTAAGCACAGTCTCTTGTGTGTGATAAACAACCTCCGAGAACAACACCGCCTCCTGCCAGAGTGTGTATTATCCACGGTAGTGTTTTGTAGTAATGGCACAGCAGGGTGAGCATCTGCTGCTGAGGAGATCGAAGGCCAACGAGTAACTGACAAGTGTCAAGTGAGAAATCCACCGTTTAAGCAGTGAAACAGTGACATTTAATGTATGAAAACAAACTGGACTTTCTTGGCTTCAAAGGGGTTAAGATAGTTCTGGCTTTGAAGAATAAAAACCTGTTAAAGGCCAAGTAAATATACCTAAGGATGTGTGTCCAAACTTGATCTTTAATTTGTTTTTCTTCCTGGTGAATATTTATTGTTTTGAAAACATTTCAAGTCTAACTTTTGAATAATTAAATCCTGTTTTAATTAGATATTTACTAAAGCAAAGTTTAGACATTCACATTTCACATTTAAATATTGACTTTAAACGGATTTATTATGACTTTCTTAAGGCTAAAGACGGGAACATGTGATACGCTCAAAGGGATTAGAGCCACATTTGCTGATAAATAATGAACTGCAACTCATCTGAATTTCTTTAAACATCCCTAAATTGACACGGTTCATTGAACATTGAATTGCTTGATCAACCATTAATGAAATGGAATATATAAATCAAGATGCAAAATGATCATTTTAACATCACATGTATCGCAACCGAGTGTGAAACGGCTGGGATGAGGATCAGCACCTCCAAATCTGAGGCCATGGTTCTCAGCAGGAAACCGATGGACTGTCCACTCCAAGTAGGGAATGAGTCCTTACCCCAAGTGAAGGAGTTCAAGTATCTCGGGGTCTTGTTCTCGAGTGAGGGAACAATGGAGCGTGAGATGGGCCGGAGAATCGGAGCAGCGGGAGCGGTACTGCAGTCGCTTTACCGCATCGTTGTGATGAAAAGGGAGCTGAGCCAGAAGGCAAAGCTCTCTGTCTACCGGGCCATTTTGGTTCCTACCCTCACCTATGGTCATGAAGGATGGGTCATGACCCGAAGAACGAGATCGCGGATACAAGTGGCCGAGATGGGTTTTCTCCGCAGGGTGGCTGGTGTCTCCCTTAGGGATAAGGTGAGAAGTTCGGTCATCAGGGAGGGACTCGGAGTTGAGCCGCTCCTCCTTCGCGTCGAAAGGAGCCAGTTGAGGTGGTTCGGGCACCTAGTTAGGATGCCACCTGGGCGCCTCCCTAGGGAGGTGTTCCAGGCACGTCCAGCTGGGAAGAGACCAAGGGGTAGACCTAGGACCAGGTGGAGGGATTATATCTCTTCTCTGGCCTGGGAGCGCCTTGGGATCCCCCAGTCAGAGCTGGTTGATGAGGGGAAAGGAACGTTTGGGGCTCTCTGCTGGAACTGCTACCTCCGAGACCCGACCACGGATAAGCGGGAGAAGATGGATGGATGGATGGATGGATGTATCCCCATTATAGCAGGACCAGTTGTGATCTATAGACGATTGCATGTCCTTACAGCCAATAATGAAATGGAAGTGTTAGTAATGATGTGGTCAACACAGCAAAAACAAGTCATGTGTGTGTTGATCAACACACAGTGAGTTATTAAGGCGCTTAATAACAATTTCTCTATGAAGTGGAGAGGAGACTTGGGATGTCACGGGAAAGGCAAGGCACGTTTATTTATATAGCACCTTTCAACACAAGGCAATTCAAAGTGCTTTACAAAAAATGAAAGACATTAAGAAAATGGCATTTAAAATCAGTCATTAAAAAGAAAAGATAATAAAATAAACATTCAAAGAAAAAATAGATGTGCAGAAGAGGTTGAATCAGAGCAAACAAATAAATACGTTTTTCTTTTTAAAGTTCTTGGACATCTTCATATCTCACTTCGCGCTCAGTCAGGATCTTTTTCAGATGTTGAGTTTATGGAAGTCTAAGCTCAGCAATGTATGGAGAGAAAATATGAAGCCCATATAAAATGAAATGCAATCTTAAAAATCAATTCAGATTTGTTCAGGAAGCCAGAGCAGGGAGGATACATCAGGTTATGGTGGTTTACATTTCATTGGAAACACAATATATATATGTGTGTGCCAGAAGCTTTTATAAGCACGGCGTGTACAGTGTGAGATGGTCACCAGGGAGACATGGATCAGAGCAGAGTGTGATATAGGTATAAAGTGATAATAATATAATGGTAAAGGGGGTTTGATGATTAAGATATGATGAGATCAGAGACCTCTCTCCAGTCTGTGATCAGCGGGCCTGGCTCTCTGTGACACATAGTAGTTACAAAGATATACTTAACAGTGAGAGGAACCACATCTGAGGAAGGTGAGAGGGAAAGCAGCGAGGCCACCCCGTGTGTGTGTGTGTGTGTGTGTGTGTGTGTGTGTCTCTTTTAGGTTCACCTGCTGTGACACCAAACGTCCAGGAGCCATCTGTTGTGTTATCTCTCGTAATGGCCATAAGGATCCGGCAGACAAAGAGGCTACAAACTGAGGTTAGAGGTTTAAAGAACAACCTCCACATTCTGGGAGATACCCTTATTCTCTTTCTTTTAGACAGTTTGGAGAGTAACAGATGACACATGTACCACGATCATCTGTTCAGAATAATAAAGAGAAAGGTATTCCCTCACAGTTACTTAAAAGTAATCAGATCCCTTGTACATTTAAAATAAGGGTATTCCTAGTGGAATTACAATGCTACAAGACAAGTAAAGCAAATGCGCACACAATGCAACATTTCACAAGTCCAAAAAAAAATAAACGAGTCTAATGTGAAGCCATAACTAATCTTCCAGTAAATCATCTCGACCTCCAGTTCAATTTCACTGAAATATCCCCTCTGTGTTCATTCAGTCACTGAATCTGTCACTGCAGCAATGTATAGAACATGCAGGCCTGACATTAGCCTTGACGCCCACTGTAGGCTTATTTAAATGTTGCCACCACAATCATTTCACGCTGGGGAAAAGATTGAAGTATGGATATGGCAATGCCTTAAGAATGTCATTTTTACATAAAACACTTAAAAGCCATCTTATTGAGATGTATTATCTTTTGTATCAGTTTGCAGTGCATTTGATATTGAGGCAATCCAAAAGGAAAGTGATCAGGTTACATTACTTTTAGATTGTGAGGATTAGAATAGGTTCCTGATTTCATTTGTTCAAGTAACTTGTAACGGAAGAAACAGAAGCTTAGCATGAAGCAGGTGTGAAACAGCTAGCCTGCTAGTCTAGATGACACAAATCGACCAACTGTCTTGCTCCCCAAAAAATAAATGTATGTACAGAAGATATATGCAAGTCTTTTATGAACCCATAGCCTCAGCCTTTACCTCTGACACAACCAATATTCCGATTATCCACAAGACCAACTGACAAATACTCAGAAGGAACTCATATAACTCTGAACCCATTGATGTATTACTCAGTTCGCCTTGTTTCCCACGGTGTTTTGTCTTTGTCTTACTTTTTAAATGATTTAGTGTTTATATACATGCCCTGACTAAAGAATAAAGAAAGTCAAGCTACTAGCCCCTATAACCATTCATTAAAGGTCCCATGTCATGCTTTTCCGGTTATCACCCGTCCCCTTGTGTTATGTAGCTTTTTCTGCATGTGAACGGTCTGCAGAGTCACAAACCCTCAAAGTGCACCCTGTAGGGAGTAAAACTCTAATACAGACATTTCCTTATCTACGTATGCTGCCCCAGAACGCCTCGTTGGAGATTTCTCATTTTCTTCCTGGTACTAAGTGACGTAACGACGATCCAAATGGACCAATCCGTGGAGGTCCTCACACGCACACACTCTCTCAGCGGTGAAACTGTGACGCGCTGGGGGGGGGGCTAGTGGAGCCTCGCTGCGGCGAAACTGTGGCCCGCTTACACTGTAGGTGCGCCGCGTTTGGGGGTGTGGGTGCTAGTGGAGCCTCGCAGATCGGGGTGCTGCAGCCCCCTCAGCACCCCCCCCCTTCCCGCATCCATTTGCGATGTCTCGCTGTCTCGCAGATCCCACGCAGCAAGCAGGAAATGAACCCAGCTCACACTGTCCGCTCCTCGCAGCAGCGAGCCGCGCAACGTCCCGCCAACACGGCACCCAGACCCCACGCAGCATTCTCATCTGTTTGTCATTACTGGTGTCATTTTCTGGTTGCTAACAAACGCCACTGTAACGGCCCGTCCACACTACAGCTTCAAAAAAAGCTTGGAGCTGGGCGTGTCTGAAGCTCGACCAACAACCAATCACATGAATCTCCCGCCCCTGACACACAAGCAGCGGTTTGATTGGCTAGAGCTTGTACTGGCATATGATTTGATTGGCTGACGCTTCCACCGAAAGCTTCAGAAGCTTCAAAAGTTGAACATTGCTCAACTTTTGCAGCCTGAAACGCCAGGAAAGCTCCGCTCTGCTTCCCACAATGCAGTTCGGCGAAAAGTGACGTCACCCCATTCAAAGTGAATGGGCAGAAGCGTTGGAAACCGTTTTTGAAGCTGTCGAAGCTGTAGTGTGGACGGGCCGTAACACATAATCACTGATGTTCCGCTGTAACGGTGGTGGAGGGGGGGGGCAGGAGCTCCAACAAGCCGTTTAGGACAGAGAGTGAATACACAGACTGTACAGAGATGCTGTTTGAGAAACAATGTGAGTTTGGAAAATTGCACAATGTAAGTCTATTTTAGTAGACCTCAACAATGGAGTTATGATCAGTAGAAATGGCCATGACATGGGACCTTTAACAAGTTGTATCTTGTTGTGTACGTACAAAATCCAACTTTTGAAACTGATTGTTTTGTTCACCCTATCTCTGACAGGTAGTTATCGCTTCTTGTACTAAAGTATTCCAGCATGCAGGTCAATGTGAGGCTGCTGAACAGGAACAAGCTAGATTTCTCCTTTCAGCTGAGCAGCAGCTTATACATCTGTTCTAAACAAACATGACTCAGAATTCAATAAAATAGTCCCAAAGAAAAAATAAACGTATTATCTGCTGTGACACCAAAACAATGCAGCTTTGCTCTGAACAGAAACATCCCTCTGTCTTAAAGTAATGACGCTGAATATTTAATGCGTAAACACTCACTTTTATGTCTCTCCTCTCGGGTAAAATAGGTTGATTGTGCCACAGAATTATCATAAATATCATCTCAATAACAAGCGCCCCAAATTACAGCTCATAATAAACGCCTCTGCCAGGATGCAGTTAACACCATAAAACTTCATTTCCTCAAGGGCCAATACAACTTCAGCAACATAACAGGGCTCCTAAAATCCACTGCAAACAATATTCACACATCGACTGGGAGGTTTTTTGTATGTTTTTAAATGTGTATTGGATGGCAGAGGAACCCTGGAAGCAACACTGGGTGATAAAAAAACAAGAGCCATAAGGAAGGTCCATCTGCCAGTAAGTGAGCCGGAGCAGGGGAGCGGGGGACACCAAATGATTCACTGGTAATTTGGTCGCAGGTACAACAGATGTGGTGCGAGACCCACACATTGTCACTGATGCGGTAACATCAGTGACATCCTGAGATGTGGCCCCTTATCTCCTGTTGGAGTGCACTGAGGCCTACACACACACACACACACACACACACACACACACACACACACACACACACACACACACACACACACACACACACACACACACACACACACACACACACACACACACACACACACACACACACACACACACACACACACACACACACACACACACACACACACACAGAGGCAATCAAGGCATGCACACAAATGCACACTCACAGCGGGGAAACCTCCTCCAGACACTCACATCGAGGCGTGTTCCAAAAAATGCTGCGAGACACAAACAGCAAGAGGCATCCCACAGAGAGGGGAGAGAATGAGAGAGACAAAAGGGGAGAGGGGGAGGAAGGGAATGGAGAGGAAAAGAGAAAATAAGATGTAATGTGAAGAGAGAGTGGGGGGAAATTAGAGGAATGAGAGCGAGAAGGGGGGATAGAGAGACAGAGGGGGGATTTATTCCAGTCTTAATTGGAACAAAGTGTTGGTGGCATCTTTCATTTTCGAGAACACCAGCTGAAACACACAACGATCAAACAACAAAGCTTTGGCTTCACAAACCAACAACACACTTTGTTCTATTTCTGACCCCGGGGAAATGTGGACACGGGGTCTGTGGTCTGGCCGCTCGGCATGGGAACAGTTTGACCGGTCAGCGGGGGGAAACACTGCTGTTTACAGATGATCAAGTGAAGCATGTAAACGCATTATATGAACCCAAAGTTTATCTCCCCCCCCCCTCTCCCCATCTCCCTTTAGTGGAAGCGAGAGGCGTTGACTGGTTGCCAATGTTGAAAGAGTCCTGATCAAACAGTTGCAGCCACGCTTGGCAGTGACGTTCAAGGCCAGTTTCACACTGGAGGAGGCTGGATGGATGTGGAGCAAAGTAGCCTCAGGATAAAAGACATGGATGTTTGGTGGAACGATCTGAACACGAGGACCGACTTTAAGAGTCCTTATTTGACTTTTGGAATTTTGTAAATGAATGATGTATATTTCTGACACCAGAGGTGGAAGAAGTACTCAGATGAATTACTTAAGTAAAAGTAGCATTACTGCAGTGTTACATTACTCAGTACGTAAAGGTCCTGTATTCAAAATTGTACTAAAGTAAAAGTAAAAATGTATTAGCATAAACCAACCAAGTAAAAATATGCGTTATGCAAAATAGCCATTTTAAGCACCAAATACTTTTAAATAATTGTATTAAATGTATTACAATTATCATTCATTAGTTCATGACTTCAAAGGCGGGGTTTATTTGTATTATGTTATACATTAATGTGTAGCTTAACCTATACAAATATAATATGGTGTGTGTTGATTTATATTTTGTATTAATAACCTAAATCAGCAAAATGTTAAATCTGTAAATAAAAGTAGTGAAGTAAAAAGAACAACAAATGTTAGTGGAGTATAAAGTATAAAGTATAGCATAATGTGAAATAATCAAGGACCTTTTGTTTGTATATATTTAAAGTAATAGTAAATGAACTTAGTTACATTGCACCACTGCTCTAAATTAATTTCCACTTGAACATCAAATGATGTCCTTAGGTTATCTTTTAATGATAATAATTCACTCATCAGTGAATCTGAGGCTTTGTTTTGGCCCGGGGTCAACTCACTGTGGGGCCCCTCACTCAAGTGTGCTCACTGTACTGCTCCCCGCTGATTGACTTTCTATTCATTAACACGAACTCCTTAATGTGAGTCCACAAATATTGCCTTGTTTTAATTTTAATTGCATGGTGACACACACACACACACACACACACACACACACACACACACACACACACACACACACACACACACACACACACACACACACACACACACACACACACACACACACACACACACACACACACACACACACACACACACACACACACACACACACACACACACACACAGTTGTTGGTTAGCAACAATGAGCTGTCAAGAGGAGATAATGGCTGCAATCATTTCTGATTCTCCTGAACCATTCATCCAGTAAATTCCTTGGAGATGTTGATTTGACGCTAAAGCATGACAGCAGCGGGAAACAACAAACAAAAGTGGAATTGATTGTCGGGTTAACTACATTTTTCCAGTGTCAAACCAAATCAAATGTCCTGCTCGCAAACAGTCACTCTTGCTCTTAATCATGTGAGTTGATCGACACCCTCTTTGCGACCAACACACCTTTTGCATTTATTCAGATGTTAACTTTTGTGACATTATCAGGATGCGAGATTGAAGCGTTTTTACGCGCAGATGGAAATCATGTCAGTATATTGTGCGTGACAATTGTAAGAAACTTGTGATTTTAAGGAGGACTCATCAAATATAGCAGCAGGACTGCGAAAAAGCGACACTATATTGTATGGGTAACCCATAATAAGGTATTATGTGATATACCTTTAAATAAAGCCACTCTTAACTAATGTAAGCATTACATCAACACAAACCTGTTTAGGAACACTAAGGAACAGAAACTGTAGTATTTGTTCGTAGCCTACGTAAAACGCTTTATGTGCGTAAAAAGCTAATAGCCAAACCTTTGCAATACACAAGAAAAAGCAATACATATATTTCCTTACCCGCGTTTGTCTGTCTTGTTGCTTTCCTTTGTTGTTCGTTAGGCTTTTAGCAGTCCAATGGCTGCAGGCTGACAGCGGACCTCAACACGGCAGCAGCAGCTCTCTGTAGTCCGCTCTCCGCTCCTGAAGCCCGGGATGTGCCGAGCATCCGGACCGGCTGCTGCTCCTTAAGAGGAGGAGAGCACCACCTGCTCCGAGGCGCGCTCCCGAGTGCGCGTACCGCTCAGGGCTGCTTGGATATCTCTCTGCGAGGCTTGTCCAGTCAGTGAGACCAGTATATTAGTCCGGTATGGTAGTATCAAGACTCATTTGCTGCAGGGATACACCAAGATAACAGTCTGAGAGAGATTAGACCTTCTTTTTTGTATGGAGGGAGTGATCCATCATAACTTTCCTCAGCCTGTCAAACCTGTCACATCTGACATCCTCAGCATCTGAATACCCAAAATGACCTCCACAGGGTCTGACAGAATCAATTCACTCTGGAAATATCTGCTCAGAATGGCCAAAAGTCCATATCGTCGGTAGTGAGTCTCTGTTTCATGGTTTTGGCTTCAATATTTACTTTTCAAAATGTATGCCATGTATGTGGCATTGCACGTTATAACATTGTTTTACAACAATATATAAAGAAATCAATGCTTTCCAACAGATATATATTCGATATTTTGTATTCCAATAGTTTCCTTTCTCATCAGAACCTGGTGCCTGCATTACCCACAACGACTTGTGTTAGTGTAGTGATGTATGAATGTTAGGATAGGGTTAGGATGCCAGACAGTAATGGACCTCACTAATGCTCTTAAAGAAGAATATGACATAGTGGCTTTTTGTCATTGCACATAGACTGTATATAGATTAATAATAAAAATGGAGATAAAAAAAAGTGGTATATCAATTAATAAAAGTGGCATATTCAGCTTGTTTTACTCTATAGAGATGTTATTGCACATTCCCCCATTTAAATACCGTTACAATTGTAGTCCTGTGGTGTGTAGTTTTGTGATGACATTAGTGGAGGGCGGTGGTGGGGGGGGACATCGTTTTGTGGAGTTCAGTTCAATGATGGCTCGGGGGTCGAAGCTGTTTGTGAGAGGCCTTCCAGATGGCAGCACAGAGAAGGGATGGTGATGGGGGTGAGTTTCCTCCTTCAGACTGCTGCTGGCTCCGAGGAGCAGTGTGATCTGGAGATGTCTTCCAATCAGGACAGGACAGGTCTTGTGGTTGAATCCGGGGCAAAATCCATGCATCCAAGTCACTAAATCTGTTGGGGAAAATAATTCCCAAAGGAGTGGAGGACGTGTGCAGCATAGCCTATAGGTTAACATTGAATTGAGCTGGGATTGATCGGATTTATTTATTAACGTCACTGCTCAATTGTACTCTTTCTTTCTTAGAATCGACACAAAAACCCACCAGTTTTTCGCCTGCACTTTAACCATTTAACAATTAAAAAAATAGGGGTTAAGCTCTTTCAAACTAATGCACGCAGCTGTAACAATGGGTTGGCTTATTTAAAGTGAACCTGCATGTTTCTTGAAAATCTATCTTAATGGTTTATTGCACTTTTATAGCTTTAGATACAAATGGCAGCTAAAGAAAATGTGATATAACGTTATAGCTCAAACCATTCAAATGAGACCTAAACAACACATGTAATAGACATTTGAAATGAGTTGTGTTTTACTGTAATATGAATGTCTATTTAGATGTGTTTTTCTTGATCAAGTGTCTAATACATGAGTGGGAAAGTACTCAGTCCTTCTTTCCCACATAACACATTACTATGTTTTAATATACAACTTGCGCTGTAGCTGTTTTACGAGATAGCGAGATGTTTTTACACTGGGTGGGCTCTCTCAAGGACGCAGGTGTTTCAGCGGCCCCATAACCCAGACACAACACCAGCACTCTTCATTCAGACTTTGCAGACCCTTGCCGTGAACATGTGACTCTGTAATGTTTGAATCCTTTCCTGTGTAGAAAACCTTATTAAACTATTCTGCTCATTTCAGGTTCATATATGTTGTTCCTCTACTGTGACATGTCTGCATGCTTTAATGTTCAAAAAGGTCTTTATTATTCTCATAGTGTGCCTGTGCTGCAGCACCTCTCGTCTGCTCTGATTGGTTAACTGGCCAGATCTGTGGTGATTGGTCAACCACTTAGAGATGAAACAATCTCTTGAATCTTTATTTCTATAACATATTTCCACCACACACACACATATGTGGGCATTAGGCTATTCCAAAGAAATGTTCGTAGAATGGAATTGATTTTGTAAAGTTATGCTTGGACTCAAATATGGGTGTAATTATTGGGTGTCAGAACTCAACTAGAATAGTTTATTTTCTAAACACTACATCAATCCTTCATCATTTGAGAGAACACATATTTGACCTGGTGTTGGTGTAGTCTTCAATGCAAGTGAAAACACCATAAGAAAGCTTCAACAACATGAGAAGTGAGTTTGGCTTGGTGCATGTCCTCTGCAGTGAAACCCTGTTGCTGCATTTCTCATGGCTTGTTCTGTCTTGATCTTACAAAGTGAGCCAGCTGCAGAGCTCCAGCAGGACTAATGCTAAATCCCCTCTATGAGGCTGTTGCGTGTCCATAGATGTAATGCTTGTATATCCGTTGAATGAGTGTGCTTGAGGGAATGGGTTGACATTTAACATTTGATTCTATTATTTAGTTTTGTGAGTCGGCCGCTTTAAAAATAGGGTGTAAGCGTTATTGAACGAAAGAAAACAGGCTTTATGCTCATTTGGTTTTTCAAACAATGTTTACAAGCCACTTAGTGAAGTGTGAGAGTCACACAGGCACGGCTGAGAGGCTGCTGAAGGGAGATAACACAACGCTTAAAATGCCTTTCAAAATGTGAATTGTGTGCCCAAACTTATATGTTGTTATAATAAAGAGATTCATGTTGTGAGTATGAAACATTCACACTGTGGGTTTAGTTGAATGTGTTACAAACATCATTAATAATGGTTGTATTGTTCATCATTGTATTTATATTATAAATACTTTTTTTTCTGCTTCCATTTCAATTTGAGATTACCGCATAGAGTCTGTATGAGGAAGATATCAACAGCTCTGTAAAGTACGCGGTGGCACTTGAATGGGACCCCTGCAGCTCCTGTGCCTCCTGTGAAGTGAGATGAGTCGAGTCGGTGTCGGTAACGCATCTTCACAGGTCTGGGATCTGCAACACCGCCAGGCCTGAGCAGTAGTTGCAAGTTATTCTCAACTTCCAATGCAGATGGGAGGAGTTTATCGCAAAAGATCAGTGATTGCGACCCAGGTCTTACGTGGAAAAAATGTTGAGTGTCTCAAGTAATATAAAAAAAAAATCGAATTTGTACCTCGTGAAAAAAAAACAATGGGGCCCTATTATGCTTTTTGGGGTTTTCCCTTGCCTATTGTGTTAAAGGTTGCAGTGTTTGTAAACTGTCTACAAAGGCTAACATTCCAAGGTTTCTCTCCCACACACTGCCCCCTGCCGGAAACGCCTCGATTTGACTCACTCATTGTGACATCACAATGTAACACTCACACTTCCATTGGTTAGCGCTCCAACATATTGCAGGTGATAGGTTAAGGGGCGGGACATTTTTAAGCGGTTGACCTATCACAACAGAGCTGGCCAGCTAACCAATCAGAGCAGACTGGGCTCTGGTTTCAGACAGAGGGTGAAAATAGGTGCTGCAGCACAGGCATGAGAAAAATAAAGAGCTTTTTGAACATTAAAGAATGGAAACATGTCACAGTAGAGAAACAACATACAAATATGAACCTAGAAATGAGAGTAAGACCTCTTTAGATTAAAATAGTTAGGAGAATAAACACACCAACAGGTTTACAAATTAGTGTATGGCGACTTTTTGCACAGGACACACCAACCTGAAAGAATTGAGAGTACATCAAATCCACCGAGATGTAGAAATAGTAAGCTTAAAGTGTTGGATATATAGATGGAACATGCAGCAACTTGTCCTGCCCCCGTACTATAAAGGTATATTAGACATAAAAGGCTGGGAACCACTACAATAGATATTAAAGAAGGATCCAGAAGAATGTCTCAGTGCACTAAGCTCTTTATAAACACATTAAGTAATTCACTTGCGAAGAACCTTTGTAAGGAAACCGTCACTACGAATGACCCGGAGACACAAGATTAACATGCTGTATTTAAAGTGTGGACACACAAAGCACCGTATTGTATCTTTCAGGTCACATGACCAGTCAAATTGATGTTATTGTTACTGAAAAACCACAAAAGCTTCAGCTACAGTGTTGAATTCAAAGCTCGAGAAAAAAAAACTTCTTTTGAAATCACTGTTTACTGTAACTAAAGTAATTAGTGTTATGCAAACCGTTGCAGTCAATGCTGCACTGTTTTCTCAGGGCCTGTGGTATCAGAGTGTTACGCCTTTAATTTGAAAGTTATAGCGCGAAAAGCCATGCGATAAATGGTTTGTCCCACTGCAGCTGCAGAGACACGTTTATTGAAATGTTGTATCACATGCATTTAAAAGGACGTTTTTATGCAGAGTGTCAGCGTGGATGTGAACTGATTACTGACAGTTATGTGCAGCACCTGAGAGACATGCGAGTGACACATCCTTTGTGATCGTTTTGCATCTCTTCAGGGGTCCTTCGTCTCATAATGTGTCCTTCGTGCTGAAAGAAAACATTCCTGTCCCTTTGTTTAGTGAGGAGAAACATACTGAAACACAACCAGGGCAAAGCGTACATCTGTTATACATAGATGTCGTTAAATCCAGGATGGGGTGTGTGTGTGTGTGTGTGTGTGTGTGTGTGTGTGTGTGTGTGTGTGTGTGTGTGTGTGTGTGTGTGTGTGTGTGTGTGTGTGTGTGTGTGTGTGTGTGTGTGTGCACACGTTTGGCAGTCAGAGTGATGAGCAAGAGGAAGAGCAGGAGGACCCCCCGCCAGGCAGCCTCATGCATTATCAACCCACAGCTCCTCAGCAGGAATCAAGCAGCACATACCAGGGTGCCGGGCTTTTATACAGCCGGGGGCAGGTTGGTTTTTTTTTTTTTTCAAATATGGGACAACTTTCAGCTCTCCCTGTTCCTCTACTACCTCCCCCGACACACGCAGAGAAATGAACACATACATCCAGTAAAATACAGGTTTTCACCATTTAATTCAAACAGATTGTCAGGAGAGAACACAGAAGTGTGCTTGGTGAGCTCAACAGAAATGATGCAAATTCATTTATATATATATATATATATATACACACAATCACTTGTATATCACATATACAGTATGTACATATGACTAATACAGTATTGCAATGTGAGTCCACATGTCAAGCAGCTGTTACTTGAAGAAATAAAATCTGATGCTGCCTTCATTTCTGGTATTAAAGAGACTATACAGTGAGCCTTTTGCAACAAGCTGCTGTGGAATTATTGCCTTAAAACAATTCAATTTTGATTTCAGGGATGGATTACAGCAAACTTGTTAACTACATTCAACCCATGGTCAAATCTGTGACCAAATGTGAGGCTTTAATCAGAGACGGTTACAGTAACCCTGAAATATGTAGTGTTCATTTTCACACCAATCACCTTGCTAAAGATTTGAGAAATCATAAAAAAATAAAATATGTCACAGTAGAATACTGACACCTTGTGGAGGAACACGATTCAATGTCGATGTGACAAAGTGTTGCTTCTTTCACGCCATCTCATCTCAATTAATTCACTGGCAGTAATACAAATAATAAAAAACCCAGCATATTCTTCCAAGTCTCTGACGACGTGTCGGAGATATTTCTGCTCCAACAGGAACTAAAAGCAATGAGAGTAAATTATTATTTTAACACACCAGCCTCAAGGCACATTAAATACACTTTATGTGAAAAGTGTTACCGCTGAGAGCTGTGCTCCTGCGGCACCTTCCTTCAACACACAGCGCCCGAAGGATCCCATAAGTCTGCACACAGTGAAGTGTGTTGGCAGCATGTCAATGGCAGATGCTAAATCAAACGCATGTTGTCAATGATTTTTCCCACGAGCTGGAGATCTGTCATAACAGTCTGTTACGGAACACGGTCCGAGAAGATTTCACATGAAAACACACTCCAGATGCTGAACTGGATCGATAGGCAGCAGTGATGGAAACTAAGTGAATCACAGGATATTGGACAGTGCAACAATGCAAGCATGTTGACACCAGCACTTTAATCAACAACAATGAAATGTAAAACGTCCCAGTTAATGGTCACCTTTAAAACTCGCCTCTATTTTACAATTAGTCTTCCAATCAGTCATTCACTTCGTGGCAGTTTACGACCATCACCTTTACATTCGGAGCTGGTTGCTCGACCTCTGCTCTCATTAGGGGGTGAGCGCCGCAGAGAGGTGGTCTGCTATCGGTACCTCGTACTTGAACACAACGCTGAACAGCTTCCCTCCCAGGCGGTCGGCGAGCCACGAGTTCTTGATGACGGCCGTCTTGAGGCTCTCGCAGCTGAGCATGGCGTAGTAGTTGGTGTGAATGGCTCGGCCCATTCCTTCGATGATGACCAGGTCGATGTTCCGCTCCCGCACCACCGTCGCCAGCACTTTGTCCAGACGGCTAGGGGAGAACAAATACATTTTAGCTTCAATAAATGACCATATTAAAGTCCGTCTAACAAACTCTTAACCAGGTGTGAAAGAGGCCCTGAGGGGTTTCCCTTTCCAGTAGTGTGTTGGATAGGTTTTTCTGCATGTACATCGAAAACCCCAAAGTTCCCTCCAGAGGCAGTTTCTCTCCCACACACTCCCCCACTGCCTGAAACGCCTCCATTGGACTCCTTTGTTTACTTCTGTAACACAGTGACATCACTGTTTTATTTGTATTTAACAGAGACAGTGCACATTAATTAACATTCCTGTAAATGTGCCAGAGGCTATTTTTCATCTGTTGTCCCTGGACAGATTTGATAAGTCAACCTAAAACACATTTCATTTAAACAAGTTAATACAATCAAATGAAAACATGCAACATACATTACTGGACAGAACAATAAAACAATAAAACATGTTAAAACAGGCAGTGGGTTGAAAGGAGGATTGTGTCAGTAATGGCTACGCCTCTCTATTTGGACTGGTAGATCTCGGCAGACTGGCAACTTTAAAAGTAGCTCTCGGTTCAAAAAAGGTTGGGCACCCCTGTTCTAGTGGCATGTGACCAGTAGGTGATGTGTGTGAGAACCATAGAGTGTGTGTACATCAGAGATGCCTCAATTGACATGTAATCTCTGGTGAACCTAGAATTCGACAGACTGAATTTGACCCTATTACATATTTTTTTAACCTGAGCCTTGAAATTGAGGGTTGAATCAATCATGACTCCGAGGTACTTGTATTGTGACACCACCTGCAGCCTCTCCCCTGATGCAAAAACATCTGGCTCAACACAAGAGGACTTTGTTTAGCTGAAGAAGATGCATACTGTTTTACAAATATTTAGTTGCAAATAGCATTGTTCCAACCAAGTTGTTACATGAACCATGGTGTTTGTCAGTTCATTAGCCACTTGTGTCATATTGCTTCCATGTACATATATAACAGTGTCATCTGCATACATTTGGATATCATAGAGATATTGATATATAGCGAAAATCCTGAAAAAGCGTGAATAACACTTCTATTGGCTAGCACTGGAACACATTGTACATCTCAAAGCTGTTAAGCAATCACAAGAGACCCGGCCAGCAAACCAATCAGAGCTGGGCTCTGGTTTCAGACAGAGGGTGAAAAGAGGTGCTGCAGCAAAGGCTGTATGAGAAAAAAAGAGCTTAAACTTGAACACCTCACCAGAGTATGATAATTGCTTCCAGCAAAAACAGGAAGTGTAATTCTAGGTCATTTCCAGGCGTAATTATACTCCTTCTAAAAATGTCAAATGTAAATAAAATGCTAAAAACTGACCTCAGATCCAGGCAGGGGGAGCTGGAGCCGCTCTGCACCAAGATCAACCTGTCCTCCTCCAGACTGGACCTACACAGCAAACACAGCACAGGTCACTGCTTTAAAAAGCTTTTGGGGTGTTAAATGATGAGCAGAGAGAAAATGATATCTTAGAAGATACTCAGGAATAAAATGAAATGATATGTTTGTCAGATTAAGATATTGTGCCTTCTGTGATAACAGATAAGCTGTGGTCTATATGTTTGTATATTGTAAACTTTTAAAAAGGTTAACACTCACTGAATGACTGGATCCATGGCAGCGATGCTTTCGGTCAATATCTGCAGTTCACCGTTCGTTACGTCATTTAACGCCGGACCAGAGTTGCTGGCCAAAACAACCTGAGGGCAGACGGAGAGAAGAGCTGGATTAGCATTTTTATCAAATATGTTATTTTGAAGTGATGTTGCTCTAGTTCCTTACCTCTGTTCCTCGAGAGAGAAGCTCTCTGACAAAAGGCATCACACCTAGAATGATGTCTACGCCACTATTATCTACGAAAAACAAGGCACACTTATGAGGAGGACCCTGCAAGAGAAAACCAGGATGGATTGTATTCAAGGACAAATCATCAAGAGCACACAACACAGAACCATATCGGACATCACAAAGCACGGTCAGCTGTTCTCAGTGTTCTTGTTTCTGTGGGTCACCCAGTAGAGTGCTTTGATCAGAACCTCTAAACCCCCACCAGTAATGTAAGAATCATTCATTTGGCTTTAAATCACCTTAAGTCTCTCAAACCATTGGTCGTAGGAATCAACAAGCCATGGCCGCTCTGAGGGAGAAAACAAAAATGATTAGTTTGATGGAATACCTCAAAGTCCCACCATTTTTAACAACATAAATAAAGAAGAGAAAGAGAAGAGAAATACTTGGAAACCTTCCAACTGTCGTTTCGCCTGCTCAAACCCAAACTCTGGATCAGATTCGAGGACGCTGCATGACATCGAAACAAAATATGCAAAAGTAAGACAGGAATTTGGATCACAGCATAAAGAACAACTTTTTAAACATTGAAATTGGAACTATGTTTGAACTAAGCGGGCCAGAGGTGATATTGTGTGTAAGGCAAGATGACTGTGGATATCTGGCTCAGAGCCTCGAAGGGCAACATCAACATAAAAACATGTTTCAGAATCATCGGGATGCAGCCGGTTGCTTTCTGTGTTGAGATGGACCGTAAGCAGCCCGGAGGTATTTGAAAGGATTTGTTATTCTGTTTACCGTAATTTTCGGACTATAAGCCGCGCCTTTTTTCCCATTTTTCGACCCTGCGGCTTATATAACGGTGCGGCTAATCTATGGATTTGTACAGCTAACGGCCACTAGGGGACCTCCTAAATCTATGGATTTGTACAGCTAACGGCCACTAGGGGACCTCCTAAATCTATGGATTTTACAGGTTACAGTCCACCACCTTTAACTCTATGGGCTCTATGGCCGGTCCGCGCCCCCCACCTTTAAGCGGCGGGCTCCAGCAGGAAAAGCTGGAGGCCGGAAAAGAGTGAGACAGGTAGCGCGCAAAAGTAAAAGTGGAACCGAGAGTGGTACGAGAGACAGAACGAGAGCAAGACAGACAGACATTACGAGAGCGAGACAGTTTGTGCAAAGGAAGTTTTCATGCACAAACCCTCATTATGGAAAACAAACGTAGACATGCATATGATGCAGCTTTTAAGTTAAAGGCAGTCAATCTGGCGATAAATCATTCACCAAAACTGGTCGCATGCGAAAAGCAACTTTCGCTCAAGTTTGCGAGTGGATCCTGACAGCGTGGAGGAGTGTCAAAACATCCACGATCACCAACGGGTTCCGAAAGGCTGGACTGCTGCGTGATGAAGAGGAGGACGCCGCCACAGCTGAGGCCCTTCAGAGGCTGTTCGATTCCGACAGTGACGAAGAGGAGTTCGTTGGTTTTGAGAGAGACAACGAAGGAGAGTGGCTGACGAAGCCACCCTGAGCCTGTTCGTTTCCGACACTGAAGATGAGGACTTTGTTGGTTTTAGTACGCAGGAAGAAGACGAAGATGAGGATTAATGACTTTTCTGGTAGGCTGATTAACGTATATTTTAAGCAGCCGTGTTACTGCAACTTTAGGCTTACGCGCTTACTGTCGTGTTATAGGCACTTTATTTTGCACTTTTAAAAAAACACATTTAATTTAGCCATTGATATTGCCTCGTCAAGCGCTGTATGCTTTGTTTTTTGTTATGGTACTACTGTAGGCTATAATGTAGATCAGTGGTTTGAAAGTTGAAAAGTTTGTGTGTCTGAAACGCTATGTGATACAGTACAGTTTACACAGCACATGTTCTGTAGCTACTATTGCACTAAATGGTAACACTTGAATACGTTATGCAAATATGCAACTTGTTTGTTGAAATGTTAATAAATGGGAGCTTCCTCAAACAGCCATCTCTTTCCCGACAATCCCCTCTGTGCACGAACCCTTACATATGGTAATTAAACATTAAAACACCTGCGGCTTATAGTCCAGTGCGGTTTACACATCGTTCAATTTAGCTGCTGCGGCTTATATTCAGGTGCGCCTTATAGTCCGAAAATTACGGTACTTTCAAATTCATGCTGCAGACTGTTTCAGTCTGAAACCACAGACAAACTGCTTTGCCCAGGGGACACTTGTGCAAAACGACAGGAGGCCAGGGGCCAGCTAATAAACACACATTGATAACATTTACCACTAAAGATACATGTCCAGGCTCATAACAAACATGTTTCTTAACGGTCTTTGTTTCTAATTTAAAGTGGACCTATCATGCTATATTTGAATAATATAGTGTAGGACCATACCTAAATACCAAACAGATCATGCATTTAGCCATTCCTCATTTCGCTCAATTTCACACTGTCTTTGCATGGGCTGATTCTGTGAGAACAGCACCATCTACAGGCCTGGCATATGTACTACAGCGTCTCCAGCGCTTTCGAACGGCAATGTCCGTGGCCGTCTCCTCCTGATTGGTGGAGTTGGCCCAATAGCCGTAGCGCCACTTCTGTGACGTCATAGAATCTGGATCAGTCTGTATCAGATCCGTTGCAGCCCCTTTTTAAGAGATTTGGGTATGGAGGAAAATAGAGATGGTTGTGCTTTCTGACACTTGGTGAGTTCCCCGGAACACCGGGGACACATATTCATGTATACAAGACGTACACAAGTGCATTTTGCATGATAGGTCCCCTTTAACTGACTTACTTACGTAACATATTTTCATATACTTGCTTTGGTTACATTTGTAAAATTGTATAGCTCAATTATCAGAGCTGAAATCTCTTCCAAGATGAAATCACCATATTGTTGGATGATTTCAGAAAAAGGGTTGAGTATCAATGCTTTGGGTCTTTAGAATATGAAACATTCACAGAGGGGCTCCACCCACTTTCAGGATAGAAGACCCATAAGCTCCACTCACTCTGACACGGCTTTGGCTCCCCAGTCGAACACGTTCCCGGCCAGGACGCCCCTCACCAGAGCGAACTGCCTCTGCTCCCAGCTCAGCCCGTCGAGAGCCTTCACCGCCTTCTGGTAGTACTTCAGAGCCATGTCGTTCTCCTGCTGTTTGATCTACAGGAGCACAGAGATAAGATGAAGCTAGTTTGAACAGAATAAAAGATTGGTCATTTGATGCATTCAGGGACATGAACAAATGTGATCTGAGAAAGTGTTAAAGACTAATGCATTGCTTTCAATTGGCTTAATGTGTGACACCATGAGACTGGATAGAATATGCTCGGATCACTGAGGGCTAAAGCAGCTGTGCAGCACAAGAAAAGACACAGAGAAAGGTTGATAGATTTCAATCAGACCTTGCTGTAGGGATCAGGAAAGTTGAACTCATTTAAACAGTGTTCCCTCGTGTCTAACAGACTTCTGACAGTGAGGGATCCGTAAGCACTAGGTGAAAAGAGAAGCACTCTACGTTAGCCAGAGAGAAAAACAAACACACAAACAGGCTCTGGGGGGGGGGGGACGGGGACGCATGGTACATTTAAACAACATTTTCATGTTCTTGCTTAAAAACATGTCAAACTTTCTGTTTATATTGTTGTCCAATTGAATTGAAAACGTACATTAAATGTTCTGTAATGGTTTACCAATATCGCGTTATACCACGTTGTGAAAAATGAAAGTTATAATGTCGGGTACATTTGTTTTTCAATGGTATCGATACAAAAAACTACCATATACGTTAAAAGTCATAGGATTATTATTTTTCATGCAGAAATGTAATTAAGATGCTAAAGTGCTGCTAACGTGCAACATTATTCAATTATATTTGACATGGGTTTTTATTTATTTATATTATCAGAATGCTGTTTTAATTTCTTTAAGGATCATTGAAACTAAGATAATAACAAAACAAACACAATTTTTTTTAAATACTGTATACCATGATATGTTCTGAGACAGCAGTTGAAAGTGTCATACTGTCACATCCCTACTGATATCATTGCAGTTCATTCAAAAAATGAAACGGCAGAATGAATATGACTGACTCATACTCATTTCTGCATTAGTTTCACGTCTTTATACCTGCCTGTGTACTGTGTACACAGGCAGGTATAAAGACGTGAAACTAATGCAGAAACTGAAGGAAATACTTTGAAAGTTTGGTTTACTAAAAGCTCTGGGTCTAACAGACAGGGTTTGCATGCAAAGCAGAAGCAGTCCTTACAAAGGCTGGTGGCGGAGAGTCTGCAGCTTGTGTCTGTATTTCTGACGGAACTTCTCCGCTCGCTCCGCTGCCTCCGGCATGTCGGGCTGGCTCGCTACAGCTCTCTTCACCACCTGCTCGGAAGAAAAGAGCAATCAGCCATGTTCACCAGCTCTTTATTACAAATGTCCATGAACAAGGTGTAAACACAGAATGTATCGTCCATTTCTGGGCTCATTTTGTTTTACTATCGTCATGGATTAAGTGGCTAAACACAGGTGAGCAGTGTGACATTCAAATGATTATTGTAAGCAGTCTGTTCTAGGCTACCTCTTAGTCAATCTGCACAGCTCTCCACTTTACATTCTACACCTTTTTTTATTATTTTGTCATAATTTAGTATTATTAGTTTTAGACTTACGACCCCCTCCACTCCACTAGAGGTCTCAGTCTTTGTGTTCTGCTTGCTGGCTCTTGTTTGTGTTTCAGGTGATCAACCTGATGAGCCTGGGCCGTCTACATAAAAGGCCAACACCAACCCATACTGCCCGCTCACTCTTCTGTTGGACACGTCTTTGTTTCTGCACATTTTCACACACGCAACCATTACTGATAACTGACTTCCACGTTTATTAGGTTTCTTTGAAGACCTTTGGTTTTTGTGGTATTGTAAATAAATATGCTTTTTGTTACACTTAACTTGTCTAGTCTCCCATCTTTGTTGCAGCCTATGAGCCAGGCTGTAACCATTTGTAATGTTCAAATATATACATCTGTGTGCATTATGTATAGTTGTTATTTTAGTTTGACTTTTGGCCTTTTTCTTACAATTGTTGTTCTCTCACTTTCTCTATGGTGTATGCACCATGCATACCAACACCTTGTATGTGTAAGCTTACTTGGCAGTAAACCTGTTTCTGATTCGGACTTCAGATTCACAGTTTTAAAACAAATGACTTTTTCCTTTAAGAAATAGATTTTTCTTTTCTTTTTCTTCCTTATTTTGTAATAGCTTAACATTTTCTTCCTTTCAGACAACGATACTTTATTTCCGAAACATGAACCTGCATCCTACCCCGTCCAGGGCCTCCTCGAAGCAGAAGAGCCAGTACTCGCGGGCCGGAGCGTCCTCTATGAGGTCCACCGTGTCGGGGATGTAAGACGAAGCGTCCTGCAGCAGTGGCAGATTCACCAGCTTCCTCTCCAGGCGGTCCATCTCCAACATGTCAAACTAGAAGCAGCAAAGAGACAGAGAGAAAACATGCTGTGGGTGTTTTTCGTAAACTCTAAATGCTTCTTCAAACATCCGAGCCAATTTCAGCTATCACTCTGTTATTTCAGGAGATAATACCTTTTTCTTAGCCACAGTGGTAGCTTTCATTTGGTGAGTAGTTTTTCACTATCAAGACAACCACTAAGCAGAGAGGAAGATGCAGTAAGGAATGTTCTAGCAAGATGTATTCCTAATAGCTAGTGGAAGCCAGCAGATTCATTAATTGTGGGACACAATCAATAGTCCATTAAAGAACAAACTACATCAATAGAAGGTTTCCCACGTGGTAATTCACCAGAGAAGAGGTGATCATTCATGTGCAGCCCTGTATCACACGTTGCACTACTGAAATCCAGTGAACTAAGCAGGGGAAAGAGTTCATTCCAGGGCGTGTCACGTTAAAAGAGGTTAGCAGCTCCTAATGCTCTACGGAGGCACACCATGCACCAGTATTACACCAAGGATTCAAAAAGTGGGTGTAAAACACTGTTATGTTCTCATTTTAACCCAAAAGGTATTAGTAACAGACCAAAAAGTGGCAATATCTTATGCAAAACCAAAATATAAGCTGAAAATAACTGCAGTCAACAAAGTGACAATCCAAAGTGTCTACAGAAAGAAAACAAGGCACTGCGAGCAGGAGCCACACGGCATCAAACCAGAACACGAGTGAAGCGGACGAGGTACTTACGGGAAACTGAAGGAGAAGGTTAGGTAGACAGAGGCGTGTATGGAGAGGAAAAGAAAGAAAGAAAATCAAAAAAGATGAATAAATGTTGCATGATGTTTATAGATAGTTAGAATGGAGGAGATGATGATGCCATACAAGAGATCATTGAAATAAAGTTCAAATGTGAAAATGATCAGAAAATGGATTGAGAAGTTGGGTGAAATAAGGACCAATGGACCAGAGGCAGAGTGGAAATAGGTTTAAGGAATTCCTCAGCTTCATAGGGATCACTCTGGCTCCTCTGCAGACTCACTGTTCCACTGCGTGCACGCTGCATGGGATTCATATCTGGAGAGACGCTCATCAGGCCCGAGCTCCCCGCATAATTCTCTCCCCAACTGTACTGGTTTGGATCTGGAGGGGTACAAGATGCATTTATACTCATGACATCATGTGCATTTTATTATCATTTGTGATTCAGGTTCATATTTGTATGTTGTGCCTCTGATGGGACATGTATACAGCAACCCTGTTGAAACCAAATGTAGCTTTCTATATGCACTTGTGTTTTTCCTTACTGTCCTCCTCTGCTCCTTTAAGAAAAGCTCCAATGGCTCCGAGATAGCCTTCATGTCTGAGGAACAAGGCCTGAACTTCACCCTGCATATAAAAAAAAGGTAGAAGATGACATAACAATCTGAGTTGTAGGGGAAAGCTGATAACACATGGGTAACAATGTGACAGACACTTGGTGTTAGGAGTTAGTCTGGTGTTAGGTCAGCAGAGGGAGAGGACTTGCCTTGGTGAAGAAGTTGATGCTGTAGGTGATTGTGTGCATGGTGACTGGGTGTCCTCTGATGAAGAAGCCTCCGAAGTACACTCGCGACAGGTTGTGCATCTTTGCATACAGACAGGCCAGCTGCCCGATGTCGTTGCTTATCATATGGAGTAAGCTCTTGGCCATGTCTTCTTTAGAGAACTCTACAATCAGAACAGAGTTATAGAAAAATGTGCAACAGGCAAAATATCCACATCAGTTTAAAGGGGACATTTTATGCTCATTTTCAGGTTCATATTTAGATTGTGTGCCTCTACTGTGACATGTTTACAGGCTTTAATGATCAAAGTTGAATTGTTATCATATTACTTGTGTTGCAGCACCCTATGTCTGAAACCAGAGCCTAATCTGCTCTGACTGGATATGATCAATATTCAAAACCTGGTCCAAATGTCCACCTGAGGCTGTAAAAACAAATCAACGACTATGCTGCCCAACAGTTAACACAGAGCAGACAGAGATAGCAGCTGTATCAGAACTAGGTGAGAGGTCATCAGCTCACTCCCAACACAGATCTTGCCATAGGGAAATAGTTAGTGCCTTGCCAAGATGACATCACAAACACAGCAGATATATGCATTGGCAACTATGACATCCTTCTTATTTTATATACACTTCAAACATAACTCAATCCTTTGATATCCTGGCCGATGTTGGTTGAAGCCCTACTGTTTAAGACATCACACACTGTCAGAAAGCTTTGTGTAGTTCTGGACTCTGACCTACATTTCAAATCCCACATCAACAGAAGTCCAATAATCAGTATACTGCCAACGACTACCAGACTGAAAACACTCATGTCTCAACACGACCTAGAGCAGGGGTGTCAAACTCAATTTCATTCCGGGCCACATCAGCATTATTGTTGCACTCAAAGGGCCGGTTGTAATTTTAATTATATATAAATATACATATGTAAATATATAATATATATTAAATAATGTATTATATTACATTGTTGGCCCTGCATTGGATTATTATCAGTTCTGGTAATATCTTCCTAAATTACTACTTCTGAAAGCAGAAGTATAGGGCAAATCATTGAAAGCAAATATTCAACAATTACACCTCTTGTATTGTATATTGTATTCTTTGCAAGCTCTTGCGGGCCACATAAAATGAGGTCGCGGGCCGGATTTGGCCCCCGGGCCTTGAGTTTGACACCCCTGACCTAGAGGAACTTGTTCATGCCTTTGTTTTTTGTAGACTTGATTACTGCAACAGTGTCTTTTCAGGTCTTTGTAAGAAATCTATCAGACGACTGTCAAAAGATTTCTGACATAAAGTAAAAGTCATATATCACCCCAGTTCTCAGAGCTCTGCAACAGCCTTCCAATAACTCAACAAATAGACTTGAACTTATTATTAACTTCTAAAGCTTTAAATGGTTTGGGACCACAGTACATGTCTGACAGGCTGCTCTGTTACGATCCAGCCTGAGCTTTCACATCATCGGGGCAGGTTGACTCATCGTCCCCAAGTCCAGAACAAAACATGCAGAAGCAGCTTTTAGTATTTATGCTGCGCAGATCTGGAACAAACTTTGCCGTTCCATTTTTACGCAAATCTTGCTTCATCATCCGGATTTACAATGTCCATTTTTAACTACTTACTAACTTTTCTCTTTTATGAATTGTCTTATTGAGTTTTATTTATTGTTTGTTGATGCATATGTAAAACACCATGACTTTCTTTGTGCCTGATATATGTGCTATTAAAATAAACTAACCATGCATTGGCTCAATCAGGTTACAATGGGATCCAATAGTAGGTGAGGACTGAAATGGATGAAGTGTATTTCGGCATTTGAAAACTAAAGTATGAATTCTGCGCATAAAGCTGTGTTTTTTGCCGGTTTGAATTTCAATTACATTTTTGAAACTTTCAATGTGAAACTGAGTCTATAAAGGTTAAATGCTTGATATTCAAAAGATAGTTGATTTAGTCCTGTCCACTGAATTGCACATACAAATGCATACGTTGTGTTTATACAGTCTATTGCCACACTAACCCAGGCATTTAGTGTGTCACCTTTGTCAGCAGTAGCAGACTTTCCAAAACTGCTCGCGATTAGATCTCCAGTCAAGCCCAAAGACCCATAAGATCCTCCGTAGATATCTTTGACGAGCATATCTACGCTCGTGTGCTGCCCTTTGGAGGCCAACTGTAGCAACTCATCGAATCCCTACAGGAGAGAAAGGGGTAAAGTCAACAAGGCTGAAGGGAACCAAATATGGAAATAACAAGTCGATCTTTAGTGGAGTCCCAGAGATTACAATCTGTGAGTTAAATCACACTAAGGTTTTAAGGGTACCTTTGTTTTGGTCAGCAAGGCTCCAAGGCCCCAGAATGTCCCTCCACCTATAGAGCTTCCTCCTATTCGCTCAAATGTGTCCTCTGATTCGACCTGTCGGAGAGGGAGAGAATAGGAGTTGCAGAAATACAGAGTTCAATATAAATTGTAGTCATGTGGAAAGAAATGTAAAAAATAAAACACGAGATGACAAGGTTAGTCATTTTTACATATAAAACACTACTCGCATTGAGTGTGTGTTGCTTCCTTTTTTAAATGTAAAAGCTTGGGGGAGAACCCTCCTTTTCGATGATGCCAATGTAAGTGCAATTCTAGCCAAATTTGTTATTTAAAATGTTTTTAGTTTAAATCTGCTGATATTTATTTATGTTTCTATTTACAGTAAGTAAAAAACATACCAGTAGGCTTCATAAACCAACAAAGAAAAGAAGATTGAGATTGAGGCTGCAACTCATATCTATTTTCATTATTGATTCTGACATTTTTTGTGTCAGAAGATATAAGACAAATTGTGAAAATGTCTGCATATCTTCAGATTTCAGACTGAAATCTGAAGATATGCAGATTATTATTATTTAAAAACACAGCAACAAACTATCAAATGTAAGAAGTTGAAACCAGAGAATGATCCAATTATTGGATTAAGCACGTGTTTAACGAGAAGGTATAACCCACTGACAAAACTTTGATCCGTCGTTTGTTACCTTGACTATGGACACCCCCGAGCCGATGTTTACGAGCAGGTAGGGGAAGATGTCAGGTTGGGTGGTCTGAAAGCGGTACTCTGACTCGGTGTGCTTGGCGAACACGAACGCCTCGTGAGGAATGTTCCTCAGCACGAAGTTACAGCCCTTGATGAGGCACGTCATCTCGTCCTCTTTGTCCACTCTGCATCAACACAGCACATAAAGAGTCCATTATATCTGCAGCCATGTGTGATGTGGCTTCATAAGCACATTTGTAGATCTAATTCGATTGATTCCTTTTTCTCTGAGGTGATTTACTTGAGTAACATTGAACTGGAAAGTGGAAAACATATATATTTTTTACATGAAATGTCATTTAGCTGAGGGTTTCATCAAAAGCAACTTAAATGCAGTAAATGCAATCAACCATGAAGTCTGGTGGTATCTCCAGTCTTTTTAAGTGCTATATACAAACATCAGATGTTTTTTTTTCTTTCCATATATGGTTATTTGTTGCATATTATTACCTAGATATTAGGGGTGTAACGGTACACGTACCCGTACCGAAATTATTCGGTACGGGCCCTTCGGTTCGGTACACGTGTGTACCGAAGTGTACCGAACGAATATAACGTTAAACGTAAAAAATTGAGAACGTGAACAACTTATTGGAAGTAATCTCAGGTGCTGCGTCGCAGCATTCAGAGTAATTTGCTCCCATGTTCAACGCGTCATAGAGCGAGCAAGTCATTTCATTGGACGAGCTGGTCAGAGGGATGCGTTCAAATGTAGTCAGTAATTTGAGGAACTGTCGAAATGGCGAACGCAGATAAAGTTGAGCTCGAAAATCCTCCAGCATCATTGAAGTCTCCGGTTTGGGAACATTTTGGTTTCGCAGTTACGTAAAGGATGACGGACAAAGACAGGTAGACCGAACCAAAGCTGTTTGTCGGCATTGTTCAACTAAAATTGGTTACGCGGCTGGCAAGACATCAAACTTGCACACTCATTTGAAAAGGCATCACCCGAACGTGAATATCACCGGTATCAAAAGACTGAAGTGCAAACCCAACTCCCGCTAGCATTTAAGCCTCCACCACTCGCAGAGAGTTCAGACCGAGCCAAAGCTATTACAAACGCCAAATATCCTTATGTTGCCATGTTAGCAAAGCGCTACCTGGCTGTATCTGCTACCTCTGTCCCTAGAGAGGGTGTTCTCCACAGCAGGAGACATTGTTAGTGCCAGCAGATCTGCCCTTTCAGCAAGCAATGTGGACAAGTTCATTTTTCTTTAAAACAACATGAAAACACAATGACAAGCAAGTCATAATGTCAAACTGGCTGCTTAGGTACTAGTACAGTACAAATACAGATTATTTCAGTTCATCGAAAAGCTGCACCTTAATGTTTATTTTATTATATTTTATATTTATTTGAGTGAATATTCATAGTTTAATAATAATTAAAAACCCAAAACTAATAGTTTATGTTTTGTGAGTACTAGTACAGTAAAGTTCAAATACAGATTTTAGTTCATCGAAATGCTGCACCTTAAGGTTTATTTTATTATATTTTGTATTTATTTGAGTGAATACATTATTCACAGTTTAATAAAAAAAAAATATGTTATGTTTTGTGATAATTTTTTCTGCTGTACCGAAAACGTACCGAACCGAACCGTGACCTAAAAACCGAGGTACGTACCGAACCGAAATGTTTGTGAACCGTTACACCCCTACTAGATATGTAAACAATGCAAGTCAACGATCATGTGAATGTTCTGTTGACATCACACAATGATGGTTAGCAAACAAACTGGCTGCCCTAGCTTAAGTGTCAGTAAAGAAAATACATTCTCTAGAAAAGTATTCATAAGGTCTTCTGAACAATATCGTGTGACATCTGCTTCACAGGCAGAGGACAGGGTATTGCTTTGTGTGTGAATCAGTTACAGCAAGGGCAGAGTTCATTCCAACGTCAATCCCTGAAATGTGCCGGATATTTGCCTCCCTTTCTGTTTTTCTTTGTACATGATATGTCTACAGTCTTACCTGTGGGGGTTCCCCAAGGCTCTATCCTGGGCCCCATCCTCTTTTTACTGTACATACTGCCCCTAGGTTCAATTCTCACAAAACACAACAACCCCTTCCATTTCTACGCTGACGATGTACAGATCTATCTGCCTCTCAATTCTAATGTCAACTCATTACAGCAGTTGATGGACTGCTTGACAGAGATCAAATCCTGGCTGAGCCAACATTTCCTCAACCTCAACGAGAGCAAGACCGAGTTCATCTTTTTTGGACCCTGACCTCCAGCCTCCCCGGTTGATATTCTGGCCTCACTTAGTAAAAACATCCTCCCCTCTGTCATGAACCTTGGAGTGACCTTCAATAGCGCTTTTAAATGTGATAAGCAGGTCAGCACCGTAGTCAAGACCTGCTTTTTGTAAATACCACTATTGGCCAAGACCAAGTCGTTTTTATCTTTTAAAGACCTATAAAGGGTTATTAACGCCTTTGTAACCACGAGGCTGGACTATTGCAACTCTCTATACGTGGGTATGGACCAGGCGTCAATTAGACGCATGCAGCTAGTGCAGAACGCAGCTGCACGTCTTCTCACTGGCCACAAAAAGCGTGACCACATCACCCCAATTCTGGCCTCATTGCACTGGGTTCCAATTTGGTTCCGAATTGATTTTAAACTCCTTTTATTTGTCTTCAAAGCCCTAAATAGGCTGGCTCCGGCTCATATAGCCGAACTCCTCCATCGCTACACCCCAGCCAGAGCTTTAAGGTCTGCTGACCAGCTGTTGCTTATAGTGCCCAGACCCTCAAAACCCGAGGTCACCGAGCCTTCGCAGCAGCTGGCCCTAGGCTCTGGAACACTCTGCCCCTCCATGTGAGGTCGGCCCAGACCCTAGGGGTTTTTAAATCAACACTAAAGACTCACTTCTTCTCCCTGGCCTTCTAGTCAGAGCGGAGCACGACTCATGACATTTTCCTGTGTTTGATTTTTATATTTGCTGTTGTAATTTATTGTCTTCGATTTGCGATCGCAGTAATGTGTTTTTTATTTGCATGTACAGCACTTTGGCTCGACCAAAAATCGTTTTTAAAATGTGCTACATAAATAAAACCTGATTTGATTAGATACAGATACAGTTGAGCAACAACAGTTTCTGTAGTGTCTGTATACTCACTTGAGTCCAAGTTTCCTCTCAATGAGTTCTTTAAACTTGTGCGCGCCTCCACCTGTGGCTTTGATAACTTTGGTGTCCGTGTTGACCAGGTGGTCTTTGATGAAGTCCAAACATGTTTCAATGTAGGCATTTTCAAACTTGATGAAGTGCAGGCGTGCAGTGACCTCTTCCTGCACGGATATTTCATACAGATTGTCATTGGTGGCCTCCTGTGGACACAGATGATGCAGAAACAAAAGGAGGAAGGGTGAATACTTGGAGATGTCCTGTTATTGTAATGGCCTCTGCTATTTAGTTTTTTTAGAGAGCATATGTTATCTTGGCATGAAACATGTAAGCCACCATGCAGTTTTGTTAGATGAAGGAAACTAACCTTTGAAGTGTGGTCGAAAGATCGTACTTTGGCCACTTTGTGTTGCACAGTGGAGTAGTAGGCAAGCTTTGTGAGAGACCCACCTGTTCAACAGAAATGCATGAATAAAGTCCGATAAGAAATACATGATACAGTAAAAGGTAGACAAGAGACACCAGCTAGACATAGAGGACAACAACCCTCAGACAAGTTAGCTAGCAGCTAACAATATTTCTGTTGTACTTACAAAGTTAGTCTGGTGTCTTTTGCACACGTCCGTTTATCAGATAAGACCATCTTTAAGCCTCATGAGACTTCCATCTTCAAAGCTAACATACTTGCTGTCACCAAGTTAAATTATGAAGGAATTTAAGAGGCTAACGTTAGCTTATTTACTTTCAGTTAAAGTCATGTGTTGTCATAGAATCAGGCTGCGGCGGCATAGCTGGAAATTAGCCACATTTGCACAAAAGCGGCGGAAGAAATAGAGAACACTCTTATATTCCCACCTACCTATGTCTATCGCGAATCGCTTTGCGTTCTCCAAATTACGGAATATTTCGTCTGGAGGAAGAATTATGCTTTTATCCATGGTATGGCTATTTGTGCTGCTGTCAACTCGTACAAATTCCGCCATGGTAGGCAATGATTTGACGCTACGTGCGCGGCATGTAAACGTGCGCGCACCCCGTTATCCAAACAGCATCCACGTACATCGTGAGGCTTGTGAGTTGTGTAAACATTTCTCGACCACCATGCACACAGTAACCAATTGATCAAGGTTTCACTTTTAAGGCTTTTATTGTCACGTGTACATAGCTACAGTGTGAACATATTAAGTCACAGTGACAGGCTCCTCCAACAGTGCAACACAATAACACAGATAAAATAGTACAAGTAAATAAAAATAGAATATAAAAGAAACTGAATATAATAGAAACAGTGCAGAATAGTCTATATACAGATGTTTTTATCATGTATTTTCACTCCTTTTATCTGAGGAAAATAGTACAATTAATAGTTCCATGCAAACCTGTTAAAATGTTACCACTAGAGGGTAGTACCCTGCCATAATAGAAAAACACATTTTTCTCCGCTTCACACTATCAACAGAGGTGGGAGCCATGGGCGTAGGAAGCATCCTGAATGTGGGGGGGACATTTTTAAAGGGGGGTGTGGGGGTCCTCCCCCACGAAATAAAATAGATTTCCTGTATTCTGGTGCATTTTAACAGGTGGTTTGATACTTTTATGTGGCTATACTAGCATGAGGAAAATGATGGGTACATTTTGTAATTTCATCCAGTAGTAAAGAAAGGAAACATATTTGATTATTAATTCAGAGCCGTCTTTGAATTAATAAAAAGCAGTTTAAATGCCCATTTGTTGTACATTTATATACAACAATACATATTTGTGAGTGCATTGAGAGATATTGTTGTGGAGAGTCATTTATATATAAATCGCAAAATACATTTGTGAATCCTTCTGTGAGCATTTATTAATATAGAGACTGATCTGACTCCATACAGATGTTAAGTTCACCTAGGAATGGTATCATTGACTTAAATGTTCAAATAAATGTTGCTCTTCTGTCTATATTGGTCATATGATGCCCCTTGACTGAAATGTTTCCTGTTCAATATCCCCACTGATTTCCTTAACACTCTGGGATGAGATGATGATTCAATGTTGATGAAAGGGAAACTGTCATTTCCCTTTCATCAACATTGAATCATAACAAGTCATACTGAATGTAAATACAACTGACTCTAAAGTAAGTCCCAGTCTGTGACATTGGACATTTTGAAGACTCAAAGTCCCAAGCAGTAGAATATTAGCTAGTCTATGTAATGTGCACAGAAAATAAACAGTTAACTGAATACTGGGATGGAAATGGCCTATCAGCACTCAGTAAAACATAATCACACACAAAAAGCTTCTGAATGATAAGAAGTATAATTAAAACATAATGCAAATTACCATTTTGAGAGAGAGTACCTTAAAGCAGGGGTTCCCAACCCCCAGGTGTTACTGCCGGGCCGCGAAATAGCTGTGAGTTTATCGTAATATTTGCAGAATTATAAATATATAAAAATATTTTATCATAATATTTTTTTCAAAACGTGTTTAATTTTCGCACCTATACCAGTCATATTATTTCATCCAGTAGCCTAGTTCATCTTTCACCAGATAGCTGTTGAAAATGGCTTTTTGTGATGTTCCTCAGCCTGGTCTCAGCTGTGGCTCAGCCTGGTCTCAGCCTCTCGTGCGCACGAGAGGCTCAGCCTGGTCTCAGCCTCTCGTGCGCACGAGAAAGTTACCGGTGCGCCAAGTAGGAAGAGGAGCAGGAGACAACCGTTTCATTGCAGACTGTTATGTTGATGTGGGGAAATGGCAGTGCATACATTATTTGAGATATATTTCAAACTCTGACTTCATTTTAAGGACATGTCGGCCAGGGGTGTAGAGCTATTTGTTTAAGCACCGGATTGGCAAAACAGCAGAGTAAACCAGTCTGCCTTGATCTATGGATTCATGTCCGGGACTCTCACGGTATCTGCTGCCCGCAGCTGTTTTATAGAAGGAAAACCTCCTTCACTTCATGAAATGGCTGCAGCATCAGGAGCCAGCGGGACGTATAACTCCGCCTCTGAGAAGTGCGGCACCAGCGTGTAAAGAGCTGTGCCTTTTTACGCACCGCCTTCGCTGTGTTTACCTTCATCCGAACAGCGAGTGACTGCAGGCTGCTACGTGTTAACCACACACACCTCTACACACATCGAACTGCCCGATTACTTATTATGGAATGGAGTTGATAGTGAAGCACTGACACAGCGCTCTACAGAGTGCGGCGAGTGGATAGACCGATTCACGGACTTTCCACATGGTAAAAGTGGGGGGGACTTGTCCCACCCTCATATAATGGCTGCGACGCCCATGGTGGGAGCAGTACTCAGATCTTGTACTTGAGTAAAAATAGAAGTACCAGAGTGTAGGAACATATGTTACAAGTAAAAGTCCTGCATTCAAAATGTTGTAAGTAAAAGTACAACAGTATTAGCATCAAAATATACTTTAAGTATCAAAAGTAAAAGTACACATTATCCAAATTGGTCAATTTCAGAATAGTATATATATAGTTTTAATGACTTTGTATACTGCAGGGCAGCTGGTGAATTTACTCCAGGTGGAACTAAAGTCTGATTTAACACTTGATTATATTTCACATTATTAATCAAAATCTGTAAAGTAATTAAAGGTATTAAATAAATGTAGTAAAAAGTAAAAGTACACAATTTGCCTCTGAATTGTAGTAGAATAGAAGTAGAAAGTAGCATAACATGGAAATACCAAAGTAAAGTGCAAGTACCTCAACATTGTAATTACAGTAAGTGCAGTACCTGAGTCAATCTACTTAGTTACTTCCCACCTCTGACTATCAATCAATACAAACTCATGTAATCCAGTACAGTAAGCTGAATACATATTGTCATCCCTGCATTGTTGTTGCATTAAGATAAGGTTATTCACGGTTCATTTTATCAGTTTAAAGGATGAAAGGACAGATAAGGATTCAGTTGATGTTTTTTATTCACACAAAAATGAACGAGTAACATCATAGAGGCACTGGTGGTGATGATGCATCACAATGAAAACTTGTAATTCAAGACAATGTACTCAAGTAGAGTAGAGTTAACAGCCTCAGTAGTGACAGAGGGTATCGTTTAGTACAAGCTAAACAGAGCAGATCAACTCTCTTACAAAGAGAGAAAATAACTTTCAGATTGTTACTGTTGACACAACAGAGCATGATGATGGCAGAACAGGAACACTTCAAGACCCAACATGAGTCAATCATCTTTTACAGAGTAAAGAGTAAATCAAGCACATCAAAAAGAAGGCTACCAGAAAGTAGCAGATATTCGCCTAGTCATTTCACTGAATCAATCTTGATCCAAAAGACATAAAGGCAGGTGTGATAATTCTCACAAAATATTTGATCACATTTATTAAAAAAAAAGTGAATTTATGGTATTCATAGAATACAAAGTTGTGCTACACAATACGGCCTTTTTTACTACAAGTAAGCAAAAAAATAAATAATTCACAAGCATCTTTTTTACTTTTCAGAATAATATGTATGTTAATAACTTTTGACCAATATGGTCATCTCAGTTTGTCTTGTAGTAACTCCAGTCTGTAGGGGTCTACCACGGCCTCCAGGGGGCGCTGTTGACTGGACTCTTCTCTTTGGTGATGCTGGTCTGGACTGTGGAGCTCAGCAGAGAGAAGTCAGCCTCTCTCAGGTTCTTATCAGAGGAACACTGCATCTTGTTGACGTGGTTCAGCAGTCTTCTCTGGGACTGAGTCTTCCCCTGCTCTTTGGACAGGAAGTGTGTCACCTCTTGGACACACCTGGAGTAGCCCTGGTTGACAGCTGCTGAGTCCACAGCTTGATTCTGCTGCTGCAGTCGTCTCAGGACACAAACTGTCATCTCCAGGATGTCTGCTTTCTCCAGCTTGGAGTCTGGCTGCTGTTTGAGGAACTCTGGACCCAGGAGAGACTTGATCTGCTCAATGCTGCTGTTGATTCGCTCTCTGCGTAACTTCTCCACCAGAGGCTTTCTGAGCTGCAGAAAGAAAAAGAAAGTCATTAATAATCTTATTCTGGAGTTTAGTGGTAACATGAACAAAGACAACGATTGAAGGACAATATTGAAATCTTCTTGAATCTTGAATTTACCTTGTGGGTCAGAGTGTGAGGCTCCTGAGAGTTGGTCATTGCTGCAGTGATTGTAGGTGCCAGGTCTGGATCTCTGTGCTGTAGAGGTCTCTGTAGAGAGAATCTGATCTCTCCTGGCTTCATCCCTCCTATTTATAGTCCCACATCTCCATATGAATGTGTGGGTCTGGGTCTGACTGCACTTTCTCACAGTCTCAGCCAATCAGAGAGCTCAGAGAGACAATAAGAGATGCAGCACACTTAATGCTGTTGTTGCCCGGAGGACAAAGGTTAGATCCCAGGGGAACAGGTGGAGGACTGGGGGGGGGGGTGATGGAGAGAGACTCACAGAGCTCTGTGTGAATCTGGGAAAGTGGTGACCCTGTAGAGAGCAGATCTGCTGCCTGATGCTGGGATCAATGACTTTGACTGAGCACACGCTCATCATCTCATCACACACGTTGGAGATAATGAAATCATCTCACTATGTTTCTAAAACTGAACATTCATATATTTGTGGTTTTTTTAAGCAGATGTTTTGAACACTGTCCATTGCATAAAATAATTCATCTTGCAGTTGTGGTCACACTAAACATGCTCATCATCACGTCACACGTGTGGAAGACTGACTCAGAGATTGTCCTGAAGATTGAAAAACAACTTGAGACTTTTAAATATTGTCTCATTTTCGCTTTTAATTCAAGAACCAGACGCTGATAAATTGATGATGTAAATAAATAAAAAAAAGTCCTGAAAACATGATCTTGAAAATGGTCTTTCATGTTAAAGTTAAGATATCTAAGATAAGATATAACAGGTCCCACAAGGTTTAAAGACCATCTTGCAAGAAATCCTGATTGGTACTAGTTCATACAAGCTCATATGTTGTGTTGATCACTCAGTAAAGCAGTAAAGTAATTCAGCTGAAAGTGGTCCAGATGAAACAGATGTGCCTTCTGTCTTGTGACAAGTTGCTCCAGTGAGTGAGGAGTCAGGCAGGGTTTCCCACACACTGTGATAACTGCAGTACAAAAGCAGCTTGAATGCCTCACTGGCGGCTAGTGGCCCTTTGTTGCTGCAAAAGGCAGAATTTGGCGGCAAAAACCATCTGGAGGAACACAAAGACAGCGGTTGAGCTTAAACGTCTCAAAACGTGAATGGGGATTTGAAAGCAATGTTGGTTTCAGGTAATTGACTGAAGAAATGGCCAGTCATCTTTTCAATTGTTCTATAACAAAGTCCAACAAAAATATCTTCCCTGTTGTTTGTTAAAACTAGTCAACTTACTTTAAGTTTCTTAAATCACATTGAATTTAGAGAAAGTTATAGTGTTTAAAAATGAAGTCTTTATATCTCTCGTAAAGGTGACATTGCTGGTAGTTTGGCATGTGTGAATGTAATAAATAAATAGGTTCACATTGATATAATGACCTGATAATCAGAGGGGAAACGAAGTTGGCAAAGTTATAGAGTTTAGAACAGAAAAGAGACCGACTGTGAAAGAAATACAGAAGGGAATAAGGCGGGAAAAAGTGTGCCAACTCCCCTCGGAGAACAGTCAGGTGCTGGTGGGGTGCAGGATGCTAATCACACTGAACTGTGACTCTGCTCTCAAGGCTTTCCCACACTCTGTCCATTGACAGCGCTCCCACTCAACAATAGACATGTGCCTTGTTAAATGTTAATTCACCCCCACACAAGCAGCTCCCGGCTCCCCTGAGGGTAACGTTTGTTGTTTAGACACTCTTCAATTAGGAGACGAGAGCACGAGAAATACACACAAACATTTTGACTGGGAATGTAATCTAACAAGCAGTTAACTAAGTGTTGAGCTGCAAATATCATGGTTACATAGAGTTTCAAACCACATGTCTTTTAACAAGCAGTACACAAACATTGAACAAGAGGTTTTTATCCATAGACTGTAATGTAATTGTAAGCTGATAAAAAACAGTTTTTCATGTTTGTACCAATGTACAATATGTGTCAACAGTTACCATTTCTCATTTAAAGACAGACTTTACAAAACTATATTGAGATTTAAAAATCTGAATAGGGTTCAATGGAAAGTAGTTTAACACAAACAAGGAATTAGCTTTGTTGTAAAACACAGTAAGAGGAACTAAGTTGTAGAATAGGAGAACAAATAACTATTGAACAAAAACGTTTTTAAATAAAAAAAAGAAAACAATTATTTTATAAGAAATGTAATTATACAAAAAATATTCAAAAAAGTAAGTACAACAAAAATATGACAAATTACAAGAACAAATAAATGTGTGCATTATTCCAGAATTCAAATGAAAGAGCCATGCCATTTTAAAAGAGGTAGCATTGAACACATTTTCTCTAGATTTCTTTTTAACAAACATCTTAGATTTAATTCTCACAGTGGCTCATTTCAAATGTTACAAACAGATACATATAAAACATGAAATAGTAAGGTTTAGTGAGTAAATAAGGTTCAGTAAAGAATGTCTGCCCCCCCCCTCGCAGACGTCTTTGTCTGATCTGCCTCTTTTGTCCCTCTGGGGCTCTGTGAGTGAGTTTTCCCTGCTTTCCCACACTCCGTCCATTCACGGCTTTGAAGAACAAAGGAAGTGTGTCTGGTTGCACATCACATTAATTATGGAGTCAGTTTACGAGCAGCGTCTCAGTGCTTCTGAATGGAATTCCTGTCATCAAGACTCGTCATTACCCGGCTTTTGTAAAATGTCTATCAGGAATGCAGACATACTAAGGATTAATGAACATTCAAAAGCTATTCCCCCCCCTCTTTTGGATTCAATTTTTTCCTCGGCATTCCAGGCTGTTTATTATGACGGGGGGATAAATAGGGGGTCTATTCCTGAATTGATCAAGTGCTGGTTAGGAATTTGAAGTTAAACTTGTTTGTGAAATCCTGCAACCAAATTGTATATCAAATATGATCATGTTTTGATCTGGACAGGAATAAAAAAATTGGCTTGATTTGAACTATTTAAAAAGTTCCATTGCATCCAGGATAGTATTAATTTATTAATGTTTATGACTGCATTTGCAGATTAGGCAACATAAACAGACCGGCCTGATGAAAAGAAACCAAGTAAGCAAGTGCTTTTGCATTGGATAATGTTCCATAGATACATTTGTACATACTCAAATGTATGCATGTTCAGTTTCACAAGAATGTAACATGATTTCATTTTCTTAATGGATGAGCGTGTGCTCAGTCAAAGTCATTGATCCCAGCATCAGGCAGCAGATCTGCTCTCTTACAGGGTCACCACTTTCCCAGATTCACACAGAGCTCTGTGAGTCTCTCTCCATCACCCCCCCCCCCCCCCAGTCCTTCCACCTGTTCCCCTGGGATCTAACCTTTGTCCCCCGGGCAATAAAACCATTCAGCGTGCGGCATCTCTCATTGTCTCTCTGAGCTCTCTGATTGGCTGAGACTGTGAGAAAGTGCAGTCAGACCCAGACCCACACATTCATATGGAGATGTGGGACTATAAATAGGAGGGATGAAGCCAGCAGAGATCAGATTCTCTCTACAGAGACCTCTACAGCACAGAGATCCAGACATGGCACCTACAATCACTGCAGCAATGACCAACTCTCAGGAGCCTCACACTCTGACCCACAAGGTAAATTCAAGATTCAAGAAGATTTCAATATTGTCCTTCAATCGTTGTCTTTGTTCATGCTACCACTAAACTCCAGAATAAGATTATTAATGACTTTCTTTTTCTTTCTGCAGCTCAGAAAGCCTCTGGTGGAGAAGTTACGCAGAGAGCGAATCAACAGCAGCATTGAGCAGATCAAGTCTCTCCTGGGTCCAGAGTTCCTCAAACAGCAGCCAGACTCCAAGCTGGAGAAAGCAGACATCCTGGAGATGACAGTTTGTGTCCTGAGACGACTGCAGCAGCAGAATCAAGCTGTGGACTCAGCAGCTGTCAACCAGGGCTACTCCAGGTGTGTCCAAGAGGTGACACACTTCCTGTCCAAAGAGCAGGGGAAGACTCAGTCTCAGAGAAGACTGCTGAACCACGTCAACAAGATGCAGTGTTCCTCTGATAAGAACCTGAGAGAGGCTGACTTCTCTCTGCTGAGCTCCAGCTGCATAAAAAAGAAGAGTCCAGCCAGCGACTCCTCTGTCTGGAGGCCGTGGTAGACCCCTAAGAACTTGTACAAAAGTGACGCTTATGATTGAACCGAGCAAATACACTTGTACTCTTGGACTTTCTACTTCGCCTCTGTCTTCAGGTACTCTACTTTTGAAGAGTTTTTGCGTGTTTCTGCAATTTATTATTACCTTTTGCAAAGGTCACATTCTGTTTCTGTGATATTTGCAGGACAGCTGCTATTTTCTATTTTGAAGGTAGTCGCTTATTTCAGGTGTTAGTCTGTGAAAGTAAAAATGATTGTTCCTACAGGGAATGCTTCTAATTGTCAGTTACACTGACGTATGTCTGTACTTTTTCTCCATCAAGGAGACGGTTAATCATGTTGCACATGTTTCTGACTTATATGTGATATTTCACATACTCTGATTATTGAAATGACCTTTCTAAAATCTGTTAACATTTTAATTGTCTGCATTTTTATCAGATCAATTTTGTGTGTTCATTGATCAAATGTGCTGCTTTATAACTCTGTGAGTTACAGCACACATACCTTCTATGAAGGGCATGTTTGGAATGTCTGAATGTATCTCTTTAAACCAAGTGATGCGCAATAAAAACAATCACTAAAACAATGAAAAAACGGTTTCTCTCATTTTTATCACCATGTCGATTACTGAAAAAAATCATACCAGATCTTAAACCACTATATATGTATAATGTATTTTGAAAAAGGGCTTGTATAGAAAGCTGACAGACGCACAACACATCATGTCTCAGTCACATTTTGAAGCACTCCTCACCTGATCAGAGGTAGGTTTGTCTTTCTTAAACTCTAATCCACATCTTAAAAATGTGCCAGATAATGTAGACAGTGAGAGCTACTCAATATATCAGCTGTTAGGTCTCAGATCAACATAATGTGTCTCAGCGAGCTGTATATGTTCACCATGTCTATGTAACTTCACTGGTGGGATGAACAGCTCCCTGTTAAAGGATATCAGTGGGAAACGTCTAACACATAAGGCTGCCTTTGATTATACACCGGACTGGGATGCGGTGAATACAAAGCTCATAGTATATGATATTATATACATTTTATTCACACTCATGATTTAGTGAACTGTCATTGTTCTTTATGCAAACATCTGAGCTCTTGTGTCCAGGTCCTTTAACGTAAAACCTGCCTGTACTTATATGGTGGTTGTTTGATGAAGAATGACTTCAATCGTTTGCTTATGCCTGATGTAAAGTAGTCATAGTACCATTGATTCCAGATAAGGTTAATGCATGGTGCAATATTGAAGCGACAAACCCATGCATGCATCAATCATTATAATATTATACTTTAAAATATATGGTGCTTAAATGGGCTGTTTTGCATAACGAGTACTTTTACTTTTGGTGTTTAAACTTGTTTTGGTTGCTAATACTTTTATAACTTGTTTACTTAGGTACAATTTTGAATGCAGGACTTGTATTTGTATCTGTGTATTTTTTACACTGTAGTATTGCTACTCCTACTTAAGAAAATAGTCTGTGTACTTCTTCCACTTCTGGTACTACTACAATATATTGCAGGTAACTTCACTAAACTTAGTACTTCATCATTTATTTGTTGATTATATAGTGTGTAATAAATCTGGATTTGCAAAAGATAATTCTGTTTGAGAAAAGTCAAATGTTTACTGCAGAAAATGAGAATAGGGAATTGAATTGCAAGTACCTAAAAATTGCACTAGAGTAAAGTATTTGCGTACTTATCATTTCACCACTAGTGGGGTGACAGTTAACGGATGGCCTGTCATGAAGCACTCAATGCTTCTTGTGTTTTAAAAAGCGCTGATTGAATTATGAAAGATAAATGACAAAATATGACTATTCTGTTTAAGCTCTGACCATGAACAGCGTAAACGATGTGTTCCAAATGCATTGAAACAAGATGAAATTATTGAATTTCTTACATATTTATTATTCTGAAGTCTGCAAAAGCAACAAAACACATTTCAATCCACTTTGGATGAATACAAATAATAATGAATAAAACCAAACATGCATACATGGCATACACAAAGCAATAACAAACCCTTTGCATAAGAAAGGCTGGTGTTCGATACAATACACCTTGAAACAAGGCAGTAAGACACTGTAAGCAAACTGCAATAGCACAATATTAGCCTGTATGTCATTTTCACAGGAAGAATAGGTTAATATCGCTCAGTTGGGCTTAAAATGTTAAGCAGATTTTACTGCAGTTAAACAATATATCTGAAGATTAAGTTAAATCCTTTAACACATGTTGGTCTTAACTAAATCATTCTTAGTTAAGACGGGAATCATAATCCGTAGTCCTGTTAAAAAAACAACGACAACCACGAGATAAATAAATTCCACAATAGCAGCAAAACATGTTTAACAAGTTAGCTACGGACGCTTCTTCTCCCTCAGTGACCTCTTCACCTCTGAATCCAATTGTCTTTCTTTCTTCCTCTGGCTTCTGTTGAAGCAACAATAGAATAATAGTCTGTTCTGCTCATCATAAAGCACATAAGGCATTTCTCTAAAATGATCAGATGCAGCTGGCGTTCACAAATCAACAAACTGCCATTATTTAAAGGCAGCTTTGGTGATTTTCTCAAGTCCATTTCTCATTGTCTTTAAAAGCACAGTGGAGTCAGGTCATCCTCTTCTTCAGGAAACAGACGTAAAATATCCCTTGAATATTTGGAGTAGCCGTTGTGTGTGAGCAGGGCTTTCCTCAGTGTGAGCAGGGACTTGGTCTTCTCCAGGATGTCTGCCACAGGGATGCCGTTCTGCAGGTGCTCTGCAATCAGAGCCTTCAGCTTCTCCACCCCGGTGCTGCATTTCCTCTCCAGCAGGTTGAGTTTACACCTGAGAGACCAAATCATGGAGTTTAGTCAAATGAACTTATTGAAATAAAAACATATACAGAAATGAAACAACATATTTGTTATTGAGAGTTTGATGTATTGGAGCTTTGGCTTACCTAAAGAGCTGTTCCTTTACGCTGTCTTGAAAAGCGAGGTCTGCGTAGAGAGCCATTCCCAGGTTTTGCTTGGTGTGTTGAGAAGGTCTGTTGTTGCTTGAGAAGGTTCGGAGGAAGTTTCTGATGACATCTGCGTCTGCTGCTCTGCATTTATGCTGTTCATCCTGCGCTCTTTGGGCTCTTTCAGCCAATCAGGAGGCTCAGGGTTCATGACAATAGAGTGAATTTAATGCCTGTCACACAGAACAGGTGGGATGCTTTATCTTTATGCCATACATCAGAGAGGTCAGTGGGAAAATGTTTTTTCTGAGGTATACACGGCAACAATTTTGAATTTTGAAACTGATTATAATTTGAAATGGCCAAATAGTCTGGGAAGTCATTTTGTTCAGGATGTACACTTTTTCAGTTATACTAAACAATACTGTCTCAATTGCATCAGCAAATACTATAAGGCCATGAAAAAAGATATATGAAGGATGAATTTCCCCTCTTTCATTGAAAGATCATTACAAATGAACTGTTAATATAAATGTTACTGAACAAATGTGTCTAATTACATCAGCAAATAAAACGTTAAATAACCACAGTACCATATCATTAAACACAATCTTTAAAAAGAACCTAATAGCTGCAAAAATTGTGTACAATTATATTTTCCAAATCTCTCTGAGTTACATATAAAGCAGAAGAACTTGAAGAAAACGTCTATTAACCTCTGTAAATAAAATAAACTAGAATACCATATAACTAAATCAATCGTTAAAAATATATCTCAAATCTGTAATAATGTTTGAAATGTATATTTTCTGACTGTGTGTGTCTCCACAGTGAGTTAGAGCTAAAGCAGATGGTTTGTGTGTGAAGTGACTTTCTGCCTGAGAACCGTCCCCAGGCTTTGTGGAGCAGACACACTTCCATTGTGTGAGCAGCTGAGCAGCCTGCATTCAGAAGTGTGGGAAGCCGTGTGTCGCTGCGGCTCCAAGCTCCAGAGCGAGAGGAGGGCGTGTGACCGGGGCACGTCCAGCCCTGTGCAGGCCGCTCAGAGGAGGGGGGGGGGACCGGGGCACGTCCAGCCCTGTGCAGGCCGCTCAGAGGAGGGGGGGGGGACCGGGGCACGTCCAGCCCTGTGCAGGCCGCTCAGAGGAGGGGGGGGGGACCGGGGCACGTCCAGCCCTGTGCAGGCCGCTCAGAGGAGGGGGGGGGGACCGGGGCACGTCCAGCCCTGTGCAGGCCGCGCAGTGGAGGGGGGGGGGACCTGAGCCCCTCACAGACAGCAGACCGACACACAGACAGATGGAGGAGATAAGCAGGAAGGTAAACCCACCTACACATAATTACAGCTTGCAGTTGTTTTAGTGTGCTAGAATAAAGAACACAAACAGCATTTAAGAAAGCTTTATTCAGGAAAGAAAAAAAACACACAACCCTCTCAGTTTGTGGCCCTTAATTGTGGAATGGTTGTCCATTGACAAATAGATTTCCCCCCTCCATTTATACCTGTTTAAAACCCCATCTTTATTATCACCAAAAGATAAGACAAGGTAAAAACGGTATAGCCTGATAATTCAATTGTTCCAGCAGTTCATGAGTAAAAAAAGAAAAGGAAAATGTATTTTTAAGGGGAAAATAGAAATGTAACAGGACAGAAAAAACAAGACAAAAATGGATATAACATAGCATAACATACAGCTATATACAGTACGTTAGGATGATTGCACCTATCAGTAGCATGTACCTACAAATAATGCGTCAATTTACAATTGCACATTGTTAAGAGAGCTCTGACACACATTTTGCTTGTTTGTATTTTGAATGTAGTTGTTTGTGAAGTGTGATTTGTGTTGTGATATTATACAAATGTTTTATTTACTAAAATTCTTAGGAAATACCCAGATATAACCGTCCCCTAATCCACTCATCAACAGAAAGGGGACTCACATTGTGTGTGAATCACTTTTTGTCTTTTATCAATATTTGTCGGATAATCAAAATGAACTTTTAAAGAAGTACAATCGAATTGATGACAGGTAGCATCTAAATGTACCATCAACTCTACACATAACTGACATATCACATGTGGTCCAGTGGGTGTATTTAGTAGCAAGGCTGTAAGCTGCAGAGATCAATTAGTCAAACAACACCCAACACACCCCAACACACCACCCCATGATACACCCAGTGTGTGTGTGTGTGTGTGTGTGTGTGTGTGTTTAATTCTCCATTTGCTTTGGTTTGATGGTGGTTGACGCTGATAAACTGGTTAATATACTCATTCTCATTGTTATTGAGATGTTAATTGGAATTACAAATGCTAAAATTAAGTTCATTGTTCATGTAAGCAATATCTTATCTAAATAACTCAATACAAATAATATAAATATTAGTATTATTAAAGTGTTATTCATAGGCTATGCGCTATATGTTTGCTTAAGTGAGTCAAAAAACATTAAAGGACGTCAAAAACAGTTTTATGTGTCTCTTAGTTTTATGTATCTCTCTTGCAGATGTTGTAAAAGAAGGGGATGGGTTTGGGGGTCTTATAGAAGGTCATGTATTGTAATGGGGACAATATGTAATTGCAGCATAAGTGTCAAAGAGTGAAGAGTGACTTCCCTAATCTGAATTATTAAAATACATTTGAATGGATGCATAGAAAACATCCATCCATCTTCTCCCGCTTATCCGTGGTCGGGTCGCGGGGGTAGCAGTTCCAGCAGAGAGCCCCAAACTTCCTTTTCCCTGGCGACATCAACCAGCTCTGACTGGGGGATCCCAAGGCGCTCCCAGGCCAGCGAAGAGATATAATCCCTCCACCTGGTCCTAGGTCTACCCCTTGGTCTCTTCCCAGCTGGACGTGCCTGGAACACTCGAGGCGCCCAGGTGGAATCCTAACTAGGTGCCCGAACCACCTCAACTGGCTCCTTTCGACGCGAAGGAGGAGCGGCTCAACTCCGAGTCCCTCCCGGATGACCGAACTTCTCACCTTATCCCTAAGGGAGACACCAGCCACCCTGCGGAGAAAACCCATCTCGGCCGCTTGTATCCGCGATCTCGTTCTTCGGGTCATGACCCATCCTTCATGACCATAGGTGAGGGTAGGAAGGAAATGGCCCGGTAGACAGAGAGCTTTGCCTTCTGGCTCAGCTCCCTTTTCGTCACAACGGTGCGGTAAAGCGACTGCAGTACCGCTCCCGCTGCTCCCATTCTCCGGCCCATCTCACGCTCCATTGTTCCCTCACTCGAGAACAAGACCCCGAGATACTTGAACTCCTTCACTTGGGGTAAGGACTCATTCCCTACTTGGAGTGGACAGTCCATCGGTTTCCTGCTGAGAACCATGGCCTCAGATTTGGAGGTGCTGATCCTCATCCCAGCCGCTTCACACTCGGTATAGAAAACATTAAACAAATGATTCTAAGATGATCAAAGAGCAATAAGACGAAACAACGTGAGAAGACACTATTTGATATTAACTGATGTTTATTCAAAAAGCAAAAGGAGCTACAACAAGCATGAAAGCTCAAAATAGAGGTGATGATACATCACAACCACAACTTGTAGATCTCCACAAGACACTGTACTCACGCAGAGTAGAGGAACAACTGTTTTTATAAAAGACAAACACACTTAAAGACATTAGAAACTGTTAATTTAAAACAAAAACTCTTTGCTCTTAATAAATAAAAGCAAAACAGTAGAGACTGACCTTAAAACAGACCAGAATGTTAATATCACAGTGTGATGAATGTTAACTGCTAAATACATGAATGTTCAAAAAAGACAACATGACAGTCACTGGAAAATGGTGACAGTGTGACATTAAGCAAACCTTTAAGAACAAAGTATAAACAATTTGATCGAACAACAGATCAGTTTTTATAAATCAAAAGTCCAACAAGACAAGATATCCATGAAAAGAACAGTTACCATTTCTGATAAAAATTATCAATAACAATCAAAAGATTACATATGTAATCATAGCACTGTAATCTACCAACACATGAAGTACAGTGAGGTTGAATAATAATTGCAGATGCAATCAGATTTGGTTCATGCAACATGCATGAGAATATCTTCTCTTTCTTAAATTGAAAGATATAGTTGCTTTCATTAATAAAACACAAAACCAACCTTCTGTACAAACAGAAGAACAAGTCCTTAGTATTTCAGAATTCAGAAGAATTCACTTCCAGTAACCTTTGACCAATATGGTCATCTCAGTTTGTCTGGTAGTAACTCCAGTCTGTAGGGGTCTACCACGGCCTCCAGGGGGCGCTGTTGACTGGACTCTTCTCTTTGGTGATGCTGGTCTGGACTGTGGAGCTCAGCAGAGAGAAGTCAGCCTCTCTCAGGTTCTTATCAGAGGAACACTGCATCTTGTTGACGTGGTTCAGCAGTCTTCTCTGCTTTTCATTCTGCTGCTGCAGTCGTCTCAGGACACAAACTGTCATCTCCAGGATGTCTGCTTTCTCCAGCTTGGAGTCTGGCTGCTGTTTGAGGAACTCTGGACCCAGGAGAGACTTGATCTGCTCAATGCTGCTGTTGATTCGCTCTCTGCGTAACTTCTCCACCAGAGGCTTTTTGAGCTGCAGAAAGAAAAAAAGTCATTAATAATCTTATTCTGGAGTTTAGTGGTAGCATGAACAAAGACAACGATTGAAGGACAATATTGAAATCTTCTTGAATCTTGAATTTACCTTGTGGGTCAGAGTGTGAGGCTCCTGAGAGTTGGTCATTGCTGCAGTGATTGTAGGTGCCATGTCTGGAGCTCTGTGCTGTAGAGGTCTCTGTAGAGAGAATCTGATCTCTGCTGGCTTCATCCCTCCTATTTATAGTCCCACATCTCCATATGAATGTGTGGGTCTGGGTCTCACTGCACTTTCTCACAGTCTCAGCCAATCACAAAGCTCAGAGAGACAAAGAGATGTGGAGCAGACGAGCTGCAACATGCAGTTATTGCATGCCCGGGGGACAATGGTTAGATCCCAGGGGAACAGGTGGAGGACTGGGGGGACTGGGGGGGGTGATGGAGAGAGACTCACAGAGCTCTGTGTGAATCTGGGAAAGTGGTGACCCTGTAGAGAGCAGATCTGCTGCCTGGTGCTGGGATCAATGACTTTGACTGAGCATGCTCATCATCTCATCACACACAAGATAGAGAAATACAATTTATCGTGTAATGTAGGTATTTCATGTACCAAAAAATAATTTTGATACTGTCAATTTATTAGAGTGTAGGGGGGGGCAGCTGTTTCCTGAAGTGTGCCAAATCCCTTTTGAGAATTACTTGGCTGCTGGTGGGATGGATGGATGTCATTAACAACCAACTCTGCCCTCCAGAGTTTTTCCCACACTCCGTCTATTATAGCATAAAATAGGCATGTGGCCCTTTACAAATGGACCTTTTGATGATCCTGTCCCCAAAAGGTGGGGCCCCGCTAAAATAATTACCCATATTGTTGAAGTGGGTATAAAGCAATATATTCAAATCGAAATTATTTTATTTACATTTCACACATATCATTTATTTAATACAATTGTTAAAAGCTTCCTATTTTAGTGTTACTTTATTGGGTGAACATCAAAGCAAAACGTTTTATTTGTCACTTTGTTTATTCAGGGCATTAGGAATGTGACAGGAAGTGGACACCGGTTGATGACGCTGCATGTCTCACGGGCCAACATTAGGAAAGGCTCAAAAATGGGTGAACAAAGTAGTGTTGCAAACGAGTTTTTTTTAACGAAAAGTACAAGGGAGGCTATAGTACAGCACACGAGGAAATATAAGAGGTAGAGTCAGATGTAAAATGTTAATTAAGCCACTGCGAAGGAGAAGCTAACATATCATCTGTTACATTGCTCAGGTGTAACGGGAGCCTGACTAGTCCATCCCGCCTCCTCCGCCCTCTGTTGGGACCGGTTGGGACTCAGCACCATTACGGTAGTTTATTGACTAACCAATAAAAGCAAGTGTATCTTAAACTATAACTTATGTATTTAAGTTAAACGAAAATAAGAAATTGAACAGCATTTTAAAACAGTTAGCTTAACGTGAATGGATTTGAGGAAAATATCAAGATGGCTAACTGGTCAAAAACTACCACAATAAATAAGATGGTCTTTATTACTTTTGTGACACAAACTTGTTATCAGTAGTTGGCAGGACAGGAAGTTAAATGTAAGAGGAGAAAGCACGTAAAGGTGGCCAAGTCGTTAGCAAAGAACCGTACGTAACGTACCCATCACCGGCTAACCGGACTAACGTCATCCGTAACGGTACTGTTAGTGTTAGTACGGCTCATCCATAACCGGAAGACTGCATTTGCTGCTGTATGTCGGGACTGTCTGGACTCCTACCACCATACAGATGTTTTTGGACAAACACACTAAAATAAGTGTCTCTAAAACTTTACTCTTTCGGATATAAAAGGGAGAAGAACAGCTCCTACCGTTAACGGATTTAACGAACATCTTCACTGAACTTCATGAACCAAACCGGCATGACCTTTGAGAGGAACCGAGCCAACAGGTGCAGCTGAAGGATATTATGCGAAGTTCGTCCCTTTCTCACTGGTGAGGAACTGGAAACGGCTTTTTTCCATTTTCTTTTACCACAAAATTGTCCTGGGCTTTTACATTATTTACTTTTACATTGCCCTCAACTGTTTTGCAGCTCTTTCAAAAGGTTGCTATCCATGGTTTGGATTAATGACCAAACTATGTAGTGGTGGAAACATTATTCAGATCTTTTAGGAAGTGAGGGTGTGACGAACTGCAAACTGAACAGTAACTAAAGCTATCAGAAGGATGTTGTGTAATACACAATACAATATGTGCCTCTAGGATGTAGTGGAGAGGAGTGTAAAGCTATATCAAATGGAAAGGTATGTCGACTAAAAGTGCATTGAATTGTGTGCATTAATATAGTAAATGTACTTAATTACTTAAGACAGATATCTCTTGCAAATGCAGGCGAAAAGGGATTTGTTTTCTGAGGTATGTTGGTAACTTATTTAATTGTTAATCATAAAATAGTTATTCGGTAACACTATCTGTATTCTTGGTTGGCTATACATTTCATTCAAGGCCCGCTGATCCAGATTGTTCCGTCTTAAACAGCCTGTTACTTAGCATATTAATAAACTGTGCAGTTCAGTCTTCTACCGTTAACTATCTTAGGGTTCCAATTATAAAACAGATATAGTGTTCAGTAAAATGAATTAGGTAAACCAACATAATATATTTCTTAGACATTTTTTCAAAAAACGAAACACTCCCAAGATTGAAATGGTTTAGAAACGTAGTAATGCTGCTGATTTCTACTATCAGATGGGCAGTTACAACCAAAGGCGTAATACAAAACAAGGTTTTAATTGTAAGAGTCAGTATGTCCTTTAGTCTATGTGCCTTCAGGGCAAAGGTCAAGATCTATTGTCCCACAGGGCTCTGTGAGTGAGTTTCCTCTGTTTTCCCACACGCTGTCCTTTCAATTGAGAAACAAAATAAGCGTGTCTTATTATCCATCCCTTAAGATACAATATCTGACCTCAAAAGAGAACAAGTGTTTACTTTAAAGTGTTCACATTGAAACACCTAAACGGATATTAGTTGCCAAAAGAATGTAGCATCATCAACAGTGTTTTTGAAATGAACTTCTTGTTAATGAGTTTGATGGTTTCACTGATTCCATATAGATTAACAAAACATTGATGACTCGTTGTAGTCACCTTTTTAACAGGTTTGTAATGGACCAGCAATTAACTGTTTGTGCTAAATTGTATCATGATTTGTCGATTAAAGGTAGAAGTGATGATGGAGAGGGACCTCTATTAATTATTGTACGATGAAAGTTAAGAACATGAGACAATGCAAAACTTGTAACTGGCAGTGTTTGTTTATTCAACAATGCACAATGAGCAACATGAAGAATGACAGCTTCATTTACAGGTGATGATACATCACAACAACAACTTGTAGATTTCTACAAGACACTGTACTCACACAGAGTAGAGGAACAACCGTCTTTACAAAAGACCAAAGATGAAGAATGTTTGAGCACACAGTGCTCACTTTCCTTTCAAGATACTTTTTCCAAATGAATTAATAACATTTACACTTAAAACTAGCTAAAAGAAACCTTACAACAGGTCACATCATTATTAATAACCAAAAAGTCAATTCATTATTACAATTAATAAGAATAACATAGACACTGGAAAACTGAAGCAGTGTGACATTAATAAAGCCTTTAAAAAAAAGGGTAATTCAAAGGAGGAACATATTGATCTTAAAACAGATCATTATTAAACAATCACAGAAAGTGAGGGAATGTCCATAAATAGGACAAATTATCAATAAGAATTAAAAGGTACAAAATATCACCATTGCCTAATATACTGTATCCCAAAACTTGCAATGAATAGTGTACCAGCAAAACTAGGATATTGAACATATCTTTAAGGAAAGGCTTTTGATCAAAATGATCAGTAACTATTTCAAATAAAATAAACAGACGTATCAATAGCACTGTATTTGGCCGATACATGAAGTACAGTAATGCATAAAAATAATTGCAGATGCAATCAGATTTAGTTCATGCAACATGCACGAGAACATGTTCTCTTTCTTAAAATGAAAGACATAGTTGCTTTGATTTCCTCAGGAAATGTAATCTTAATAAGGAAAACCAACAAAACCAACCGTCTGTACAAACAGAAGAACAAGTCCTTAGTATTTCAGAATTCAGAAGAATTCACTTCCAGTAACCTTTGACCAATATGGTCATCTCAGTTTGTCTGGTAGTAACTCCAGTCTGTAGGGGTCTACCACGGCCTCCAGGGGGCGCTGTTGACTGGACTCTTCTCTTTGGTGATGCTGGTCTGGACTGTGGAGCTCAGCAGAGAGAAGTCAGCCTCTCTCAGGTTCTTATCAGAGGAACACTGCATCTTGTTGACGTGGTTCAGCAGTCTTCTCTGCTTTTCATTCTGCTGCTGCAGTCGTCTCAGGACACAAACTGTCATCTCCAGGATGTCTGCTTTCTCCAGCTTGGAGTCTGGCTGCTGTTTGAGGAACTCTGGACCCAGGAGAGACTTGATCTGCTCAATGCTGCTGTTGATTCGCTCTCTGCGTAACTTCTCCACCAGAGGCTTTCTGAGCTGCAGAAAGAAAAAGAAAGTCATTAATAATCTTATTCTGGAGTTTAGTGGTAGCATGAACAAAGACAACGATTGAAGGACAATATTGAAATCTTCTTGAATCTTGAATTTACCTTGTGGGTCAGAGTGTGAGGCTCCTGAGAGTTGGTCATTGCTGCAGTGATTGTAGGTGCCATGTCTGGATCTCTGTGCTGTAGAGGTCTCTGTCGAGAGAATCTGATCTCTGCTGGCTTCATCCCTCCTATTTATAGTCTCACATCTCCATATGAATGTGTGGGTCTGGGTCTGACTGCACTTTCTCACAGTCTCAGCCAATCAGAGAGCAAGTTGGGACAATAATGGATGCAGCACACTTAATGCTCTTATTGCCCCAAGGGACAATGGTTAGATCCCAGGGGAACAGGTGGGGGACTGGGGGGGGATGGAGAGAGACTCACAGAGCTCTGTGTGAATCTGGGAAAGTGGTGACCCTGTAGAGAGCAGATCTGCTGCCTGGTGATGGGATCAATGACTTTGACTGAGCACACGCTCATCATCTCATCACAAACGTTTGATACAGACATTGAATTGCTGGATTTAAAGTACTGTGTAACTTACATTTAACTACAATAAGTATTCAGAATTTTTTTCCTTCAAAACCTTTTTAGCTTTTTAATGTTTTTACATTTTTTTTACCTTTTTTATTCTTAATCAAATCAAATATAATCATCATTAAAAACAATTACTCTGTTTTTCTCCAACATGAAAAAAAAAAAAAAAATGTATCTTATAAAAGTTATTCTTACATGCGATGAAAAATATTCACATTTCCATTCTATATTCAAATGTTAAGGACAACTGACATGCTTATCTCCAGACGTAGCACACTCTCTTGACTTGTGTGGGTAGAAAGTTGGTCTCAGTTTCCCACACTGACTCTGAATGCTGTGGTCAGTGAACAACAAAAGGACTTTGAATGGAGCCTTTGTGACTGATACTGGACGTGTGTGGTGGTAGAAACAGATCCGGTCGTCACCCACCATCTGGAGGGAAACCACACCGTTGGCTGGCTTTACCAAATTATTTTTGACAACCCTCGTTGTTTTTTTTCATCATGAGAAGCCGGATCAAAATGTCAGCTCTGTAAATGAGGGTAGAAGGTTAAATCAGCTGTTTCCTGAAGTGTGCCAAACCTCTCAAGAGAATAATCTGCTGCTCGCGGGGTTTAAGATGATAATCATGCTGCACTCTGCTCTCCAGTGTTTTCCCACACTCTGTCTATTAAAATAACTTAAGCTGTAAGTCTAAATAGACATTTTGATCAACCATTTGATTATTAAATTGTTCCATTTTAACTTTATTTATTTTCCTTTTAGATTCTACAACTCAAATACAATAATTTGATCAAATATATATGATCTCAAAAATGGCTAAATTGTAAATCTCATACTGGATGTAATTTAAAATGTGAAAATCCTGTGTTGGTAACATAAAAAAAAAATACACTGAGGTCAACAGCTAATATTTGATACTTGTGTGGTATCAAAACTTAACAGTGTTATTTTTTCTAGTGACTTTTAATCAGGGGCGGACTGGGGGGAAAAAGTGGCCCGGGGATTAATTGACAGACAGACCCACTTAATGCGCGGCATGTATCGGCCGGCCGGCGACGAAAGTATGTTACTTAACAAAAAACACTATGCATTTTATGTTATTTTGGACAATTATTCATATAGTAATCACATTACCTGAGCAGCCCTTGAGTTGCCTAGCAAAATAGTTACAGCATATATTTAGTGATTTTAATGTTAACAGATCTTTGATGCAATAACATTTTGACCCAATTTGCCTGACTTGACACATGGAATAACACATGGGCGTAGGAAGCATCCTCAATGTGGGTGAGAGAATTTAACAGGGGGTGTGGGCAGGTGGTGGACCTCACCTCCTCTAGGGGGGTCCGGGGGCAAGCTCCCCCGGGAAGATTTTTTTTTTTATTTTGAAGTTAAATGCATCAATCTGGTCCATTTTGAGAGCAAAATTAGGGACTAAATCTATGGCAGTCAGTAGGGGCTTGGACTGTGAGCCGTAGGGTCGCCGGTTCAAGTCCCCGACCAGACCTACATTTGAAGTGTGGAATTCTACTTGGAGAGGTCCCAGTTCACCTCCTGCCGTGGTGCCCTTGAGCAAGGCACCGGACATCCCCCTTCCCCCCTCACTCCCATTGCTCCGCGGGCGCTGTACAATAGCTGCCCACTGCTCCTAGTACTAGACTCCTGGTTCTAGGATGGGTTAAAAGCAGAGAACACATTTCACTGTGTGTGCTGTGTGCTCTGCATGTGTGACCATTACAGAGGGTTTCATCCCTCCCAATTCTTCTTCTTCTTCTTCTTCTTCTTCTTCTTCTTCTTCTTCAACACCCATATGAAACAGAACTGTAAACAGATTAACTTTTTTGAACAGCAAGTGGAGGCAAAAGTGACTGCACCCAAAACAATAAACCTGCTAGCTAACTAGCCTACACTCAGTAACAGAATGTGGGCAACACGTTCTTCTCCACAGCCGCGCGACCTCTGAGTCAGACGTCACTTCCCCCTTTTCTATCCTACGGGTACAGCCGTACAGCCACTCCCCCTGAACCCTGTTGTAACAACATAATACACTTTTTGGGGATGCAGCTTGGGATGTGAGGACATGGCTTAGAAAGGGCGTGTCGCCTTCTGTCCTGCCAGTGTTGGCAGGACATTAATTAAAATGTCGAACTCGGACTTCATTTTAAGGACATTTCGGCCAGGGGTTTAGAGCTATATTTGTTTAAGCACCGGATTGGCAAAACAGAGAGTGTGTGCACCAGTCTGCCTTGATCTATGTATTCATGTCTGTGACTCTCACAGTATCTGCTGCCCACAGCTGTTTGATAGAAGGAACACCTCCTTCACTTCATGAGATCTCTGCAGCACCAGGAGGCAGCGGGAGGGTTAACTCCGCCTCTGAGAAGAGGAGCGTGCCGTGCCTTTCACGCACCGCCTTCACTGTGTTTACCTTCAGAATCATTAGAAAGGCTAAAGAGCGGTGTGGCTGATGTGTTTTAACTACACACACACACACACACACACACACACACACACACACACACACACACACACACACACACACACACACACACACACGATTTAAACGCAGACTTTTGTTCCTCCATGTTTCGTTGTTATTGTTTCACTGAGCGGACCCGCACATTTTTTGTGCGCTGTGATGATTCGGCTGTACCTTTAATAATGAATATTAAATGTTGTGAGGAAATCTTTCCACCAATAATTCCAATAAGTAATCCAAAATGTATTCACTTCAGGTTTACTAAAGTAACTGTAATCAGATTACTCGTTTTTCAAATGTAACGCGAGCTGAATACAGTTACTTGATTTTTGTATTCTGATTACGTAACACCGTTACATGTATTCCGTTACAACCCAACCCTGGCCACACCCCACTGGGCTGGGCCGGAACACTTACAAATGTGGGCCGGTAGGATTTAGGCCCACACACACAGCACCGGCCCACCGGGGAAACTCCCGGTATTCCCAATGGCCAGTCCGCCCCTGCTTTTAATCCGTCGCAAAGTATCACAAGATTGTAATCCTGAGACAAGACAAATAATTGTCTTAAATTCCTCAAAACAATCTATTTTTGCAAACCTAACTAGCAGAAAGTTGCCAATTGTCATAATTGTAAGAAACCTTTGTAATCTTTGATGTAAAAAATGATTAGGAATTTAGCATTTCTGGAATCCAGCTTGTCTTTAATCTGTGCCTTCAGGGCAAAGGTCTGGATCTATTGTCCCACAGGGCTCTGTGAGTGAGGTTCCTCTGGTTTCCCACACTCTGTCCTTTCACTGGAGGAACAAAAGAAGTGTGCCTCATTATGCATCACATTAAATGCAATATCTGACCTTTTTAAAGTGGGAATTAATTAATTTAAACTATAAAGACAACCAAACTCCACAGGTATACCAAGTTTTGCCCCTCAATAATGTTCTGTAATTTCAGTTATCACTTGATTTGATCACTTGACTTAATGCAAATACATGACTTAACATCATACAAATCTGAATAAAACCACTTTAAAATGTAGTGCATATAGATTTACAGTAAATTGGGACAGTAAATTAAGCCACATCATAATGGTGCAGTAGTTAGCACTGTGGCATATAGCAAGAGGATTCCAGGTTTGAACCTGCAGGGTCTATTATGGGGTGAGTTTGTATGTCCTCCCTGTACCTGTGCTTAGCTCAACAGGCAACTCTAAATGAAGTTATTGTTATGTTATATTGTTATTACAACATTTGGGAACAGTAACCAACCCTATCAACATCTATTGAAAAGTGCTTATTGATGGATTGTGCTTTAAGGTTAGACAATGCTTCCCTTTACAATGGTGGGATGGTTATAGAGAACTCTTTTGACTCATTTATAGTCACGTTTTCATTAGGAGGGGCTTTCACACCGGAGTACTTTTCCCAGGAATAGTTCCGATAGTACCTGGCATTTTGCGTTCACACCAAAAAGATCTGGAACTAGAACTTTTTTTTGCGAACCTTTTCACCCCTTTTCAGTCCCTGCTAGAGAGGTGGTACTTTCCTGGGGAGAAAAAGGTTCCAATGTCTGATTGGCTGGGCGGATTGCAAACCACAGCCCGGAAAACTCGGAAAAGTTTTTGTGAAGCCGCCATTGTATTTGCTGGCATTAGCATTATTAGCTTTAGCATTAGCCCAGCGCACCAACGGAGAGAGACTAACTTATGGCAACACAAAAAAAAACATGGGAGCGGTGGAGATGAGGAGGTGTCGGCGTTCTGGCGATTTACTCGCCAGAACGCTACTTCAACGCTACTTCACTACTTCAACGCTACTTCAACGCTACTTCAACGCTACTTCAGTAGAATCAAATCAAATCAAGTTTTATTTATATAGCACATTTATAAACGATTTTTGGTCGAGTCAAAGTGCTGAACATATAATAAAAATAGCCTACAGTAGAGACACTTTACAGCAAATACAACAGCACAGATTGTTCAGAATATCAGTATGAGAAAAACGACACCCTCTGTCCTTAGAAGCTGCTGGGAGTCCCAGCAGCTTCTACTGAAGCCAGTCCCCAACTCCGGGGACTTCCGGCCGGGGACTTCGGGTGGCATTATACGCCGTGAAGTTGTTTGCGGCCTGCCAGTAAACCCAAAGCAGAAGAAGAAGAAGAAGTGAGGTCAGCGGCTTAATTTCAAGGATGTATAATAGAGTGGCGAAGTCCCTCCCCTTCCAGTGGACCTCCATGGGACCTTATTTCGGAAAAATGATGTATTGAAGTCAATGGAGAGAGAAAGATTATCTTTCGATCCCGTTTGAATTGTGCAACGAATTACACATATGATGTTTGTCAATTTAAAAGATAATTTTGCAAGTAAAAAAAAAAGTGTCGTAAAACTGAAGTAACACATTTCTTTGTGTGAAGCGCTCAATGAACTACATCTCTGGTCTTGCATACGTCACCAACACCCAGATGGCCGTCACGTTAGCACATTTCACCTCTTTCTTTCAGAATGAAGCGAAAAGTATGAAAGGAGGTGAAAATCACTACAAGTCTGGCCATGTTGAGAATTGTACATACACAAAAGGGGAGTTAGTCGGTTCCGTAAGAGCCAGCATGCGGGACCGGCTTTACAAGGTTTCGGTGAGTAACACGAGTGTAATGTGAGCGTGCCGTGAGCGTGCCGTGAGCGTGCCGTACCAGGAAGGGATTTCTCCCCACTGTTGATTCTTGTTGATGGCTCTGTGGTAAACCTTTTGGAAGGAAAGGGACACTTTCTTTAGTCTTCTTTTATTGTACACACTACTCGTGTACTGCTGTGCTGTTGATAATTTACCACGGAGATATTCGCGGAGAGACCGCAGCGCCTCCACGCTCGGGCCGGGACCTGCTTTCGCCTTCCCGGTGTTTCTGTGCTCAGGAGAGCCGCCACGCTGAGCTGCTGTGCGGAGGAGTTTATCCACCTTGGAGACATCGCGGTGGGACCGGTGCGCAGCCACACCGGGCTGCTGTGGAGATATCGCGTGATATCTGGAGCGCCTCCACGCCGGATATATCTGGCTTTGGGATCTGAAGGATTCACCGGAGAGGCCTGCTGTCTTTCTTCAGCCCTGCATCTCCAGGCCTCCCACCTCCAGTGCCCTGGGCTCGGTGAGTGACGCCGCTTCACTTCATAACGGGAAGGGAATATCGTGGATGCTGTGCTGGCCTGGGGAAATGGCCACTATCGTGGCTCTGCTGTGCCTTTTGGCTGTCTTGGACGGTGAGAAGATTTCTAGTCATCCTGAGAAGTCTACTGGATTCATGTCTGTTCTGCCGTCCGCGTGGGCATCCCTGCAAAGGATCGGGAGTGCTACATAAACAATTACCGGTTACCTTGTCACAGGCAATCAGTTCGACAAAATATGTTTGTCTTTTTTTTGCCTGCGATGATGGTTCTTCAGGACTGCTTCTTAAGCTAATCACACTCTCGCAGACTTTTCGGTGATTCTAAAGTAGATGACAATGTATGTGTGTCGTTGAAGAGGAAAAGATGCCTGTTTTGTTGTTGTTATTACTGTCAGGAAATGTACAACCTAATCCTGGTCCGCCCAGTAGTAGTAGTCAGATCGCTACTCCTGCTGATTTTAAAGCTAGGTCTGGGTTGGGTTTCATCCACTTGAATGTGCGCAGTCTGTTAGGTAAACTAGATTTTGTCCGCATTTGGGCGAGCTCGACTGACGCTGACGTCATTGTTTTATCAGAAACATGGCTAAATAAATCTATTTGGCCTCTGACATTGCCTTAAATGGTTTTAATGTGTATCGTTCCAACCGGCCTAATAAAGGTGGTGGCGTTGCCATTTATGTTAACAATAAGTTCAGTGTAACCACATTAGTTTCCAAATCTATCAGTAAGCAATTCGAATTTTTTGCCTTACATATAGAAGTGGCAAAGGGGCAACAGGTCATGGTGGTGGGCTGTTACAGACCCCCCTCAGCTGCAAGGACTCCTTGTCTTCGCTAGCAAATCTTTTATCGCAGCTAGACTACAAGGAAATAGTGCTACTTGGAGATTTTAACTGGGACTGGTTAACTGCAGTGTCAGAGGATTTTAAAAACCTTTGTATCTCTTTGAATGTTACTCAGATTGTTGACAGTCCTACTCGCCCTAACATTAAGTCCCCTAATAAATCCTCCCTAATTGATCTCATTTAACTAATGCTCCCTATAAATTTTATCTGTGGGAGTATTTGCGAATGATGTGAGTGATCACTGTGTTGTAGCCACAATTAGGGACACTAAGGTCAAAAGGTTAAACCTCGTATTATTATTAAGAGAGACATAAACATTTTGTGGAGCAGGGTTTTGTTCATGATCTGTTTGGGTTTGATTGGGGAAACATCGATCTGTGTGCTGATGTAGAAACGCATGGTCTTATTTTTATCTTGGTTTTATGGAGATCATTGATAGACATGCCCCCCTATATAAAGGGACGAGACAATCCTTGATTTTCTGCTGAACTGTCCAGTCTCCTTCATGAGAGAAACAAGGCCTGGGCAAAGGCTAGGCAATCAGGCTCAGAGGTAGAATGGCTGCGTTTTAAGCAGCTAAGGAATAGCTTCACTTCAAATGTCAAAAGTGCTAAGTCGAAGTACTATTTGTCAGTTACCACAGAAAACCAAAATAATCCTAGGAAATTTTGGAAAGCTATAAAATCGATATCCACCGGTGATATCCGTAATGAGCTACCTCCGTGCATTACCACAGCATCTGGCTCTATATCAGACAGGGCTACTATGCTAAATTGCTTTAATGAGCATTTTGTGTCCTGTGGCTCTCTGTTTGATTCTGTGACTAACTCTGCTTCTGTGAACACCTCAATCCGTGACTCTGAACAATGTGGTCTGGAAAACCCTTTCAGTTTTACTCCTTTTACTGTCAATGTTGTTCATGAAGCCTTATCTAAGTTAGATCCTAAGAAACCGGCTGGCCCGGACAACGTAGAACCTTTCTTTTTAAAGATAGCTGCAGATTTTATTACTCCACCTCTCACTACTCTTTTGAACCTCTCCCTCAGCACAAATGCAATTCCAAAATTGTGGAAGTCAGCGTATGTCCTGCCTTTGCTAAAAGGAGGGGAGGCAACTATTTTAAATAACTATAGGCCAATCTCTAAATGATCAGTTCTGGCGAAGGTTCTTGAACGCTTAGTGAGTGAACAAGTAAAGGTGTTTTTATGTAAAAATGATATCCTGTCTAAACATCAGTCAGGCTTCAGAAAGCAACACAGCACCATCACTGCCACAATGAAAGTGGTGAATGATGTGGCGAGTATTTTAGATAATAGGCAGAGTTGTGCAGCTCTATTTGTTGACCTTTCCAAAGCGTTTGACACCGTCGATCATCTTAAAGCAGAGGCTACTCAGTATAGGCATATCCAGCCATGCAGTGGGTGGTTTGTAAACTACCTCTCTGAAAGGTCCCAATGTGTTCACTTTGATGAGCTGTCTTCTGAGTGGTTAAACATTGCTAATGGTGTTCCTCAAGGTTCTGTTTTAGGTCCACTTTTATTCTCCATCTACATCAACAGTTTAGGTGAAAATGTGGATGAAGCTACTTTACATTTGTATGCGGATGATACCGTGATGTACTGTGCAGGTCCCTCCATTAAAGGAGGCTGGTGTTCAATTACAGGCTGTTTTTAACATTATTCAGACTCAGCTCGCTGAGCTTAAGCTTCTTTTAAATGTTGATAAAACCAAGGTAATGCTCTTTTCTAAAGCTAAAAAGACTACAGACACTGCTTTGGATATTGTAACTATGCAAGGACAAGTACTCAAAGTGGTTACCTGTTACAAATACCTTGGTATCTGGCTTGATGATTGTCTTACTTTTAAACTTCAGGTCATTAATCTGCTTAAAAAGCTGAGTGTTAGACTAGGTTTCTTTTTCAGAAACAAGTCCTGTTTCTCACTTGAAGCCAGGAAAAGGCTCTGTGACCTTTTGACCTGTGCTGGACTATGGTGATCTGATCTATATGAATGCACCTGCCCATTGCCTGGAAAAGTTAGATGCTGCCTATCACAGTGCTCTGAGATTTGTTACTAACTGTAAAGCACTTACTCATCACTGTACCCTGTATGCCAAGGCAGGTCTGCCTTCACTAACTGTATGGAGGCTCAGTCATTGGTACATGTTCATTTATAAAGCCATGTTGGGTAAACTACCTTTTTATATCTGCTCTCTGATCTCTCGACGAATTAAAACTACGTATTGCCTGAGATCTCATGATGTTGTTTTATTAAATGTGCCAAGTTCTAGGACTGTCTTAGGGAAGAAAGCTTTTAGTTGTGCAGCTCCACTAAATTGGAACAGTCTTCAAACATGTTTAAAACTGAGCACTTTGGTTCCCCTGCATCACTTTGAAACTCGGCTGGGTGACATGCTGTTTGATACTCATGGTACCTGTCACTGTAAATAGAGTTTGTAAACTGTACCCTGTACATTATGTTGTATGTCATCCTTATTGTTGTTCTGTTGTTTTTATGTTACATGTGTAACTAATGTCCTGCAGGTCACCCTTGAAAAAGAGATCTTTTGATCTCAAGGGGCTTTCACCTGGTTAAATAACGGCTACAAACAAACAAATGACATCACTTACGCGACTCTGGGATTTGTAGTCTTTCTAGTTGCGTATTTTTCATAGTCTTATATTTCAACAGTTTTAAGACAAACTGTGACTTTTTTGACATGGAAATTATTTTTTAAGATTGACAAACATCATATGTGTAATTCGTGGCACAATTCAAACGGGATCGAAAGCTAAGTTTTCTCTCTCCATTGACTTCAATACATAATTTTTCAGAAATAAGGTCCCATGGGGCGGAAGTAGATGGGCGTGACTTTGCCACTCTATAAGAACTGGATACAGCGTGGGAGGCGGGGCCTCATTCATTCCTATGAGAGCTGCTCATAGAGAACCGCAGTGACGCGTCCTAAAACCCGGAAGTAAGTTAGCATTTTTAGCACTTCCGGTTCCTTCGTCAAAAAGCAATGCATTTTCTCCATCGGGTTTTGGAAAATAGCTCAAAATAAGGTCTGTGGTTGACACAAATGTAAGAGACGGATCACGTTTTGTTCTACGACATTAAATACATCAGCAGTGACCCCACTGGTGATTTTTGAAGAGTTTACGTGTCTGAAAAACGATGGTTGTTACCGAGTGGCTGAATAGGACTACAGAAATAGTCGAGGCCGTTGTACGTCATTACGCCGAACACGTAAACACTCCCGCTAAGTTTGTTTTCCCCCGTGTTCTAATTGAAAGCAAGTACCTGCCTATCTTTAGTATCTGTAGTATCTTTAGTATCTGTATATCTATATCTGACCATTAGAATCTGTATTTTTGTAATTGTCGTTTTTAACACTGTAGTTTTACAAATTATAGAATAATTCATTACCAGTGTTTTCCAATTTTACTCGGCAGTTCGTTTCGTTAGCTAACGTTAGCTAAAGCTAGCGCTACTAGTTAGCTACGCAATGGTTTGTTGCTTTGCTCCGGGTTGCAGCCACAGGTCTTCGCTTGAAACGTGCTCGTTCTATCGTTTCCCGGCCAATGTTTTCCAAAGGAGAGTCTGGATTCGTGCTATGAGGTAAGCTGACGTTACATTTGTGTCCATGTCACGGTGAAATGTAAATGATGGGTAGTGACTGTATTGGCGTTTTATATGGAGGACAGAACATGACATAAGTATAAAAAAATAAATGTGTAAATACATGTATGAAGAAATACAGGAATAAATAAATGAGGAAATAAATAAATGTGGAAATAAATACACAAATAAATAAATAAAATAATAAATGCATAAATAAATATGGAAAGAAATACATGAATGTATAAATAAATAAAAGTCGAATATAAAACGGAACACACGTTATTATATATCTTTAATATATTTCTACATTTACGGTCACTTACATTTATTTATTTATGTATTTCTGTGTCCGTATGCTAATGAAGTGGGCGGTCCTAACCTCAGTCTGAAGCATGATTGGTTACAGGAGTGTATATGATAAGTCTAATTAGTACAAGCAGCATAACGTTTCATCATGTAACTAAAGACTGTAGTCAGGGAAATCAGTTTGACATATTGAACTAATAACAAATCACCTCTGGCTGGCAGAGAACTCTCTGCTCCTTCTCTTGGACGTAACATCACATGTGCATTTTACATTTATAATCAATTTAATATTCCATCCCTCACATACTTTTGTATATATAATGACATATATTTTGTTTTTCTTGTTATGCTGCTGCAACACAAACATTTCCCAAATTGGGATCAATACAGTAATATCTTAATTAATTAAGAAATATAACTATTATAATTAGTGTAGCAGCTGACACCTACTGTATATATATATATATTAATGCTGTCAAAATTATCGCGTTAACAGCGGTAATTAATTTTTTGAATTAATTGCGTTAAAATATTTAACGCATTTAACGCATGTGCAGAATGGCCCGCCAGTGGCAGCGCCAGGGTATGGCTGGGGTAGGCTACACCCATACCAAGAAATGGCTTAGCCCCACCATGAAAAATGATGTTAAAGTAAGCTAAATAAAGTCTGCCAACTCGCGCGGAGTAAATTGCACAGACAGCAGTTAGTCAGATTGATTTCAGAAGCCACTTGTCTGGAAATACCGAAGACCAGAAACTGTTTTGAAAACTTTTGTCACGTAGTGATCGTCTTCTCAATAGAACATCTTTGATAATGTCTTCTGGCCAATCAGAATCAAGATAACGGCGTGGTGTTGTTGCAGGAAGTCCCGACGGAGAATACTTTTGCTGTAGTACAGGTAACCCATAACTGGTACGCAGGTTATGTGCGTAATCTGAAATGCGTACCGTCACTTGTGTCACAAAGCGCATTTGCGTACCGACGTACTTGTGAAGCTTTTCCAGAAGGCGGTTAGATCACCGGACGACAGAGTCGGTCTCCGTGTGCACAGACAGGGCTGCTGTTAACGTCGGTCTGAACTACGCCAACCGGCTGCGGAGGGAGACTCCCCCCCCACTGGAGAACTGCGCTAAAACAGCTGATCACAACGTTCACACTCTGTGGTCACAAAGTACTCCACTAGCCGCCCCCCCCCCTGTCGACTTTCCTGAAGTACTCCCCCGTTGATTGAAATCAACACGTAATGAATTAAGACCCCACGGTTTGATGATTGATAGGTGTGTGGGCTGTCTTTCATTTTGACACACAGAAAAATGTTATAATAAACATACATACTGTGTTAAATGGATATATCCGCCTTCTTTCATTTATCTTTCCATTCCCACAATATACATAAATAAATGGCATATTTTGGACATAGTTCGAATGGTGATTAATCTGATTAATTAATTTTTAAGCTGTGATTAATCGGATTAAACATTGTAATCGTTTGACAGCCCTAATATATATATATATATATATATATATATTATATATATATATATATATGTATTATATATATATATATATATATATAATATATATATATATGTATCAAAGTAGATATATTTTTATATATTACCAAGTGGTTTCATGTACAACCCACAAAAGTATCATGCTAAATGAAGCTCTTGCTTGGATATATCTAGATCCTGTTACAGCGTAATATAAAAGTACATAATGATTGATGTGTAAATTAGCACAATTACTAGCTAGCCGCTAGCTGCTAACTGCCGCGGCCGCCTCGTTAATATCAAAATCCATCATATAACAATCCAGTACCATGCTGTCATGAACGTGCGGTGCTGTTACGTGTACAAATTGACGTGCTTAATGTGAACGAGTGAAATTAGTGAAAAATGTATTCGGACAAGTAAATTGCCGAACTCACTTGTCCATGGACAAGTACTCTCTGAAAACTTTTTCTCACACTGACATATATATACATATATATACAGTGCAATTAGCTTCTTAGTGCAATAAGAAGCTACAGGGACGTTAATCTACGTCGGTAATATTAACTTTATTTAATACAACATTTACGTTACAAGATTTACATCATACAGCCCATGTAGTATAATATTTTACAAATGAATTACAGCAAACATGTGCAATATATCCATTATTACAGCTCCGTGGCAGTGAGGCGATATGGGTCCGTTCTTATTGTGCATCCATGGGTAAAGAGAAACTCATGTAGTACTGAACACGTAACATGAACGTGCCGGGCGGCGCGGTCCCGTGGGTTAGATGCGCGTTCATAATGCAGAGGGAAATAACTCTCAGAATAACGTTATTAGCACATTTTACAACTTGAGGACCGAATGTTTTTAATAAGGGCTATACAAGTGTTCATACTGGGTAGTTTATTTAGTTTAAAAACAATTATCCAACGATTTACAGACGTCTCTTTCCCGATGTTAGTCAATGGGAAAAAGTGTTTCCGGAAGTGTAGTACCGCCGTTTGGCCACAAAGAATATTTTCCTCAGAGTCCGGCGCACTTCCTGGGGGCTTGCTTCATTTGCTTAATCCTCCCTCAGGGACTTATTCCGGTGTGAACGCGACCTGCTCTTTAGTTCGGGGAACTAAAGAGTTCCGATGAACTAAGTACGGCAAAGTACTTGGTGTGAAAGCGCTTATTGTAACAAGGGAAAGTAGGGTGAAAAATAACTCAAAAGAGCAAGGTTTTCAGCTGGCAGTGTTTTATTCAACAATGCACAATGAGCATAAAAGCTCCAACTAGAGGTGATGATAAATCACAACAACAACTTGTAGATTTCCACAAGACACTGTACTCACACAGAGTAGAGGAACAACTGTCTTTACAAAAGACAAACGATTAACAATATTTGAGGACACAGTACTCATTTCCTTTGGGATTTCCCCCCTAAATGAATTAAAACGTAAAAAGCATCCTTACAAAAGTTCACATTGTTCTTAATAATCAATAATAATTCGAATTTTTGTAATTGACATTGTCACTGAAAAACTGTGACACTGTTACATTTACCACATCGTACACAGTACAACGAGAAACATAACAAACTTAAAACAGATCATTTTTCAATATTCACAGAAAGTGAGGGAAAGTCCATTACAACAAAATCCCCATAAAAAGGACAATTCATATTTTTTAGCTATTCAAAATTAATTTAAACCAAGATGGAAAATATTAGCATTATCTTCATATTACTACCAACACATAAGATGCAATTAGATATTACAGCATCACAGGAAAACTGTGACATTAAGCAAACCTTGTTTTAAAAAAACTAAAACATTTTGATCTTTTAACAGATTGGTAGTCAACTATGATAATATGTCCATATAATTACAGTTCAAGTGTGTTGATCATTATGATCAATAACAATGAAAAGATACAAAATGCATCATTAAACTACTCAGTCATTACATGAAGTACAGTTAGGTGGTCAATAATTGCAGATGCAATCAGATTTGGTTCATGCAACATGCATGCCAAGATGTTCTCTTTCTTAAATTGAAATATATAGTTGTTTCATCAGGACATGTCATCTTGCATAAAGAAAACCAACAAAACCAACCTTCTGTACAAACAGAAGAACAAGTTCTTAGTATTTCAGAATTCAGAAGAATTCACTTCCAGTAACTTTTGACCAATATGGTCATCTCAGTTTGTCTGGTAGTAACTCCAGTCTGTAGGGGACTACCACGGCCTCCAGGGGGCGCTGTTGACTGGACTCTTCTCTTTGGTGATGCTGGTCTGGACTGTGGAGCTCAGCAGAGAGAAGTCAGCCTCTCTCAGGTTCTTATCAGAGGAACACTGCATCTTGTTGACGTGGTTCAGCAGTCTTCTCTGCTTTTCATTCTGCTGCTGCAGTCGTCTCAGGACACAAACTGTCATCTCCAGGATGTCTGCTTTCTCCAGCTTGGATTCTGGCTGCTGTTTGAGGAACTCTGGACCCAGGAGAGACTTGATCTGCTCAATGCTGCTGTTGATTCGCTCTCTGCGTAACTTCTCCACCAGAGGCTTTTTGAGCTGCAGAAAGAAAAAGAAAGTCATTAATAATCTTATTCTGGAGTTTAGTGGTAGCATGAACAAAGACAACGATTGAAGGACAATGTTGAAATCTTCTTGAATCTTGAATTTACCTTGTGGGTCAGAGTGTGAGGCTCCTGAGAGTTGGTCATTGCTGCAGTGATTGTAGGTGCCAGGTCTGGATCTCTGTGCTGTAGAGGTCTCTGTAGAGAGAATCTGATCTCTGCTGGCTTCATCCCTCCTATTTATAGTCCCACATCTCCATATGAATGTGTGGGTCTGGGTCTCACTGCACTTTCTCACAGTCTCAGCCAATCAGAGAGCTTGGTGACACAATAAATGATGCCACACGCCTGATGGTTTTATTGAAATTAGGGCAATGGTTAGATCCCAGGGGAACAGGTGGGGGACTGGGGGGGGGATGGAGAGAGACTCACAGAGCTCTGTGTGAATCTGGGAAAGTGGTGACCCTGTAGAGAGCAGATCTGCTGCCTGATGCTGGGATCAATGACTTTGACTGAGCACACGCTCATCATCTCATCACAAACGTGAGGGATTTTTTTAAATTATATATAAAAGTACACATTAAACTTATTACAAAAAACAAGTTGATATACGGTTCTTTTATTCTCGTAGATTTTTATTGAGCCACAACCTACAATATACTCGATAAAATCACTGTTTTTAATTGTAAATGTTTAATTTCACTTATTTTTGTATGTGTTTAGTATTTTCTTCATCAAACATCCAGCTCTTTTGAAAGTAATGTGATGAACATTAATGGTAACTTCTAGAAAACCACCCCGATTATCATGCAGCTGTCCAGATGTGGTCTTTTGACACGTGCCTTGTAGTCAGCCTGAGTAGCACGTTGAGCTCAGTTTCCCACACTGACTCCCTGTATGGTCCATGATCCACAAAGGGACTCCTCTGACAGATGCTGGCTGTGGGTTGTTACAGAAACTGAGTCTGACATCGCCATCTGGAGGGAAAAAGATGCCTTTGCCCAATGCGAAGGTTTAAAAAAAAACATCTATCATAAATTGAGCAAAATATAATTGATCTTGTTATATTTTCAGTTTGTAATCACTGTCGTTCATTTTGAATATCGAATATTTCTTTTTTTCATTCATGAAAATCAATTTGATTAAGCCTTCGTTCTACCCATGAGGATGGGAGGTTTCCTGGAGGGCAGCTGTTTCCTGAAGTGTGCCAAATCCCTTTGGAGAATGACTTGGCTGCTGGTGGAGTGGGAGGTGTTTTCCCACACTTACCATTAGCAGAAAACAGGCATGTTCTGGTATACAAAGACATCTATGGAAATATCCATCAACATAAGTAGTTTAACATTTAATTAAGAGAAAGATATTTCTGACAAATATTGTATAATGCTTCATGTTGAAAAACAATATCTGCCTAAATCTTATTAAAGATTTGAGAAAGTTACATTTTCAGTGTCATCACAGTTGTAGGGTTTGAAAAGTCAAATGTATAATATTAAGTATAGAAACATAATTAGTAGAACACATGAAGTTCCTTCCTTGAGAACATGTTGAACTGTAAAAAAGTGAATTAAAAAAACAGCCAAATCCTTTGAGAATTTGACCTTTTTCTTGCAAAATACAGTAAAATATTAGAAATGTTGATTGTTTTTGGAGCCAAAATCAAAAGTAGGTTTCAAAAATACTTTTCATTGATTTCATGCCCATTCAAAGTGTATTGAACAAACGGCTGGAACAAAGTTCATATTTATTTGCAATAAAGATTTGTTTCAGTTTCACAAAAGGGAAATAAATAACAACAAAAAAATAAAAACAGCTGTCTCTGTATCAGCCAAACCATTATTCTAAAAATCGATATCGGTATCTGCTGACAATTTTGCAATCGATGCATCCCTATTTTTTACGGGACGGAACCACGTGCAACCATCTGCCTAATTATTGTTCATCCCCTTACTGGAATCAAACGAGAAGGTAAGTATTATCATGTTGGGAAGATAAAATGATACTGTATTTGTTCATCTGGTTACCTATATCATAAATAAGATTGTGTTCTAGCTTCCCTTGAATTATTACATTTTTAGCAGGCATCTGGGAAGCACACAAAAGTAGTTTCAGAAAAGTGAGTGTTCATCAGTTTGAGATGTTTGATTATTGTCAACAATTTAGAAAAACAGCTTTCTCTTGAGTAGATTCATTAAAGTAAGGCAAATACTATCCGTATGTATTTTGCTGCAGCAAATGACATTTTTAACATTAGATATTTCTCTTTTTGTAAAAGTTGGCTGGATAAAGTAACTTGTGTTGTTGTACTCTGTTTCAGCTTTGCATCTGAGAAACAACCTAATTCAGTTAGAGAATCTGAATTTGCTGAAAGGTAATCTTTTTTCCCCTTCATCTTATATCGACATAGCTAGTAAGCAACCTCAGTTTAAAATCGAAGTAAAGTTTTTCCAAAGCGCCATGTTTCCGAAATATTTTATCTTGATTTGATTACCTTTTTAATTGTGTCATTGACAGAATTATTTTTAAATCTTAGTCTCTGTCCCTTCAGGGCAAATATCTATTGTCCCACAGGGCTCTGTGAGTGAGGTTCCTCTGGTTTCCCACACTCTGTCCTTTCACTGGAGGAACAATAGAAGTGTGTCTCATTATGCATCACTTCAGATACAATGTCTGACCTCTTTATAGAGGGACATGTTTCACTTTAGTGTTTTCTATATTAAAACACCTGAAACTGAATATGTTTCCAAAAGAACGTTGGCAAAGGGTGTCATTGAACGCACTTCCTCTTAATTAATTCATTAATTTCTTAATTGAACCATATTAGTTTCACACTGACCAGGTATGTTATTGATAAGCCATTAACTGTATGTTTCTGAATTGTATCAGGTTTTTTTCAATTCAAGGAATGTTGGGGTATACCTCTAACAATTAAAGTAAAATGAAAATTAAGAAGAGTACACAACATTTTCAGCTGTCAGTGTTTGTCGATTAAAGGTAGAAGTGATGATGGAGAGGGACCTCTATTAATTATTGTACGATGAAAGTTAAGAACATGAGACAATGCAAAACTTTGAACTGGCAGTGTTTGTTTATTCAACAATGCACAATGAGCAACATAAAGAATGACAGCTTCATTTACAGGTGATGATACATCACAACAAACAACTTGTAGATTTCTACAAGACACTGTACTCACACAGAGTAGAGGAACAACCGTCTTTACAAAAGACAAACAATTTACATTTGAGGGACCAGTTATCCACAGTTGGTTACCAAAAGAAAATGTAGTAAAAACTGACCTTCCAAGTAACAATATGCTTGAAAATCAATACTTTTGATTGATTCTTAACATGTAAGAATTACATTGTCTTTGTAAAACTGTTACATAAATAAAACCTTTTTAATTAAAAGGATAAACATATTGATCTTAAAACAGATCATTATTCAAAGTCCATTATGGAATAATTTCCATGAAAAGGACAGTTAAGTTTTCAGATCAAAATAATCAATATTAATCAGGAAATAACACGATATCAACTTTACTTGATATTCAACACATGGCGTACATTAAATGAATAAAAGTAACACAGGAAAATTGTGACGATAGTTCAAACTTTTTGAAACAAATTACAATCATTGTCGCTTCAAAAAGATAAAGTCTCTTATTACATATGTTTATAAAAAGAACCGTTAAAGTTTCTGATCAAAATTATCAATAATAATTTGAGGTTTACAAATGTAACGATAGTGCTGTAATCTGCCAATACATAAAGTACAGTGTATAATAATTGCAGATGCAATCAGATTTAGTTCATGCAACATGCACGAGAAGATGTTCTCTTTCTTAAAATGAAAGACATAGTTGCTCTGATTTCCTCAGGAAATGTAATCTTAATAAGGAAAACCAACAAAACCAACCGTCTGTACAAACAGAAGAACAAGTTCTTAGTATTTCAGAATTCAGAAGAATTCACTTCCAGTAACTTTTGACCAATATGGTCATCTCAGTTTGTCTGGTAGTAACTCCAGTCTGTAGGGGTCTACCACGGCCTCCAGGGGGCGCTGTTGACTGGACTCTTCTCTTTGGTGATGCTGGTCTGGACTGTGGAGCTCAGCAGAGAGAAGTCAGCCTCTCTCAGGTTCTTATCAGAGGAACACTGCATCTTGTTGACGTGGTTCAGCAGTCTTCTCTGCTTTTCATTCTGCTGCTGCAGTCGTCTCAGGACACAAACTGTCATCTCCAGGATGTCTGCTTTCTCCAGCTTGGAGTCTGGCTGCTGTTTGAGGAACTCTGGACCCAGGAGAGACTTGATCTGCTCAATGCTGCTGTTGATTCGCTCTCTGCGTAACTTCTCCACCAGAGGCTTTCTGAGCTGCAGAAAGAAAAAGAAAGTCATTAATAATCTTATTCTGGAGTTTAGTGGTAGCATGAACAAAGACAACGATTGAAGGACAATATTGAAATCTTCTTGAATCTTGAATTTACCTTGTGGGTCAGAGTGTGAGGCTCCTGAGAGTTGGTCATTGCTGCAGTGATTGTAGGTGCCATGTCTGGATCTCTGTGCTGTAGAGGTCTCTGTAGAGAGAATCTGATCTCTGCTGGCTTCATCCCTCCTATTTATAGTCCCACATCTCCATATGAATGTGTGGGTCTGGGTCTGACTGCACTTTCTCACAATCTCAACCAATCTGGGTTTGATGACACAATAATGGGTCCAGCACACTTAATGCTCTTATTACCACAAGGGACAATGGTTAGATCCCAGGGGAACAGGTGGGGGACTGGGGGGGTAGGGCGGGCCATACTATTTTTTTTTTCTAAATCGACCGAGAGGGGTGTTCAAATAACGTAGTTTGGCGTGTAGAACACAAATCTGAAGACATTTTTCAATTTCAATAAACCTAAGCTACATCAATTTGCAGTTGAATATTGTCTATTTTTTGATTATTTAGCTATTCTTCAGGAAAAAAGAGACTTAAGTTGGGGGGCTTTTATTTTGAAGTCAGTGCTTTTATTTTGAAGTCAGGGCTTTCATGTTCCTGTCTGACGTGAAAATTACAGGAAATGAAACGTTTTCAGTGTGAACTAGTTGAAATGGCTCAAGTCAAAACAAGGGCAAAATCGAATTCTCATTTGAGTAATCTTGTTGGCACTGGGCGAGAGCTGTTGGTGTCTGAACTGCCAACTTTGAGGGATATCCTGAGGTATGGCATCTACTTGAGGGATCAAAGTACAGATGATAGGAGGAACTACCCAGTGGACCAGCTGGTGGGTGACATCTTCCCTGGTCTGATTGGTCAGTGGTCCAAAGCGAATGCTCTTTTCAAGCCACCTGTTATAAATGAAAAGGTGACCATCATGTCCAAGCTCAAGGAGGTCTGGAATCAGGCAGTGAAGTTTTCCCTTGGGAAGGGAAAACTTGATGCAAAAGAGAGGTTCAGTGTCAAGTTAGACCAACTATTTGATATTTTGACTTGCAAGTGTCAGATTAGCAGTTGTGAGAGGGGAGGCTGTGATGGCTGTGTGATTCAAGCCCACATGAACTGTTGCTGCAGCAGAGAGAACAGGATTCCTTTAAAAGATCTTGCATACATCAAGGGACAGAAGAGAAGGTTGGAAGTAAAGGACCCCACCAAATGGGGGCCCCTGATCTGCAGGAGCACAAGAGACAGGTGAGGACATTGGAAAGGCAGGGGATGGAAAACATGGCTGAGGAAAGGAGAAGGAGCAGGGAGGAAAATGCTGCAGCAGCAGACAAGGCAGCCAGGAAGGATGTTAAGAGATTTTTGGCAGATGGTGATGAGGATCTGGAATTGGAGAGTGGTTCTGAAGATGAGTTTGTCCCTGAAGTTGAGCTCTTCCCTGAAACTGAACCTGAGCCTGCAGCTTCAACAAAAGTGCAGAAAAACTATGACGATATTCAAATATTGCGCTTGCTAGTGTAAGGTATGGCATAGGGCTGAGACCAACTGCAGCGATAGCAAACTGCAGCTCTGATTGATGCAGGAATCATCACAGAAGACAACACAAGTAAAGTGATTGATAAGAACAAGGTCAAGAGAGCACAGGAGAAGTTGATGAGAGAGCTGGGAGAAGAGTTTGAGGAGAAGTGCAGGGAGATGGGGGGGATCTCCTGCATCCTCTTTGATGGGCGGATTGACCTGACCAATGTGATGATGGAAGCTGAGGGCAGTGACCAATCTTTTCCTGCAAAGATCAAAGAAGAACACTATAGTGTTGCTAGTGAGCCTGGCAGCAACTATCTGTTCCACTTTACCCCAGAGAAAGCAACTAAAGAGGACTCACATGCTGAGCAGATTGCTAAGGTCCTGTTGGCCTGGCTGAAAGAAAGGGGTTTTGATAAGACCTTATCGGCCATTGGAGGAGACTCAACTAATGTCAACACTGGTGTGAAAGCTGGGGTTATGCGAAAGCTGGAGCTGCACCTGGGGAGAAAGCTGGTGTGGTTGGTGTGCAACCTGCACACTGGTGAACTTCCCCTGCGCCATCTCATTGTTGGCCTTGATGGCCCTACTCTGTCAGACAGCAAATTATCTGGGCCAATAGGAAAGCTCCTTGATTCCGCTACAGACTTGGATATCAATCCAAACTTCACCCGGATCTTTGTTGGCCCCTCCACTGATCAAGCTGCCTGACAAGGTCATTCAAGATCTCTCAACTGATCAACACTATGGCTATAAAATGGTCTGTGCAGTCAGGGATGGAGTGTTTCCTGCAAGGCTGGCTCTGTTGGAGATTGGACCAGTAAACCACAGCCGCTGGCTCACCACAGCAAACAGACTTCTCAGGCTCTGGGTGTCAAAGCACAGACTTAAAGGAAAGAAAACTGAAGAATCTACAATTGATTGTGGAATTCATCATTGGAGTGTATTATCCATGTTGGTTTAACGTGAAGGTCAAGCACTCCTGGATCGAAGGGCCTAGGCACATCCTGTTTCAGCTGGACTGCCTCAAGTCCCAGAGGAAGGAGGTTCTGGAACTTGTGATTGCCAACTGTGAGAAGATCTGCTTGGTATGCCCACAGTGAAGCCATCCTCCAAACACTGCTGTGCTCTGAGGATCAGAAGGAGAGAATTGAGGGGGTGGGGAGAATCCTGGCCATTAGGGGAGAGGGGGACCCAGACACTCAGCTGGGGGACTCCTCTGTCAGGACCAGAAGGACTCCTGACATCAATTGTGATGCTTCCAGCATTGGGGACTTGATCAGCTGGTCAGAAGGTGTGTCAGAGCCACCTCTCACCTGCTTGCTAAGCACCTCGGAGGTGAAAAACTTCATCAAAACCCCCATGGAGGTACTAAACTGGCCTTGCCATACTCAAAGCATTGAGAGGGTCGTTAAAAATGGTGACCGAGGCTTCTGCTACGTACTTCTCACAGGAAAAGAGGGATGGAGGGATCAGAGCTCAGGAGACCAGCAGGAGACTGATGTCCAAGAATGAGTCAAAGCAGGACTTGTGCCACCTGACAAAGTTCAGATCAAAGTCAGAAGATGTTTCTTTGTAATCTTATCCAGTTATACATATGCAGTTCACCTGTTAATAAATATGTAAAAATGATTTGGCTTTGTCAATATAAATGATTTCCCTTATATATTTTACTATCTTATATAGACGTTCGAAAGGGTAAAATTGCCAATTTAGAAATACAAAACGATGTAGCTTAGAGTTATCCTATCTAAAAAATAAGCTCATATTTGAATTCCCCATAGAAAAACACATAATTTTTGACACCCCTCATGTTAGGATTTCCTTCAGATTCATTTTGGCACCTGAGTATGACCCGCCCTACTGGGGGGGTGATGGAGAGAGACTCACAGAGCTCTGTGTGAATCTGGGAAAGTGGTGACCCTGTAGAGAGCAGATCTGCTGCCTGATGCTGGGATCAATGACTTTGACTGAGCACACGCTCATCATCTCATCACACACGTGAGGAAATATGTTAATCCAATTCTTCTCGGATGTTATTATCCTAAACCTCAAATAATAACATTTAAGGAAGTATTTTGATGATTATTTATGATAGCTTCAATACAACCATTCAGGCTACATTCCAGATGTGGTCTTTTGACACGTGCCTTGTAGTCAGCCTGAGTAGCAAGTTGAGCTCAGTTTCCCACACTGACTCCCTGTGTGGTCAATGATCCACAAAGGGACTCCTCTGACAGATGCTGGCTGTGTGTTGTTACAGAAACTGAGTCTGACATCACCAGCCATCTGGAGGGAAAGGACGCCATTGGCTGACTTGAAAGTTTCAAACATTTACATTTTTGTCTACTTGTAACTTCATTTTCTTATTTCTGAACAACAATTGGATCAGACTTGAGCCCTAAACATGAGAATGGGAGGTTTCCTGGAGGGCAGCGGTTTCCTGTTAGCAGAAAACAGGCATGTGTTCCTCTGCAAATTGATCTTTTTGAGGATCCTGTGCACAAGCATTGTGCAACACCTAGGGATAATTATCCATCAACGTTGGTAGTTGTTAAATACCATTCAGTGAAACTAGAAAAGGCCATTTCTGACATTTGCTGTGTGAATGCTTCATGATGAAAAACGTTGGAGCAGTTTGTGTCCATTTAGAGTTTATGTAATAAATGGCTGAAACAAAGTCCATATTTGTTGGTATTATAGATTTGTCTACCTAGCAAAACTATTTTTAATTAATAACAAAGTAAAAAACACAAAAAAAAATCAGCCTTGAATTTTGCAATTTATGCATCCCTGTTTATAATTAGAAATAACGGAGGGACAGAACCATGTTTTTCATCCTACTTTCCGTAATCAAGCAAGCAGGTAAGTCATATGTTGAGAATATAAAATTATATTTTGGCATCTGGTTACCTATATCATAAATAAGGTTATATTCTTGTTTACATTAAAGGGGGGGTAGGTAAGTTTGAGAAACCGGCTCGAGATACACTTTTTGTTATATTCCATGGAATGCTCTTAACATCCCGATAGCAATGCATATCTGAAGTGCTTTGACAAAAAATCCATAAAAAAAATTCATCTGTGGAAGCCGTAATACTGTAAAAAGTACGACCGATTGGATTGCCGTCCTGTCTGTCAGCCTTCCATCTCGGGCACGCACAAATGTATCTCGTGCCCTCATTGGGCGTGCCGTCATTGGGCGTGCATTGCAGCAGTACTTCAATGACTCGCCAGCAACAGGCGGCCACTTTCACCATGGCAGAGTTAGGTTCAACATCGTCTACTGGTGGCAAAAGAAATAATGTAACGGAGCAAATTAGGAACAAAAACAAAGTGGAAACTAGGAGAATTCAAACCAGAGTCAATATCGGAGTTGCTTTTCAACGATGGCGACAACTGATGCAACACACCTATGGGGGTTATTCCCTATCTTTATTCAAGAGCGTGGTATTTAAATTTGAGAGCATACTTTATGTATTTATTTCCCTCAAACCCTGTCCTCACACTCAAATAGTGCCTGCTCGCACTTTGCTCTGCTTCTGCTCAAACTGTACGCTTGCACTCAGATATATTGCTGCTTACGGATTTTTTCTGCTCTCAGATTTATTCTCTGCGCGCTCGAAACTTTTGTGCAACAATCCTGTCAAAATCCCTCAACCAATAGGAGGCCAGGTGTCCTTGCGGGTGCGTTCGTTTTACTTATTACAGCGTCCCGTAAGGGCGGTTACTCTTTGGTTTGTCTTTGGTGCGATGACAGGGTTTGAGTGAAAGAAATCAATAAAGTATGCTCTCAAATGTAAATACCACGCTCTTGAATAAAGATAGGGAATAACCCCCATACACACCGAGTTGAAATCTGACGCCGTGGTCGCTCTTTTTCTCTTGGACAGGTTTTGTATGGTTTACAATTCCCCTGAACTATAGAGCCAACCTAAGTCATGTGCGCGTTCATGTGTGTTGGAGGAGGTGCTCTGTAAGGAAGTCTGAAGGAAGGGGCGGATTCTTTTCGGCTGTGTACTTTCAAATTTTAGTGCACTCGAGCCGGTTTCTGAAACTTACCTACCCCCCCTTTAAGTAAGTATAATCCTAGCAGGCATAAGAAAGTGTGTGTTCTTCAGTTTCAGATTATTTCCAATAATTTGGAATATCAGCATTTTTCTTGAGAAGATTCAATAAAGTAAGGCCAATACTATATATACTGTATTTTGTTTCAGGAAAGACATTTCTAACTTGGGATATTTTCTCTTTTTGTAAAAGTCTGCTAGTTACAATTACCTGTCATACTTTTTTTCAGCCTTGCATTTTCCTGATAAAGATGAAGCCATAGCCCCGCCTCTCCCCACCTCTGCTGCTCACTGCTGTAGCATGGTCAGTTGCTACTGTCAGTAGCTACTGCTACTGCTACAGATGTTAGTGCAAAATCTACAGCTCCTCGACCACAACCATCAGCAACAAGTGGACATGGAGAACCACATGAACTACATGTTGCTAAATTCACCGCGGAGAATATACAGAAGGGCAACCATGGCAACCATGCTCGGGGGTCTTCTTCACTGCTTTTGGTGTATTTTGTGGCGGAAGTACAGCGCCACTTACAGGCCCGGCATATGTACTACAGCGTCTCCAGCGGGTCGAGCTGTCTCGTGTGAAGGGACACGTTTATTGAGCCGTATCCGTGTGAACGGAAAACTTTTTTGATATCGAATTTGGTTCAGGGCAAAGGTTACTCGAGATCTATTGTCCCACAGGGCTCTGTGAGTGAATTTCCTCTGATTTCCCACACTCCTTCCTTTCAATGGAGAAACAAAAGAAGTGTGTCTTACCTATCCCTGGGGACCTAAAAGAGGGGAATTGTTAACTTTAAAGGTTTTACTTTAAAACACCTTAAAAAGCTTACAAAATGCTATTAGCACCTGTTAGTGGGCTTGGTATATGATAGAGGTTGCATTTGTATTGTGAAATGTGCTATATGATTTTTTTATTATTGATGTATTTTTAATAAATCACGATTATAACACCATACAAAAGTTGTCAGTTAGTAACAATCGTTCGTCGTGCCGGAAACATCAACTTCGGCCATTTCCGGCGGTGACGTCATGAGTAGAACACAGCTGAGCTCAGACCCGGCGGCAGACATACATCTCTGGGCGGGCATTTGATTTACCAGGGGCGGATAGTGGATAGGAGAATTCAAAAGGACTTAGGAGAAGAGACTGTGGTACTTTAGAGAATCCAATGCACTTTCACTATCCGACGTGTTTCTGATGCGCCAGCGGACGTCATGAATGTGCGTCTGCTGCTGTGGGGAAACTATGGAAACTACAGTTTTCTATAGCGGACTACAACATGGATGTTCAATAAGAACGAGGGACTACTGTAAACTCATCTAGAGACTCTGTGCTCTGATGCTGTTGCTTTAGGCTTTATGAACGTGGACAACAGAGAAACAGATTCTTCATGACCAAAGTTGGAATTGAAATAAAAAAGGAAAGTGAAACTTATGCTCGTCACCCTCTCCCTCCGGTCCACATTAATACAAATGATCCCAATACGTATGATTTATGAAAAGATCAATCAATACAGATGTATTTATTATAAACGTTAGTCCTTAACATCTATCTCTGTGTATATCACCATTCAAACATCTTTTAAAAGTTGAACAAACTCCACACAGCTCAGTAAAGACTGAGATGTTGACTTTATTTGATCATTTCAGTCAAAACTAACGTTCATATTTCTCTCTTTGATTATAATACTGATGAACGTTCAGAACAAAGCACTTTGGCAACTTCCCACATACGTTTTAAAAAGCTTAATAAGCACCGTAACGTTCATGATATCATTTCTCGGTCATAATCGGTTGTTTCCGTGAACGGCCGACTGTTGAGTGACGGCAAATGCTGCGGCTGCAATGCATTGTGGGGCAGCATTTTCTCCTCTCCTTTCGTCAAGGGAGGTCCAGTGGTTCCTAAGCTAAAGGAGGCTATAAAGGAAGTTTGAAACCTCCTTTCCTTTCATTTGGAGAATTGGAACTGCCACTGAGGGACTTCCGGGTCATTTCACTTGGTTATGAAGGTTCCTAAGCTAAATGGACTATTGGAACGCAACCTTACATTTCCCGGGAAATCTGAATTGTCAACGGGGGGGGGGCTGTTAGATGCTCGCGATTTGTCAACGGGGGGGGGAGGAGGGAGGCGCTCGTGAATTGTTGAAAGAGAGGGGGTTTAGGTTGCCATAAGGCTGTTGACGGTCTTATTATAGGCTACATCCATTGGTTGGTTTTGTGGCACATTTGTAACGCTGTGCCAACTTGGGCAAGCACGCAGGCAAGCTTGAGCGCACACAGGGTGGAGAGGTGGAGTGAGGTTGAGCGATGGAGAGAAAGGGAGAGAGAGAGAGATTGAGCGAGGCAAAGAGCCTGTGCAGCGGTCTGCTTGCGCACAGAGCAGGAGTTTGTGAGAGAGCCGGCTTGAGAGTAAATTTCTCTTCAAAATATAATTGATTGCCAGCTGACTTGCTTGCTCGTTGGTACGTAGGCCTAACTGATTTCTTCTAATGTGCTGCATCTGGCGCTGAGTTGCCAGATTCCTTTCGTGAACCACTAGCAAGAGTAAACTAACTGACAGGCTGCTGTGCCGCATCTCACTCAAAAACCCACACGACTCAACCCAGCGAAAAACCAGTCTCGCGCGCAGCCTTTCATTCAGAGTTTCCTAGCAAAATAAAAAAATGATATTAAACTAATACAAAAATAAATATTAGGACAAAGCCCTACAAATAACAACAATAAACATAATAATAAAACAATACAAATGTGGTATTCAGCCCTGATTAAAACAGCGGGCCCAAATCCTGGATGGGCGGGCCCGGCCCCATGGGGCCCGCCCATGACGCCGGGTCTGGCTGAGCTCAGTCCCGTTTGAATGCATTGAAGGGTCAAATATTATGACAAAGGATGCACAGCAATAAGACGCCAAGAATAATCGGAATAAAACAAGTGCGTCGTACGAGGCGGACTTTTGCTGGACCAGGTAACCCGGGGTCGATGAAACCGACGATTTGTGGGCAGCACTTCGAGAGATCGTGTTTCGAACAATCAACAATGCTCACTAAGGAGAGAGAGTAAAAGCTTTCTCGAAGGTTCGTTTTGCTTTCTTACAACGCTACGTTAATGTTAACTTAACCTTAAGTTTGCCATGAGGCTATGTTACTTCCCTTAAGAGCTAGCTGTCTTAGCTAACAACAGTTAGCAGCTAACGTTTTCTGCAGTTTGTGTTTCCACTGAAAAACGTGATGTAGTTATTTAAGGGTAAGTTAACTAAACGTTATCTATTGTGTTTAAAATCGTCCATGTAATGCACGTTAAAGGTTTCGTGTTGAACATGAAGTTAGCTTTACTGTAGCTCACCAAAGGTTAGCATGTTAAGCTGTACTTTATGTTGCAGCTCGCTTAATACAAAGAGGGGTTTTGTGCTTCATTGTTAACTTTTCTCACAAATGTGTGTTAATCTACCTGAAATTGTAGGGACAGTTTTTTTCTACTCAACTATACAGACCATTGTTGAGGAGATGCAAAACATACTGTAAATGAGTTGGGTCTGACATATACTTGTTAGTTTGCTGCTAAAAAATGAAACCTTATCAGATGAGGACATCACCAAAGTGTGTGAGTCTGTCAGGGGATTTGATCTGTTCTCTGCATGTCGTACAGGGCCTATGTACACACTGATCTGGTATGAATGAAACATATAATTGTAAAATGTAACTCTCGCCCTTGTCATCGTTCAGGCTTTACATTTGAACTCCTATGACTGGTTGCGGACTTGAAGGGAACGACTTCCTGGCCTTCCTGACATCCAGGAAAAAGGTGAGATTCTAATCCATTTCAATGCCAAAAGCAAGTCATTGTTTTTAACTTTTTAAATATGATTTTTCTGAGAATTTCAGTTGTATTGGATAGAGATCTACTGGAACCTAACACCAGAGAGAGAGGGAGGAGATGATATGCAGCCAAAGGCCCAGCTGGATGGTTGCTGCTCCGTGTGGAACGTGTTCTATCAGGCAAAGCACTTTGGTACCCAGTTATTTATGGTATTGAGTTTGAATTTAGCCTTTGGAAGGTATTTTCCAACAGTGCATTGATGTAACGATACCAAAAACTCACGGTACGATAATATCGCGAAAAAAAGTCCATGGTACGATATTTATCGCGATATTGAAAAATAAAGGAAAAAAATGTGATTTTTTTTTTTTACTTATTTTTTTTCTCTTCATTAAATAATAAATCTGATTTGTACAGCATTTTAGTAGGATAGTAGTATTTTAAAGTGTCAACAATATAACAATCAGACCCTGCAATAGAATAAATCAAGTTTCACTTTAGTTTTTCAAGTAACTCGACTAACTCTCTCACTCAGCGTCATCAAGGTTATCTTTCAGGAATATGAGCATGTCCACATTTCCAGGTAGAAGCTGGGATGTTTGGGCTTTTGCAAAATCCTCTGCTGTGGAAACAACTCTCTTGCTTGGTACTGATGTTGCTGGGACGGAGAGATATGCTTTGGCCATGGGTGACAGCAGTGGGTAAAACTGTGCATTGTCTCTCCACCACTTCAACAACAATACAGTGTTTGCCAAGAAGATGAAGCTTATTGACAGAGATATAAATATACTGTTGGTACTTGTCTATGTCTCTAGGTGTGTAAATGTAGCCCTGTAAATATGATGTCCTTTTGTGTTATCTGTTGTTTCATGTTCATGTTGTAACCTACTTGTTGCCATGTTGGACAGGTCTCCCTTGAAAAAGAGATCGATGATCTCAATGGGACCATCTGGTTAAATAAAGGTTTAAAAAAAAAAAAAATTTATTTAAAATTGAAAAAAAAAATTGCGGTAGATTTGGTCAGTCTCACGACGGTATTGAGACATCTATTTACCGCGATATTCGATATATCGTTACATCCCTAGTGCATTGTAATGACGGAAAAAACATTTCTTTGTCTCTTAACATTCCTATAATAATTTTGTTTTTTATTGTTGATATTGTTTTGTTCTTTATTTTTGTTGTGAGAATCACTTTGCAATTGTGTAAGTGCTATATAAATAGTTATACTAATATTATTGTTGTTACCATCATTAAAAATGTTTTCTTTGTTTATCGCTGCAGAAAGGATCATGCCAGCCCACATCAAACACCTGATCAAGAACTTGTGAATCTTCAGGCAGAAAAGAAGAAAACACCTGTTCAAAGTTCCCTGTACATGGAACCATGCCTGTCCTCTGTTCCACATGTCTTCAGTCAGTTCTGGACCCCATGACTCAGACACTAGTTCTACCAAGGCTCATTAGAGGTAAGCATGCTTAGGAGAGGAGTTATCTTTGTATTTAGGCTGCAAGTTGACAAACGTGATCAAGTGCTGATGCTTATAATGATCCGATTCATTTGATATGGATTGTCATTGTTATCTGTGTTGGTTATTATCGCGTCCAGAAGAGAAGCTTTAAAAAGGAGACTAATTGAGTCTCTGTGAAAGTTCAAATTGGTACTTTAATTAAAAATATGACTCGGTAATGTTACAAACAGGAGAATGATCAGACAGAAAAGCAGCTGTCCTCTGGCTCTCGCTAGCGGAGAAAAGAGGCCGAACCCCTCTGGTCCCGCTGTATTTATATCCTCTGCTGGCTCCTCCCTGCGGGCCGGCTCTCCACGTCTTAATGTCCGTTGTTACGCATATCAGAGGATACAGACTTTGTACATTCAATATATATCTAAACACGCCTTTTCTCCTCCTTAACTCTTTCATGACTTTTCATTTAACACATTCTAAACGCTGTAATCAATACTCCAAAAAAATACAGGAAATACTTCACGGCAGTTTGGTTTCAGGTCGTTCCGGATGTTGTCACATGCTACTCACATCTGTAAACAATAACGTACTCAAATAAACTGTACCTTCATTTAATATTCAACAATAATAATATCTCGACGTCTGTAGTTGTAGTGTTGAAATCAGTAGGTTTCGGTGTGCAACATATCAGATCGCTTCTAAATTCACCTCTATAGTAAATGGTATATTAGCCTCATGCTAAATGCTAACAGGAGATGAAGGATTTTCAGAATAAAAGCTTAACAACTGGTTGTGCACAGGAACTTCTGGGTTTTCAGTATAAAACAGCATTTAAACTGATTAAGGTACATTATGCTATCAAAACATTGATTTTAATGTCTAACATCTGCCAATACCAAATCCTGATCCGATTCTTCTATTTCCCAGATAATACAGCTGCACCGTGTACACTAGCTCCATTTGTTTTTGCCATTGTAATTCACCATAAGCAATTGTTAACTGTAACGTCTATGCCAACCAACTGTAATTTGTAATGTATTATACTTTAACGATCAAGTTCTGGCAACCACAGCAGCCCAAATGTTAAGTTTTCTTTTTACAGTGTACTTATATCTGTACATTTCTTTTCAGTTTGCTTGAAGAAGTGGCTTCAACAGACAGAAGTGCGGCCAGATGGGGAAAGGCTGGACGCTACACAGCGGGAAACATTATGGACATGAACAAGGAAAAACAAAACACTTTCTTTGTTGCCTTTTTCTTATCATACATAGTGTTACTGTTTTTGTTACCATTTAAATATTGAATTATATTTATTACTTTTATTTTAAATCAAATGCACCGGTTTTAGATACTATATTTATTTTGATGTATAGTTTGATTTGCAGGTTGGTTGTTATTTGTATAATTATTGTATTGTTACTGTGTATTTTATTATATTAACTAGCTATTTATTAAATTAAAATACTGTTTATTATTTTGGTAGATACTAGAATACATGACAATGAATCTTTGTAATATATTGATGTTCTCTTTAAATAATCATACCCGTATTTAATGTATGCTGGTCACCTGGAATCCTGGTGAGCTTCTGTTACGATCTCAGGCACTTAGGATGTTGGACCCAATTGCAGACAGGGAGACAGAGGTAAAGTATTGTAAGATACTTTATTTTTCCATGACTGGCAAAAATGAACAAAAAGGTAACCACCAAAACTCTAGTCGAGATGACAAAACAACAGAGAACAAAAAATGAAGCCGCTCACGATGAGGAACAAAACTATTCATGAGCACAAAGGAGCATAGACCTGACCATGGCAAGAGACAAGACGAACTGACACTGAACACTGGGAGACAGGGGAATTTAAACACAGGGTAACTAGACACGGTGGGAACAATCAGGGGCGGGGCTGACACTGATGAGCACAGGAGACACACAAGGAGTGACAGGTGAAAACAATCAGGAAATTAGACACACCAGGGAAACTAAGGACAGACATGGAACACAGGGAAAAGAGACCAGACAATATACAGGGAGGAAAACATGACAAGGAGAACGGAAAAACACCCACACCATGGCCCTTTCTCATTTCTCTAACTCCCCTCCTCGACTCCCCTCCTCGACTCCTATCCTCGATACTTAGTCCCGCCCACAGGAGATGCGAGCCGAGGAGCCGAGGAGGGGAACCGAGGAGAGAGGAGGGGAAGCAGCAGGCGGTTAGAGAAATGAGAACTCCTCTCCTCTGAGCGGTCATTTTAAAGAGACATCCATTAATGATGACAGGAGGCACAGCAGCCCTCTGTCTGATGGACAGATGAGTTCATGATCACTTCTTTACTTTGATTCATTCACAGTGCGGTGTCATGAGACAATAACAGGCTACACACACACACACACACACACACACATATGTATATATTTATATAAATATATACAATTTCAGAATCAAACAGAGCACTCTCATAATAACGTAACACTATCAGAGACTGGATATATCCCCCCCCCCCCCCTCTCTGGTCGCTACAATGAGGAAAATAAATTACGGGCCAAAAGTTTTATTTACAAGTATTAAAAGTAAGCAGAGGACACCAAACCAACTGAGACCTGTCTGTCCGCTGCATCTACGCACACACTGTACCAAACACACACACGCACCTACAGCTCCTAAAACAGGCTACAGCCGTTGTGTATTTTATTTTGTGAAGCACTAAATGGTTTTAGAAAAATCTGGACTCTTTGTTTGTAGATATCTACTAAACTAAAGCAAATAAAGAGAGTAGGCCTGTTATACTGAGTGATATATATTATACACACTGCTCTGCTTTCTGCACGGACCTCTCAGCTGTTCTCTCTGGAAACATCGCGTCGCGATGAAAGCAGTTAATAAAATAATATCCAGGGGATGCATGCAGAGCTGTCATTGGCTGAGATAAGTCCGGCCGTGCGTCACGACTCTTTGAAACATCTCTGTTGCCGGAAATGCATCCACGAAGGAGCCGTGGAGGACCGTGGAGGACTCATCAGTGTATCCTCGGTTAGAGCTCCTCCAGAGAGCCTCCTCGATGCTCGATGCTCGGTCCTCGAAGTGCATTTAGAGAAATGAGATGTCCTTCAACATGGCGCGCTGAAATTCATTTCCGGGTCACTACCGGAGGACCGAGGAGTCGAGGAGTCGAGGAGGGGGATTTGATGAAATGAGAAAGGGCCCTAGACACAGAAACACGACATGACACAACAATCCTGACAGCTTCCAGCATGGTATATTTAATACTATTATTAAACATAAGCTGGTGATAGATGGATAAACCAGCCATCCTGGCCAGCTAAAGTGTCCAAAACCCCTCTCCAGCCAACCATTTCAACCTAATATCTACTGGCTGGCCAATTTACAACAGCCTGACCTGCTACATTTATCTAAGCTGGTTTTTTCAGCAGTTATTATCAGGGGTGCACATCACTTTTTTGCCCTGGTTCTCAAAGGAGCACCTGGAGATGTTGCTTGGTGCTCATCCTTAAAATGAAATAAACCGTAACTTTTGAGGGGGTCTTGACTTTATTTGCCAGACACACGGCACTGAACACACAGAGGTGAACACAGAACACACATGCAGAGGTGAACACAGAACACACATGCAGAGGTGAACACTGAACACACATGCAGAGGTGAACACAGAACACACATGCAGAGGTGAACACAGAACACACATGCAGAGGTGAACACAGAACACACATGCAGAGGTGAACACAGAACACACATGCAGAGGTGAACACAGAACACACATGCAGAGGTGAACACAGAACACACATGCAGAGGTGAACACAGGAACACACATGCAGAGGTGAACACAGGAACACACATGCAGAGGTGAACACAGAACACACATGCAGAGGTGAACACAGAACACACACACAGAGGTGAACACAGAACACACATGCAGAGGTGAACACAGAACACACATGCAGAGGTGAACACAGAACACACATGCAGAGGTGAACACAGGAACACACATGCAGAGGTGAACACAGGAACACACATGCAGAGGTGAACACAGAACACACATGCAGAGGTGAACACAGAACACACATGCAGAGGTGAACACTGAACACACATGCAGAGGTGAACACAGAACACACATGCAGAGGTGAACACTGAACACACAGAGGTGAACACAGGACACACATGCAGAGGTGAACACAGAACACATGCAGAGGTGAACACAGAACACATGCAGAGGTGAACACAGAACACATGCAGAGGTGAACACAGAACACACATGCAGAGGTGAACACAGAACACACATGCAGAGGTGAACACAGAACACACATGCAGAGGTGAACACAGAACACATATGCAGAGGTGAACACAGAACACACATGCAGAGGTGAACACAGAACACACATGCAGAGGTGAACACAGAACACATGCAGAGGTGAACACAGAACACATGCAGAGGTGAACACAGAACACACATGCAGAGGTGAACACAGAACACACATGCAGAGGTGAACACAGAACACACATGCAGAGGTGAACACAGGACACACATGCAGAGGTGAACACAGAACACATGCAGAGGTGAACACAGAACACACATGCAGAGGTGAACACAGAACACATATGCAGAGGTGAACACAGAACACACATGCAGAGGTGAACACAAGACAACATTAGCACGACCAGTAATCCTACAAGCTGTCATCACTGCCCTCCTGACTGTTCTCCTCTCTGTCTTCCTCTCTGTCAGACATGGTAGCTGATGATGTAGGCCTACTACTTTCTCTCTTGAGTCTGTGATTAGCTGCTCGCATCCACAAGTCAACAGCTGGTTTTGGGTCGAAAGTCTCTGTTGTCATCTTAGACAAGGGGATGTAATCAAATAAGTGAACATAACCAATAACCTACCATAGCCAATAACAAATGAAACTTATTTTATTTGTGTTGTTCATTCATATCTTATTTTACCTTATCCAGTTTTAAAGGATATTTTTGGTTACTGTCTTATAGTATGCATTGGAATGATTTCAAACCTGTTTATCCCAATAATTATAAAGTGCCTTGGAAATATGTGTTTACATAAATTGTGACCAAACCGTTTGAATTTAGACTAAAGTGAACTATCTAAACACTCAGAGTCCTTTACCTCACTGAGCTGTAGTTATCAGCCTCTCAGTCTGACTGGAGAGGACTCTCCCTCCACATCATTGTAGAAACATCTTCTTCTTACATTCGTTAGAGCAGCTAGCACCAGATTCTAATAACAACCGGTACCGGGCGGTGCGCCCTTCTCTCTCTCTCTCCCACGCTCACTCTCATTTTGGCTGTGAGCTGCGGGCGCCAGATAAGCCAACATCCCCCATTTTCATCACTTACAGCGCCCATCGTACAGGGCGAATGAAACGTGTAACCGGGGTGAAAAGGGTGTTACATTTACTTAATTATGAATGTTGTTACATCAAGGCCGAAAATTAGGATGAGCCCCAACGGTCAAAAATGTTTGTTTCCCTCCCAGAGCTGCCAGCGCAGCGCCTCCCCAGATCTGGCACCCTAGGCGAACATCTATAACGCCAGTGCTACGGGCCGGCCCTGAGTTCATATGCAACTCGCAAATATCTTTCTCTCTTTCCTCTCCCTTCTCTCTCTTCTCTCTCTCGGTACGCAAATGCGCCTTTTTTCAAATGACCCGGTGCTCCTTTTTTGGCGGAGTTGCGCATGCGCACCAGTTATGTGCAGCCCTGGTTATTATTATTTATTTACTATTTATTGAGAATCTCTATGGATTAAAGTCAAATGTGTATACCAGTCTGTGTTCTGTTGCCTGAGCCAAGTGTGCTGCTACATTACGATATATTATTATTGATTTACTATTTATTGAGAATCTCTATGGATTAAAGTCAAATGTATCCCAGTCTGTGTTCTGTTGCCGCACCGGATCTCCGCCAAATCCAGGATCATCATCCCCATGTTCGTTCCCGTCTGTATCTCTACCGCTACTTGAATACTGTGGCTCAAACGGGTATGGTTCCACCACGTTAGACTCGCCCGCATGATCCGATTCCACCGCATCCTCTTCAATAAAATCCTCCTCTTCTTGAAAGTGCACCGAGTCTATTGACGACTCACTGTCACTCGATTCTGTCTCCAGAGTCCGACATCAGCCATATAGGTGTATTATTCAACAAGTGTTCTACTCGTGACGTGTGTGACGTCACTTTTTCGCAGCGGTCGTGTCACATCGGAAGCGAGCATGGAAAGTTGTAATAAATCACGATTTATAAATACAGCGGGCATATTGTCCCATTATTAATAGTAGGCCTATATATTATCGAAATAAGAACAGTATTGTCCTTCATTTCGTAAACTCTTTAAACTGAAATGTTGCCAAAATAATGTTGGCAAAGGTCTCATTGATTATACTTCCTTTTATTTAGTTTGATGACTGTATTTACTAAATTTGTTGTGACATAGCATTAATGAATGTCATATGTTATCATTAAACCACCTTAGTTCCCCACTAAACGGGTATTCTATTGCTAAATATTGTATGTTCTAAATTGTTTCATGATTTCTCAAATCAAGGAACGATGGGGTATAAACGTCTATCAATTAAAGTAATATGAAAATTAAGAAGATGAGAACACAACATGTTCAGCTGTCAGTGTCTCAGCCTATCAGAGAGCTCAGTGACACAATAAATGATGCCACACGCCCGATGGTTTTATAGCAATGAGGGCAATGGTTAGATCCCAGGGGAACAGGTGGGGGACTGGGGGGGGTGATGGAGAGAGACTCACAGAGCTCTGTGTGAATCTGGGAAAGTGGTGACCCTGTAGAGAGCAGATCTGCTGCCTGGTGCTGGGATCAATGACTCTGACTGAGCACACGCGTATCTGTGGAGGTTGAAGCAGCTGTTTCCTGAAGTGTGCCAAATCCCTTTAGAGAATAATCTGCTGCTCGTTGGGTTCAGGATGATAATCATGCTAAACTCTGATCTCTTGAGTTTTCCCACACAATCTCTTTACAAAAGAAAATTAAGCCGTATTGTATATCAACATGCACATCGACATTTTGATTATCCACTTTTAACATTTGACCATTAAATCATTCCCTATATTTATATTAAAAAAATGTTTACACTGTACAATTCAAATAATGATCACAATATGTCAAACAAGCTTTATTAGGGCGTTTGCCGATATCTCACATTGTATGTCATTCAACATTTTTTAAATCCTGTATTGTTTATAGAAATTATATATTGAGGTAATAATTGATACTTGGATGTGGTCATATGTTGTCTGCAAAGACTGACCTGTGTCGTCTCTAAAATGTTCTGTTTCCCAGTGACTATTGTAACCCAGAAGACACATAGTTATATCGCAATTCCCCATAATTATGTAGTCTTACAATTAAACTAACTGACATAACTAATGCTGCACAACAGCATTGCCAGCCATTTTGTTATCATGGTAGAACAACTTAAAAACATTCATCTATGATATTTAAGTCATTAGGCTCACTAACAGAACCGTATTAGTGCAAAGGCTTTGCCAAGCAGTATGTATCATGTTGGAAAAACTTAACATAGATATTAATCTATGAAATTAAATACATTAGGAATTTAGCATTTCTGGGAGCCAGGGTGTCTTTAATCTCTTTCTATCAGGCACAGATCTATTGTCCCACAGGGCTCTGTGAGTGAGGTTCCTCTGGTTTCCCACACTCTGTCCTTTCACTGGAGGAACAATAGAAGTGTGCCTCATTATGCATCACTTTAAATACAATGTCTAATCTCTATAAAGTGGGTAGGTTTTCGTGTTAACCTTATACTTTTAAACATCAGCTTTTAAGAGTTATAGCCAAATTGTCTTGCTTTAAAAAATATTTTTGAATGTACTTTGTCTTTTTTATTTTAATAAGATTAGAATTAGATTACTTTATAAATCCCATTATTGCAAATACAGTAAATGACCTAATTTCACGAGAAGTCTGAATAAAATCACTTAAAATGTAGTGCATATAGATTATCAGTAAAGTGCTACAGTAAGTGAAGCCGCATCATGACGGTGCAGTCGATACCACTGTTGCTCATAGGAGGATCCTAGCTTTGAACCTGCTGGAGCTTTTATGTGGCACGTTTGATTATCCTCCTTGTACCTGGGCGAGCGATAAGACTTCCTCCCACATCTTAAAGACATGCAAGTTAGGTTAACAGGCGTCTCCAAATTACCGTTACGTAAAAATAACGTACCCCAGCAACCTCTAGGATAGAAGAAACATTCTACTCATCATAGTGAGGGCAGGTGAAAGGAAAATAACTCTAAAGAGCAACATATTGAACTGGAGTTGTTTGTTTATTCAACAAGGCACAATGAGCAACATGAAACATGACAGCTCCTACGAGAGGTGATGATACATCACAACAACAACAACTTGTAGATTTCTACAATACACCGTACTCACTGAGAGTAGAGGAATAACTGTCTTTATAAAAGACACACGAATACTTGACAGGAAAACATTCCCTGTGTGTTAACAAAGAAAATGTAGTAAAATCTAACCTTACAACAGGTCACATTGTTCTTAATAATCAATGATCAAATGTAAATGACATTGTCACAAAAAAATGGTGACAATGGAACATTAACCAAAACTTTTAATTGTAAAAGGATGAACATATTGCTCTTGAAACTGAACATGTTTCGATAATCACAGAAAGTGAGGTAAATTCCATCATGACAACTCATCCATAAGAATGACAATGAATAGATTTGATCAATTCAAAAATCCTCAATACCAATGAAGGGGTCAAAAAGATCTCCATGTACTAAGTTTTACACCACACATGACAAACAGTGAGACATAAAGGTATCACAGGAAAAGTGTGACATTAAGCAAACCTTTTAGAAAAAATAAACATTTGGATCTTTTAACAGATCACTTCTTAGTTATTCTTCTTAGTTAAATTCAATGACAATGTGTCCATAAAATAGGACACTACATTTGTTGATCACTATGATCAATAACAAAACAAAGGATACTAAATTCATCATTGATCTATGCCACCAAAACATGAAGTACAGTGAGACATAATAATAATTGCAGATGCAATCAGATTTGGTTCATATAACATGCACGAGAACGTTCTCTTTCTTAAATTGAAAGATATAGTTGCTGTAATTTCCTCAGGAAATGACATCTTGCATAAAGAAAATGAACAAAACCAACCTTCTGTACAAACAGAAGAACAAGTTCTTAGTATTTCAGAATTCAGAAGAATTCACTTCCAGTAACTTTTGACCAATATGGTCATCTCAGTTTGTCTGGTAGTAACTCCAGTCTGTAGGGGTCTACCACGGCCTCCAGGGGGCGCTGTTGACTGGACTCTTCTCTTTGGTGATGCTGGTCTGGACTGTGGAGCTCAGCAGAGAGAAGTCAGCCTCTCTCAGGTTCTTATCAGAGGAACACTGCATCTTGTTGACGTGGTTCAGCAGTCTTCTCTGCTTTTCATTCTGCTGCTGCAGTCGTCTCAGGACACAAACTGTCATCTCCAGGATGTCTGCTTTCTCCAGCTTGGAGTCTGGCTGCTGTTTGAGGAACTCTGGACCCAGGAGAGACTTGATCTGCTCAATGCTGCTGTTGATTCGCTCTCTGCGTAACTTCTCCACCAGAGGCTTTCTGAGCTGCAGAAAGAAAAAGAAAGTCATTAATAATCTTATTCTGGAGTTTAGTGGTAGCATGAACAAAGACAACGATTGAAGGACAATATTGAAATCTTCTTGAATCTTGAATTTACCTTGTGGGTCAGAGTGTGAGGCTCCTGAGAGTTGGTCATTGCTGCAGTGATTGTAGGTGCCAGGTCTGGATCTCTGTGCTGTAGAGGTCTCTGTCGAGAGAATCTGATCTCTGCTGGCTTCATCCCTCCTATTTATAGTCCCACATCTCCATATGAATGTGTGGGTCTGGGTCTCACTGCACTTTCTCACAGTCTCTCAACCAATCAGAGAGCGAGTTGGGACAATAATGGGTGCAGCACACTTAATGCTCTTATTGCCCCAAGGGACAATGGTTGATTTCAGGGGAACAGGTGGGGGACTGGGGGGACTGGGGGGGGGATGGAGAGAGACTCACAGAGCTCTGTGTGAATCTGGGAAAGTGGTGACCCTGTAGAGAGCAGATCTGATGATGGGATCAATGACTTTGACTGAGCACACGCTCATCATCTCATGAGGTAATAATATCTGAAATAGTACTGTATAAGTCACTCTTAAGATAACAAATAATAATTCATCAAATATGATTTATCTTTTTATATGTTTTGCTTCAACAGAAACGTAAAATATATTAGGTTAAATCACTTTAACAAAAGTTCATTTTCAAATGTATATTATATATTTCTCCGTAAAATATTGCTTCATCCAAATGCCATATTTTGTAAAAATGACGGTACTGGGATGATCATTTATGGCAAGTAAAATCAGTCAATTCCACACAATAATCATGCATCTGTCCAAGATGGGGTCTTTTGACACGTTGAGCTCAGTTTCCCACACGGACTCCCTGTATGGTCAATGATCCACAAAGGGACTCCTCTGATGGCTGTGTGTTGTTGAACCTGAGGGTGACATCACCAGCCATCTGGAGGGAAAGGACGCCATTGGCTGACTCGAAAGTTTTAAAACATTTGAATCTTTGACAAACAATCTATCTTTAAGTTAAAAAAAAAAACTATTTATCATGCTATATTGTCAGTTTCCAATCATTTTCATACATTTTTTTTAACATTCAGAAAACAATCTTATCTCACTTCTGACCATCATTTTTGATCAGAACTAGTTCTCTACACATGAGTGTGGGAGGTTTCCTGAAGTGTGCCAAATCCCTTTTGGATAATTACTTGGCTGCTGGTGGGATTGGTGGAAGTCATTCCACACTCAACTCTGTCCTCCAAAGCTTTCCCCCACTCTGTCCATTAGCAGAGAACTGACATGTGCCCCTCTACAAATGAACCTTTTGAGGATCCTTTTCCTCCACCAGTGTTTATCATCAACACTACTGGGTTGCTATCACTCAAAAATGTAATATCCTGATATGAAGTTCATTTTTTTTACCATTTAAGATCAGCTATAAGACAGGGCTGTGCATCTTCACTGGTCTCACTATTCGATTCGATTGGGATTATCCTGTCTTCGATTCGATATCCCGATGCATAACAATACGTTGCATCCTCAATTTTCTATCTTTACTGCACATGGCCTCTTTTTCATCAATCAATACATGCAGTAAGATAAATATGAACTCCCTTTTTATTATTTAGAAAGTGCATCAGGAATAAACAACATAAATGTCTTGACATTAAACTATAGACCAAAGTAAACCAAGTGTATAGGTCTAGCCTTCCTATATCTGGTGTGTGAAGTTGTTCCATCCTCAACAACTAAAAAACTAATGCTTCTGCAGTCTAGCTGCAGCTTCTAGCAACGGTCTTCTGTTAAAGAAAGGACACTGAATGTCCTGAATGTGGCATCACTAAACAGGACGTTAGTCCTGAACACAGCAGACAACAGGAGTATTTACAACAACATATGAAAACAAAAATAGTGCATGTGGGTGCACACTTATTCTCTGTCTTACTGTTACATAAATCGGTACCACTTTACAAATCAGACTAGCCTTATAAAAGGATTCATAAAGGGTTTATAATTAGGTTGTAAACACTTTAAATTAATCATTAAGAACCATTTATAAACCAGTCCTAACATACATCAACACAGGCCTCACTATTTGGGAAGATGACTAAGCCTTATATTGGCTACCTAGCTTACTTCGTCTTCTTCATCACCCAGCATCCTTGGTATCTGTTGTTCACTGAGTTGATTCCCCCCCCCCCCACCCCCTATCCATCTTGATGTTTCTTGGGCATCTCTTTACGACCATTTATTTATGAGTTACTAACATTTCTAATAAGGCTTAGCAGCACAGATACATGTGGGCTCACTATTTGGCTAAGCAACCGGTCACAGTCTCACCTGTTTATCTCATGTCTTATAAAAGCTTATTAAATGATTTATAAAGCGTTCACAACTTGATTAATAAAATAATTACTAACTATTTCGTAAACCCTTTATAAGGGTAGTCTTATTGTAAAGTAGTACCCATTAATCCCATGATTGTAGGAGACTAAGTTAGCTTCATCATATCTCAATCAGTGATTAAGTGAATAATAAAGTTTCATCAGCCTGTCACTCATTGTTTTCAGGAGGGGGCGGGGTTTTGGAGCAGCAGAGAGGAGACGGTGATCCCGGAAGCTTTCCTCCTGCCTTCACAAACTTTACACACGTATTTATCAACTGAAAATAGCAAGAGGACATAACTCTGCAATCCAAGACTTGATTAAATCCACCAAAAACCTGACATGACGACAACGAGTGTTTTTTGAAAAACATAAATCGATGTGTGTCTCTGAGCCGCAGCGACACAGCCTGATTCAGAGTGGGTCATTCTGCTGTTGGTTCTGGACTGGAGTCGCTGTGCCGCTGTCACTTCTGTTCCCTGATCTCTGCGTCACCAACCGATTTGATATTCGTGTGACAGAAAAAGAAAAAATACGTTATTGTCCAGCCGCGGCCGGAAGATCAGGAAGCAACGTTACTATGCTATAATTGATTATGTTCCTTCATCGATGCAGAATCGTCCACGTCCGCACCACGATGCCCTCGTAGAAACGATTAATTTCAACAACCTCTATAAGACAGCAATGGTGATGACTATGCAGTCCAGGAGTGTCTTTTTAGCATGTTGGTCTTGCAATAAGGTTGTCCAGTGTTTAGTTGTTCAGTAATTCTATGTTTAGGTTTGTTAGCCATCAACATTCATTTATGGCTTAGACCCTTTCTAAATGCAGTATTCTGTATGAACAAGGCTGTTAGCATTTGAAGTATATTGCAGTAAGTTAATTTTATTATCAACTATCTACTGTTTAAAACCAGAGTGTCATGGTGTTATAACTTTAAGAAAACCATGAGTGAAATCGAACAATTGTGATTAACAAAACCTTATTAGACTGTCCTAAAAGTTTGGCTCACTTAAGTTAACATTTAAACATTCACAAATGTACTAGGTCTGCTGATTACTATCAGAGAAGAAGTTTACAACCGAGATGTGACTCAAAACAAGTTTTTAATTTCCTACAGCAAGAGTGTCTTTAATCTGTCCCTTCAGGAAAAGGTCTGGATCTTTTTGTCCCACAGGGCTCTGTGAGTGAGGTTCCTCTGGTTTCCCACACTCTGTCCTTTCACTGGAGGAACAAAAGAAGTGTGCCTCATTATGCATAACTTTAGATACAATGTATGACCTTTGAAAAAGTGAGAAATGCCCTACTAGGGCATTGTGTTCCAAGAATGCAGGGTTGTTGGTTGTTCCTAGAGTCTCTAAAAGTACAATGGGAGCCAGAGCCTTTTCTTATCAAGCTCCACATTTGTGGAAATCAGCTTCCAGTTTGTGTTCGGCGCGGCAGACACCCTATCCGTTTTTAAGAGTGCGCTTAAGACCTTCCTTTTTGATAAAGCTTATAGTTAGGGCTGATTAGATTCAGCCCCTAGTTTGCTGATATAGGCTTAGTTTGTCGGGGGACATCTTACTTCTTCCTTCTCTCTGTCTATACCTGTTGTACTCTCATGTTCCGATTAAACCCAGCTTCCCCAAATTTTCTTTCTTATTTTGGTGTCTATATACGCTGGATCCGGAGTCATGGATGATCCTGCGGTCCTGTGTCCTGGATCGCGAGCCCTGGATCTTGAGTCGTGGCTGTGGTCCTGGATCATAGGTCCTGGATGGATATCCTCGTGGATTCATCTTCCTATTATACACACATGCATTTCCAAACATTTGGACTACCTATGTTGCAAATGTATTATCTTTTCAATTTACACACGGCATCTATTGCACGTCTGTCCGTCCTGGGAGAGGGATCCCTCCTCTGTTGCTCTCCCTGAGCTTTCTCCCATTTTTCCCTTTAAAACTGTGGGTTTTCTTCAGAAGTTTTTCCTTGTACGATGTGAGGGTCTAAGGACAGAGGGTCTAAGGACAGAGGGTCTAAGGACAGAGGGTGTCGTATTGTCATACTGATATTCTGTACAAACTGTGAAGTCCACTGAGACAAATGTAACATTTGTGATATTGGGCTATATAAATTGATTGATTGATTGAAATGGTTAACTTTGAAGTTTCCACATTAAAACACCTGGAACTGAAAACAATCAACCGTGTTTGTGAAATGGACTTTTAGTTTTCTTAGTTTGATAACTTAAAGGTGGGTTATGTAATTTTGGATCAACCATCTCGAGTGCTCTAGAATTTGAAAGTACACAACCGGAAAAAATCTGCCCCTTCCTTCAGACCTCCTCACAGAGCCCCTCCTCCAACACACACGAATGCGCACATGACCAATGAGGGCACCAGATACGTTTGTGCACAGATGGATGGCTGACAGGCAGGTAGGCCATCCAATTACTTTAGCTGGGCCGGCTAAAATGATTGGTCGTGCTTTTTACAGCGCTACGGCTTCCAGATGACATTTTTTTATGTATTTATTGTCAAAGCACTTAAGATATTCATTGCTATCGGGACGTTAAGAGCATTCCATGGAATATAACAAGTGTTTTGGAAATAAATGACATACCCCACCTTTAACTGATTCCATAAAGAGTGATGTACATTGATGACTCTTCGTCAAAGTTCTTAATTGAACCACTTTAGTTTCACATTAAACAGGTATGTTATGAATAAACAATTAACTGTGTTTGCTGAACTGTATGATGATTGGAAAAGGTATGAATAGTAATAGGGATAGTGGTGGTCAGTGATTCTCAAACTTTTTTCAATAATGTTCCCCCTTTGAAAAAAGATTCAGCCAAGTTCCCCCTGATCAGCGCAACAACTATTTGTTAGGGAAGAAATGCCTATATAAAGAGGTACAGCACAGTGCTGCACCATCGGTGTCTGATTTATTAAAACAACCTTGTAACTGAGAAACACTTCAATGCTGCATTTCAAATGTTTACAATCCATCACTAAATTCATGGCAAACCAATTTTAACATCATGAAATACACTAAGACGACATTAGTTGCATTGAACTGATCTTTTTGATAAGTTGTATTTAGAATTTAGTGAAACATGGGCTTGTGCTTCACTGAGGATCTTTGTTATTCTCAGTGACAGGAAGGCCACTGCAGTTAATACACTTCGTGTTTTGAAATATGTTTAACTCTGTTAATATAAAACCCACACTGTTTTTTTTTGTTTTGTTTTTTTCATTAACATAAAATAAATCTCACGTACCCCCTGCAGTACTCCAACGTACCCTTAGGGGTCCGCGTACCCCCATTTGAGAACCACTGGGTGGATAGTGAGGTGGGCTGAAGGTTGTGAGTTCAAATCCCGCCAGGAACACCACCACTAGTGTGCCCTTGAGTAAGGCACTTACTGTAGTCCTTAGTTACTCCGGGGAGAATGTCCCTGTAATTGTAAGTCGCTTTGGATAAAAGCGTCAGCTAAATGTAATGTAATGATGATGGAGACTTCTATCAACTAATGTAACATACAAATTAAGAAGATGAGTACACAACATTATCAGCTGGCAGTGTTCCATCTAGAGGTGATGATACATCACAACAACAACTTGTAGATTACAAGACACTGTACTCACAGAGAGTAGACTGTCTTTATAAAAGACACACAATTTACATTTGAGAGACCAGTTATCCACGGTTGGTTACCAAAATAATCAATACGTTGTGCTTAATAATCAATACAATAAATTGATTCTTTACATGTAAGAATTCCATTGTCTTTATAAAACGGGGACATATATCAAACCTTTTAATTAATAGGATAAACATATTGATCTCAAAGCAGATAATTATTCAATAATCGATCACATGAAGTGAGTGAAAGTCCATTATGGCATCATTTCCATGAAAAGGGCGGTTACGATTTTGATCCAAATAATCAATATTAATCAGGACATATAAACTGTACTTGATATTCAACACACATGGCGTGCACTAAATGAATACAAGTATCTCAGGAAAATTGGGACAATATTTAAAAACTTTTTGAAACAGAAATGACAATGGCCCTTTCTCATTTCTCTAATTCCCCTCCTCAACTCCTATCCTCGTGTCTTAGTCCCGCCCACAGGATATACGAGCGGAGGAGTCAAGGAGAGGAACCGAGGAGAGAGGAGGGGAAGCAGCAGGCGGTTAGAGAAATGAGAAATCCTCTCCTCTGAGCGGTCATTTTAAAGAGACATCCGTTAATGATGACAGGAGGCACAGCAGCCCTCTGTCTGATGGACAGATGAGTTCATGATGACTTATATATTGACTTTTAATTCATTCACCGTGTGGTATAATGAGACAATAACAGGCTACAGATGCGGGCATACACACACACATATAGTTATATAAATATATACAATTTCAGAATCAAACAAGTATGAGAGCACTCTCATAATAACACTATCAGAGACTGGATATCCCCCCCCCCCCTCTCTCTGGTCGCTAGAATGAGGAAATTAAATTACAGGCCAAACGTTTTATTTACAAGTAGCCAAAGTAAGCATAGGACACCAAACCAACTGAGACCTGTCTGTCCGCCGCATCTACACACACTGTACAACACGCACCTACACACTGTACAACACGCACCTACACACTGTACAACACGCACCTACACACTGTACAACACGCACCTACACACTGTACAACACGCACCTACACACTGTACAACACGCACCTACACACTGTACAACACGCACCTACACACTGTACAACACGCACCTACACACTGTACAACACGCACCTACACACTGTACAACACGCACCTACACACTGTACAACATGCACCTACACACTGTACAACATGCACCTACAGCTCCTAAAACATATAATATATATCAGGATACAGCCGTTGTGTATTACGCACTAAATGGTTTTAGACAAATATCGACTCTTTGTTTGTAGATACTGATCTACTAAGCTAAAGCATTACTGAGTGATATATATTATACACACTGTTCTGCTTTCTACACGGAGCTCACAGCTGTTCTCTCTGTAAACATCGCGTCGCGATGAAAGCAGTTAATAAAATAATATCCAGGGGATGCATGCAGAGCTGTCATTGGCTGAGATATGTCCGGCCGTGCGACCATAGACTGTATATATAAATGGACGTAGTGTCCGTGACGTCACCCATAGGATTCTGCAGAGTTGCCGTGAAGCCCTTAGTAGGCGGAGTCGGCCACTAACGGCTCGACTGTGACGTCAGAGTCTAATCCCGCCTGCTCCAAATAAGGGCAAAGAGGCGGAGCCGAGGCGGGACCTGCTGCCTCCGAACTGGAAGTAAACAGAGCTAGCTCAGGCTAAGAAGCTAAGCTAACATGAAATACATGTATACCAAGTTACTGCTAACAGTGTAGTTCCCCTATATAAACGTTACATTCATAATCAAATGAGACAATCTGCAAGAGAATTAGCTATATTTTGTTATTCTTAATGCTTGTCATTCACACGTTGAGAAAAGACGGACTCCACCGCCCGGAGCTAACGGAGCCGCAGTGGGCTAGCTCCGGGACGCCGGCTGGAGCTAGCCCCCTGCGGCTCCGTTAGCTCCGGCGGCCACCACTGGGATAATTGGGTCCCCTATTAACATTTGCTCCCGTTTAGCATTATGGGCATCATAGCCATAGACTATAAAAGTCTTACCCAAGGCTGAATCATAAACTAAAATGTATATGTATGCACAAAGGGTTACGTCCTTAGCTGGCTAATAAGTAACAAGCTAAGCTACCAAGCACACAAACACCTGCGAACGGGGTTAACATGTATAATATTGTCATTTTAGACTTCTTGGAAGTTCTGTTAGTACATTCAAGCGCACAGCGCGACATTTTAATTGTCTGGTATTTGTAACAATATTCCCTAAAAGGCACAATCACCACGAACACGGCTAAAGCTAAAGGGTCAAGTACAGTACTATGACTAACTAACGTTGTAGCCTCTATGGTTGTAGCCTAGCAGAGTGGACAAGTTGCTGTTAGCTGACAGTGAGGCATGTACGTGTCCATCAAAGTGACCACGCACTAATTTATGCAAAAACGTTAAGACCTAATATAAATCAAAGGGTCGTGTTAGAAAACAATTCACTCACAGATTCATAATCATGAAGGTGGAATCTAACTATATCGATAATAATATTTATTGCATCCATGGGTAGAAACATGTTTTTTTCTGCTGTAAAGTTGGGCATTTTAACATGGGGGTCTATGGAAATTGCTCCTTTCTGCAGCCAGTCCCTAGCGGCCCATGTATGAACTGCAGTGTGTGGCACTTCCGTATTGGCGTCCCGGCTGTTACCCAGAGTTTGCCGCTTGGTCACGACTCTTTTAAACATCACTGTTGTCGGAAATACATCCGCGGAGGATCCGCGGACTGGCGCGGAGGACCCATCAGTGTATCCTCGATTATAGCTCCTCGAGAGAGCCTCCTCGATGCTCGATCCTCAGACCTCGAAGTGCATTTCGAGAAATGAGATGTCCATCAACATGGCGTGCTGAAATCCATTTCCGGGTCACTACCGGAGGACCGAGGAGTCTAGGAGGGGTAATTAGTGAAATGAGAAAGGGCCATTGTCGCTTCAAAAAGATAAAGAATCTTATTACATTTGTTTATAAAATGAATTCAACTTTCTGTGAAATAGAATTACAACATTTTTGAAAGTAATGTGATGAACATTAATGGTAACTTCTAATAAACCACCCCGATTATCATGCAGCTGTCCAGATGTGGTCTTTTGACACGTGCCTTGTAGTCAGCCTGAGTAGCACGTTGAGCTCAGTTTCCCACACTGACTCCCTGTGTGGTCAATGATCCACAAAGGGACTCCTCTGACAGATGCTGGCTGTGGGTTGTTACAGAAACTCAGGGTGACATCACCAGACTTGTACGTTTTAAACATTTGAATTTTTGACAAACAATCTATATTTAAGTTTACGAAAAACCTATTCAATCATATATTGTCAGTTTCCAATCATTGTCATACATTTTGAATATTGAGAAAAAAATCGTATCTCACTTCTGACCATCAATTTGATCAAAATTGGGCTCGACACATGAGTTTTGGGAAGTTTCCTGGAGGGCAGCTGTTTCCTGAAGTGTGCCAAATCCCTTTGGAGAATTACTTGGCTGCTGGCGGGATTGGTGGAAGTCATTCACACTCAACTCTGTCCTCGTATTGATTGACAAAACCTTTCCTAGAATGTCCTAAAACGTTTGCTCACATAAATGGTAAATGGACTGTACTTATATAGCGCTTTATCCAGTCTTTAAGACCCCTCAAAGCGCTTTACATACTACATGTCATTCACCCATTCACACCCATTCATACAGAGCAGTGTATGTTACTCTAGGAACTAACATTCACACACATGCACACACCGTTGGCCATGCCATCGGGAGCAACTCAGGGTTAAGTATCTTGCCCAAGGATACATCGACATGTTGACTGCATGGGCTGGGATCGAACCCACAACCTTCTGGTTGAAAGACGACCGCACTCCCTCACAGCCACAGTCGCCCACATAAGTTAATATTTAAGTATTTAAAAAAGTAGCTGATTAGAAGAACAGTAACAACAAAGTAGTTCCTCAAAACAAGTTTACATTTTAGCAGCCAGCATCTCTTTGAATCTCTGTCCCTTCAGGGCACAGATCTTTTGTCCCACAGGGCTCTGTGAGTGAGGTTCCTCTGGTTTCCCACACTCTGTCCTTTCACTGAGGAACAATAGAAGTGTATATCGTTATATATCACTTTAGATACAATGTATGATGTACTAAAGAGAGACATGGTTAACGTTAAAGTGTCCACATCAAAACACCTGAAACATCAAAACAGTTGCAAAGAAAATGTGTGGAAAATGACTGTTTGTTATTTAGTTGAATGACTTAGCTGTGTCCATATAGAGTAATATTCATTGAGGACACTTGGTGAAAGGTTTGAATGGTACCACATTAGTTTTTGCATTAAACAGGTAGGTTATGGATCAAAATAATATCTGTGTTTGCTGAAATGTATGATGATTAGAAAAGGTAGGAATGATGATGGAGACTTCTATCACTCATTTAAAGTTAAGAACCTCAGAACAACAAAATGTTCAACTGGAGTTGTTTGTTTATTCAACAAGGCACAATGAACAACATAAGCATGACGGCTCCATCTAAAGGTGATGATACATCACAACAACAAGTGTAGATTTCTACAAGACACTTACTCACACAGAGTAGACGAACAACTGTCTTTATAAAAGACTCACCATTTTTGAGGGAACAGTAAAACATTCACTGTTGGTTAACAAACATTTGTTGTAAAAAGTGACCTTACAACGTTTTAATAATCAATAAATCAATTGATTTTTTAAACGTAAATGACATTGTCAGTGTAAAACTGTGACAATGTTACATTTAACAAAGAATAACATATTGATCTTAAAACAGAACAATTGTCAGTTATCACAGAAAGTGAGGGAAGGTCCAAATATGTCCATAAAAAGGACAATTAATATCTTTGACCAATCAAAGAGATACAAAAACAATTCTCCATGTAGTTAGTATATTGGACAACACACAACGTGTATTGAGACATAAAAGTATCACAGGAAAAGTGTGACATTTAAGAAAAACCTTTGGGAAAACAAGGATAAACAATTCATCTTTCAACAGATCAGGTCTGAGTTATCAGAGAAATTAAGTCAATTAAGTCTACGTCCTAAAAATGGACAGGAAGTCTTTGTTCACTATGATCAATAACAATCAAAAGATACTGAATGCATTCAACTATATACGACCAATACTTGAAGTACAGTGAGGTATATCAATGTCTGTTGCATTCAGATTTGTTCATGCAACATGCATGACAAGATATTCTCTTTCTTAACTTGAAATATGTTTAAAAAAAGAACAGTTAAAGTTTCTGATCAAAATGATCAACAACAATTAGAGGATTACAAATGTAACCGCAGCAGTGTAGTCTACCAATACATGAAGTACAGTGTATTATAATTGCAAAATGAAATCAGATTTGTTCATGCAACATGCATGACAAGATGTTCTCTTTCTTAAATTGAAAGATATAGTTGCTGTCATTTCCTCAGGAAATGTCATCTTGCATAAAGAAAATGAACAAAACCAACCGTCTGTACAAACAGAAGAACAAGTTCTTAGTATTTCAGAATTCAGAAGAATTCACTTCCAGTAACTTTTGACCAATATGGTCATCTCAGTTTGTCTGGTAGTAACTCCAGTCTGTAGGGGTCTACCACGGCCTCCAGGGGGCGCTGTTGACTGGACTCTTCTCTTTGGTGATGCTGGTCTGGACTGTGGAGCTCAGCAGAGAGAAGTCAGCCTCTCTCAGGTTCTTATCAGAGGAACACTGCATCTTGTTGACGTGGTTCAGCAGTCTTCTCTGCTTTTCATTCTGCTGCTGCAGTCGTCTCAGGACACAAACTGTCATCTCCAGGATGTCTGCTTTCTCCAGCTTGGAGTCTGGCTGCTGTTTGAGGAACTCTGGACCCAGGAGAGACTTGATCTGCTCAATGCTGCTGTTGATTCGCTCTCTGCGTAACTTCTCCACCAGAGGCTTTTTGAGCTGCAGAAAGAAAAAGAAAGTCATTAATAATCTTATTCTGGAGTTTAGTGGTAGCATGAACAAAGACAACGATTGAAGGACACTATTGAAATCTTCTTGAATCTTGAATTTACCTTGTGGGTCAGAGTGTGAGGCTCCTGAGAGTTGGTCATTGCTGCAGTGATTGTAGGTGCCAGGTCTGGATCTCTGTGCTGTAGAGGTCTCTGTAGAGAGAATCTGATCTCTGCTGGCTTCATCCCTCCTATTTATAGTCCCACATCTCCATATGAATGTGTGGGTCTGGGTCTGACTGCACTTTCTCACAGTCTCAGCCAATCACAAAGCTTGGTGACACAATAAATGATGCCACACGCCTGATGGTTTTATTGAAATTAGGGCAATGGTTAGATCCCAGGGGAACAGGTGGGGGACTGGGGGGGTGATGGAGAGAGACTCACAGAGCTCTGTGTGAATCTGGGAAAGTGGTGACCCTGTAGAGAGCAGATCTGCTGCCTGATGCTGGGATCAATGACTTTGACTGAGCACACGCTCATCATCTCATCACACACGTTTGATACCGACATTGAATTGCTGGATAAAAAGCACTGTGTAACTTACATTTAACTACAAAAGTTATTCAGATAAATATATATTTCCTTCAAATGTTATTAGCCTTTTATGTTTTTTAGTTTAGTTTTTATTCTTAATTAAATCAGATAGAATCCTTATTAAAAACAATCACCCTATATTTCTACAACTTTGAAAATAAATCAAAAATGTATCTTATAAATGTTATTCTTACATGCGATGAAAAATATTCACATTTCCATTCTATATTCAAATGTTAAGGACAACTGACATGCTTCTCTCCAGACGTAGCACACTCTCTTGACTTGTGTGGGTAGAAAGTTGGTCTCAGTTTCCCACACTGACTCTGAATGCTGTGGTCAGTGAACAACAAAAGGACTTTGAATGGAGCCTTTGTGACTGATACTGGACGTGTGTGGTGGTAGAAACAGATCCGGTCGTCACCCACCATCTGGAGGGAAACCACACCATTGGCTGGCTTTTTAATGATTAGTCCACTACATTTATTTCTAAAATTATTTAGACAATTTGTATTATTCATTGGAAAATGTAGACCATCATTTCAGAAATGTTTTTATCATTAGCAACTTGTTCAGGAGTTCTGCTTTTTAGATGAGTGTGGGAGGTTGAAGCAGCTGTTTCCTGAAGTGTGCCAAATCCCTTTAGAGAATAATGTGCTGCTCGTGGGCTTTAGGTCGATAATCATGCTAAACTGTGATCTCCTGAGAGTTCCCACACTCTGTCTATTAACACAAATGATTCTGTTTGACCAAAACCACACCGATGGATTGTCCATTTTACGCTTGGACCATTAGATCATTCCTTATCTTTATACTAATTCACCTTACTTTGTTCAACTCAAACATAAATATGTCCATTCGTATACAATCTCAAAAGTGTAGGTGTTGTAAACCTTGGCGGATATCACATACCATCAGTCATTCATAATAAAATAGTCCTGTATCGTTCATGTAAACCATAAACCCTGAGGTCAACATCTGATACTTGGCTGTGGTCATCATTTGTCTAAAAAACAGCGACCTGTTGGTAATCAAAGTAAACAATGTTCTGTTTTCCAGTGACTTGTAATCGGTTGCAAAGCAGCACAACATAGTCCTCCTGAGACAAGACCAATAAGTTGTTCTTTAAATTCTCAAAAACAATCTAGTTTTACAAGTAGGCTCACTAACAGACTCTTATACGGTACAAAAGGCTTTGTCAAGCAGTTTTTATCGTGGGAGGAAAAACTTGACTTAGATATTAATCAATGATCTGAAACAGATTAAGAATTGAGCACTTCTGGGATCCAGAGTGTTCTGAATCTGTCTCTATAGGGCACAGATCTTTTGTCCCACAGGGCTCTGTGAGTGAGGGTCCTCTGGTTTCCCACACGCTGTCCTTTCACTGGAGGAACAAAAGAAGTGTGTCTCATTATGCATCACATCAGATGCAATGTCTTCTGTCTCTGAAGTAGAAACGTTTTCATTTACATTAAACAACCACACTTTACAGTTAATACAAAAACGTTCTTTCCGCCAATAATATTTAAAATATTCATTGTCTCATTCAGTTGATGACTTTAGCAAAAACGGACCTAACTTCATGAATAATCTGAGTGGAACCAGCTGGAAATGTACCGGTATGGTGCAGCAGTTCTGTAACTCAGTGAAAGGGTTCTAGGTCTGAACCTAATGAAACTTTGATTTGAAGAGATGTTTTGTTCTCCCTGCAGGTTCATGAGTTTCCTCAAAGGTCTCTGTCTTCCTCCCCCAGCTCGAAGACATTGCAGTCTAATTTAAACAAGCAACTCTAAATTACCCAAATGTGTTAATAGTTACCAACCCCAGCGACATCTATGCAAAGTGGTTATAAGTGATGGATGGATTGTGTGTTAAGCTTAGACAAATACTGCGTCTTACAATGGGTGGATGGTTTAGAGAAGTCTTATTTAATTCAATAAAACTCAAGTTTCTATCATAACAAGGGCAAGTGTAAGGAAAAACTAATATAGAACAACATTTTCAGCTGGCAATTTTTTGTTTATTCAAAAAGCACAATGAGCAAAAATAAATCATGAATGCTGCATCTAGAGGTGATGATACATCACAACAACAACAACAACTTGTAGATTTCCTACAAGACACTGTACCCACAAAGAGTAGAGGAACAACTGTCTTTACAAAAGACACACAATTTACACTTTTTGAGGGAATATTAAAACATTCACTGTTAGTTAAAAAACATGTTTTTATAAAAACTGACCGTCCAACTGGTTTTTAATGACTGTCAGTGTAAAACTGTGACAATGTTACATTTAACAAAGAATAACATATTGATCTTAAAACAGAACAATTGTCAATTATCACAGAAAGTGAGGGAAGGTCCAAATATGTCCATAAAAAGGACAATTAATATCTGTGACCAATCAAAGAGATATAAAAAACCATTCTCCATGTAGTTAGTATATTGGCAACACACAACGTGTATTGAGACATAAAAGTATCACAGGAAAAGTGTGACATTTAAGAAAACCTTTGAAAACAAGGATAAACAATTCAATCTTTCAACAGATCAGGTCTGAGTTATCAGAGAATTAAGTCAATTATGACTACGTCCTAAAAATGAACAGGAAGTCTTTGTTCACTATGATCAATAACAATCAAAAGATACTGAATGCATTCAACTATATACGACCAATACTTGAAGTACAGTGAGGTATATCAATGTCTGTTGCATTCAGATTTGTTCATGCAACATGCATGACAAATATTCTCTTTCTTAACTTGAAATATGTTTAAAAAGAACAGTTTAAAGTTTCTGATCAAAATGATCAACAACAATTAGAGGATTACAAATGTAACCGCAGCAGTGTAGTCTACCAATACATGAAGTACAGTGTATTATAATTGCAAATGAAATCAGATTTGTTCATGCAACATGCATGACAAGATGTTCTCTTTCTTAAATTGAAAGATATAGTTGCTGTCATTTCCTCAGGAAATGTCATCTTGCATAAAGAAAATGAACAAAACCAACCGTCTGTACAAACAGAAGAACAGTTCTTAGTATTTCAGAATTCAGAAGAATTCACTTCCAGTAACCTTTGACCAATATGGTCATCTCAGTTTGTCTGGTAGTAACTCCAGTCTGTAGGGTCTACCACGGCCTCCAGGGGGCGCTGTTGACTGGACTCTTCTCTTTGGTGATGCTGGTCTGGACTGTGGAGCTCAGCAGAGAGAAGTCAGCCTCTCTCAGGTTCTTATCAGAGGAACACTGCATCTTGTTGACGTGGTTCAGCAGTCTTCTCTGCTTTTCATTCTGCTGCTGCAGTCGTCTCAGGACACAAACTGTCATCTCCAGGATGTCTGCTTTCTCCAGCTTGGAGTCTGGCTGCTGTTTGAGGAACTCTGGACCCAGGAGAGACTTGATCTGCTCAATGCTGCTGTTGATTCGCTCTCTGCGTAACTTCTCCACCAGAGGCTTTTTGAGCTGCAGAAAGAAAAAGAAAGTCATTAATAATCTTATTCTGGAGTTTAGTGGTAGCATGAACAAAGACAACGATTGAAGGACACTATTGAAATCTTCTTGAATCTTGAATTTACCTTGTGGGTCAGAGTGTGAGGCTCCTGAGAGTTGGTCATTGCTGCAGTGATTGTAGGTGCCAGGTCTGGATCTCTGTGCTGTAGAGGTCTCTGTAGAGAGAATCTGATCTCTGCTGGCTTCATCCCTCCTATTTATAGTCTCACATCTCCATATGAATGTGTGGGTCTGGGTCTGACTGCACTTTCTCACAGTCTCAGCCAATCACAAAGCTTGGTGACACAATAAATGATGCCACACGCCTGATGGTTTTATTGAAATTAGGGCAATGGTTAGATCCAGGGGAACAGGTGGGGGACTGGGGGGGATGGAGAGAGACTCACAGAGCTCTGTGTGAATCTGGGAAAGTGGTGACCCTGTAGAGAGCAGATCTGCTGCCTGATGCTGGGATCAATGACTTTGACTGAGCACACGCTCATCATCTCATCACACACGTTTGATACCGACATTGAATTGCTGGATAAAAAGCACTGTGTAACTTACATTTAACTACAAAAGTTATTCAGATAAATATATATTTCCTTCAAATGTTATTAGCCTTTTATGTTTTTTAGTTTAGTTTTTTATTCTTAATTAAATCAGATAGAATCCTTATTAAAAACAATCACCCTATATTTCTACAACTTTGAAAATAAATCAAAAATGTATCTTATAAATGTTATTCTTACATGCGATGAAAAATATTCACATTTCCATTCTATATTCAAATGTTAAGGACAACTGACATGCTTCTCTCCAGACGTAGCACACTCTCTTGACTTGTGTGGGTAGAAAGTTGGTCTCAGTTTCCCACACTGACTCTGAATGCTGTGGTCAGTGAACAACAAAAGGACTTTGAATGGAGCCTTTGTGACTGATACTGGACGTGTGTGGTGGTAGAAACAGATCCGGTCGTCACCCACCATCTGGAGGGAAACCACACCATTGGCTGGCTTTTTAATGATTAGTCCACTACATTTATTTCTAAATTATTTAGACAATTTGTATTATTCATTGGAAAATGTAGACCATCATTTCAGAAATGTTTTTATCATTAGCAACTTGTTCAGGAGTTCTGCTTTTTAGATGAGTGTGGGAGGTTGAAGCAGCTGTTTCCTGAAGTGTGCCAAATCCCTTTAGAGAATAATGTGCTGCTCGTGGGCTTTAGGTCGATAATCATGCTAAACTGTGATCTCCTGAGAGTTCCCACACTCTGTCTATTAACACAAATGATTCTGTTTGACCAAAACCACACCGATGGATTGTCCATTTTACGCTTGGACCATTAGATCATTCCTTATCTTTATACTAATTCACCTTACTTTGTTCAACTCAAACATAAATATGTCCATTCGTATACAATCTCAAAAGTGTAGGTGTTGTAAACCTTGGCGGATATCACATACCATCAGTCATTCATAATAAAATAGTCCTGTATCGTTCATGTAAACCATAAACCCTGAGGTCAACATCTGATACTTGGCTGTGGTCATCATTTGTCTAAAAAACAGCGACCTGTTGGTAATCAAAGTAAACAATGTTCTGTTTTCCAGTGACTTGTAATCGGTTGCAAAGCAGCACAACATAGTCCTCCTGAGACAAGACCAATAAGTTGTTCTTTAAATTCTCAAAAACAATCTAGTTTTACAAGTAGGCTCACTAACAGACTCTTATACGGTACAAAAGGCTTTGTCAAGCAGTTTTTATCGTGGGAGGAAAAACTTGACTTAGATATTAATCAATGATCTGAAACAGATTAAGAATTGAGCACTTCTGGGATCCAGAGTGTTCTGAATCTGTCTCTATAGGGCACAGATCTTTTGTCCCACAGGGCTCTGTGAGTGAGGGTCCTCTGGTTTCCCACACGCTGTCCTTTCACTGGAGGAACAAAAGAAGTGTGTCTCATTATGCATCACATCAGATGCAATGTCTTCTGTCTCTGAAGTAGAAACGTTTTCATTTACATTAAACAACCACACTTTACAGTTAATACAAAAACGTTCTTTCCGCCAATAATATTTAAAAATATTCATTGTCTCATTCAGTTGATGACTTTAGCAAAAACGGACCTAACTTCATGAATAATCTGAGTGGAACCAGCTGGAAATGTACCGGTATGGTGCAGCAGTTCTGTAACTCAGTGAAAGGGTTCTAGGTCTGAACCTAATGAAACTTTGATTTGAAGAGATGTTTTGTTCTCCCTGCAGGTTCATGAGTTTCCTCAAAGGTCTCTGTCTTCCTCCCCCAGCTCGAAGACATTGCAGTCTAATTTAACAAGCAACTCTAAATTACCCAAATGTGTTAATAGTTACCAACCCAGCGACATCTATGCAAAGTGGTTATAAGTGATGGATGGATTGTGTGTTAAGCTTAGACAAATACTGCGTCTTACAATGGGTGGATGGTTATAGAGAAGTCTTATTTAATTCAATAAAACTCAAGTTTCTATCATAACAAGGGCAAGTGTAAGGAAAAACTAAATAGAGAACAACATTTTCAGCTGGCAATTTTTGTTTATTCAAAAAGCACAATGAGCAAAAATAAATCATGAATGCTGCATCTAGAGGTGATGATACATCACAACAACAACAACAACTTGTAGATTTCTACAAGACACTGTACCCACAAAGAGTAGAGGAACAACTGTCTTTACAAAAACACACAATTTACACTTTTTGAGGGAATATTAAAACATTCACTGTTAGTTAAAAAACATGTTTTTATAAAAACTGACCGTCCAACTGGTTTTTAATGACTGTCAGTGTAAAACTGTGACAATGTTACATTTAACAAAGAATAACATATTGATCTTAAAACAGAACAATTGTCAATTATCACAGAAAGTGAGGGAAGGTCCAAATATGTCCATAAAAAGGACAATTAATATCTGTGACCAATCAAAGAGATATAAAAACAATTCTCCATGTAGTTAGTATATTGGACAACACACAACGTGTATTGAGACATAAAAGTATCACAGGAAAAGTGTGACATTTAAGAAAACCTTTGGAAAACAAGGATAAACAATTCAATCTTTCAACAGATCAGGTCTGAGTTATCAGAGAAATTAAGTCAATTATGACTACGTCCTAAAAATGAACAGGAAGTCTTTGTTCACTATGATCAATAACAATCAAAAGATACTGAATGCATTCAACTATATACGACCAATACTTGAAGTACAGTGAGGTATATCAATGTCTGTTGCATTCAGATTTGTTCATGCAACATGCATGACAAAATGTTCTCTTTCTTAACTTGAAATATGTTTAAAAAAAGAACAGTTAAAGTTTCTGATCAAAATGATCAACAACAATTAGAAGATTACAAATGTAACCGCAGCAGTGTAGTCTACCAATACATGAAGTACAGTGTATTATAATTGCAAATGAAATCAGATTTAGTTCATGCAACATGTATGACAAGATGTTCTCTTTCTTAAAATGAAAGACATAGTTGCTTTGATTTCCTCAGGAAATGTAATCTTAATAAGGAAAACCAACAAAACCAACCGTCTGTACAAACAGAAGAACAAGTTCTTAGTATTTCAGAATTCAGAAGAATTCACTTCCAGTAACTTTTGACCAATATGGTCATCTCAGTTTGTCTGGTAGTAACTCCAGTCTGTAGGGGTCTACCACGGCCTCCAGGGGGCGCTGTTGACTGGACTCTTCTCTTTGGTGATGCTGGTCTGGACTGTGGAGCTCAGCAGAGAGAAGTCAGCCTCTCTCAGGTTCTTATCAGAGGAACACTGCATCTTGTTGACGTGGTTCAGCAGTCTTCTCTGCTTTTCATTCTGCTGCTGCAGTCGTCTCAGGACACAAACTGTCATCTCCAGGATGTCTGCTTTCTCCAGCTTGGAGTCTGGCTGCTGTTTGAGGAACTCTGGACCCAGGAGAGACTTGATCTGCTCAATGCTGCTGTTGATTCGCTCTCTGCGTAACTTCTCCACCAGAGGCTTTTTGAGCTGCAGAAAGAAAAAGAAAGTCATTAATAATCTTATTCTGGAGTTTAGTGGTAGCATGAACAAAGACAACGATTGAAGGACAATATTGAAATCTTCTTGAATCTTGAATTTACCTTGTGGGTCAGAGTGTGAGGCTCCTGAGAGTTGGTCATTGCTGCAGTGATTGTAGGTGCCAGGTCTGGATCTCTGTGCTGTAGAGGTCTCTGTCGAGAGAATCTGATCTCTGCTGGCTTCATCCCTCCTATTTATAGTCCCACATCTCCATATGAATGTGTGGGTCTGGGTCTGACTGCACTTTCTCACAGTCTCAGCCAATCAGAGAGCAAGTTGGGACAATAATGGATGCAGCACACTTAATGCTCTTATTGCCCCAAGGGACAATGGTTAGATCCCAGGGGAACAGGTGGGGGACTGGGGGGGGGGATGGAGAGAGACTCACAGAGCTCTGTGTGAATCTGGGAAAGTGGTGACCCTGTAGAGAGCAGATCTGCTGCCTGGTGCTGGGATCAATGACTTTGACTGAGCACACGCTCATCATCTCATCACACACGTTTGATACAGACATTGAATTGCTGGATTTAAAGTACTGTGTAACTTACATTTAACTACAATAAGTATTCAGAAAAATGTTCCTTCAAAACCTTTTTAGCTTTTTAATGTTTTTACATTTTTTTTACCTTTTTTATTCTTAATCAAATCAAATATAATCATCATTAAAAACAATTACTCTGTTTTTCTCCAACATGAAAAAAATAAATAAAAATGTATCTTATAAAAGTTATTCTTACATGCGATGAAAAATATTCACATTTCCATTCTATATTCAAATGTTAAGGACAACTGACATGCTTATCTCCAGACGTAGCACACTCTCTTGACTTGTGTGGGTAGAAAGTTGGTCTCAGTTTCCCACACTGACTCTGAATGCTGTGGTCAGTGAACAACAAAAGGACTTTGAATGGAGCCTTTGTGACTGATACTGGACGTGTGTGGTGGTAGAAACAGATCCGGTCGTCACCCACCATCTGGAGGGAAACCACACCATTGGCTGGCTTTTTAATGATTAGTCCACTACATTTATTTCTAAAATTATTTAGACAATTTGTATTATTCATTGGAAAATGTAGACCATCATTTCAGAAATGTTTTTATCATTAGCAACTTGTTCAGGAGTTCTGCTTTTTAGATGAGTGTGGGAGGTTGAAGCAGCTGTTTCCTGAAGTGTGCCAAATCCCTTTAGAGAATAATGTGCTGCTCGTGGGCTTTAGGTCGATAATCATGCTAAACTGTGATCTCCTGAGAGTTCCCACACTCTGTCTATTAACACAAATGATTCTGTTTGACCAAAACCACACCGATGGATTGTCCATTTTACGCTTGGACCATTAGATCATTCCTTATCTTTATACTAATTCACCTTACTTTGTTCAACTCAAACATAAATATGTCCATTCGTATATAATCTCAAAAGTGTAGGTGTTCTAAACCTTGGCGGATATCACATACCATCAGTCATTCATAATAAAATAGTCCTGTATCGTTCATGTAAACCATAAACCCTGAGGTCAACATCTGATACTTGGCTGTGGTCATCATTTGTCTAAAAAACAGCGACCTGTTGGTAATCAAAGTAAACAATGTTCTGTTTTCCAGTGACTTGTAATCGGTTGCAAAGCAGCACAACATAGTCCTCCTGAGACAAGACCAATAAGTTGTTCTTTAAATTCTCAAAAACAATCTAGTTTTACAAGTAGGCTCACTAACAGACTCTTATACGGTACAAAAGGCTTTGTCAAGCAGTTTTTATCGTGGGAGGAAAAACTTGACTTAGATATTAATCAATGATCTGAAACAGATTAAGAATTGAGCACTTCTGGGATCCAGAGTGTTCTGAATCTGTCTCTATAGGGCACAGATCTTTTGTCCCACAGGGCTCTGTGAGTGAGGGTCCTCTGGTTTCCCACACGCTGTCCTTTCACTGGAGGAACAATAGAAGTGTGCCTCATTATGCATCACATCAGATGCAATGTCTTCTGTCTCTGAAGTAGAAACGTTTTCATTTACATTAAACAACCACACTTTACAGTTAATACAAAAACGTTCTTTCCGCCAATAATATTTAAAAATATTCATTGTCTCATTCAGTTGATGACTTTAGCAAAAACGGACCTAACTTCATGAATAATCTGAGTGGAACCAGCTGGAAATGTACCGGTATGGTGCAGCAGTTCTGTAACTCAGTGAAAGGGTTCTAGGTCTGAACCTAATGAAACTTTGATTTGAAGAGATGTTTTGTTCTCCCTGCAGGTTCATGAGTTTCCTCAAAGGTCTCTGTCTTCCTCCCCCAGCTCGAAGACATGCAGTCTAATTTAACAAGCAACTCTAAATGACCCAAATGTGTTAATAGTTACCAACCCAGTGACATCTATGCAAAGTGGTTATAAGTGATGGATGGATTGTGTGTTAAGCTTAGACAAATACTGCGTCTTACAATGGGTGGATGGTTATAGAGAAGTCTTATTTAATTCAATAAAACTCAAGTTTCTATCATAACAAGGGCAAGTGTAAGGAAAAACTAAATATAGAACAACATTTTCAGCTGGCAATTTTTGTTTATTCAAAAAGCACAATGAGCAAAAATAAATCATGAATGCTGCATCTAGAGGTGATGATACATCACAACAACAACAACAACTTGTAGATTTCTACAAGACACTGTACCCACAAAGAGTAGAGGAACAACTGTCTTTACAAAAGACACACAATTTACACTTTTTGAGGGAATATTAAAACATTCACTGTTAGTTAAAAAACATGTTTTTATAAAAACTGACCGTACAACTGGTTTTTAATGACTGTCAGTGTAAAACTGTGACAATGTTACATTTAACAAAGAATAACATATTGATCTTAAAACAGAACAATTGTCAATTATCACAGAAAGTGAGGGAAGGTCCAAATATGTCCATAAAAAGGACAATTAATATCTTTGACCAATCAAAGAGATACAAAAACAATTCTCCATGTAGTTAGTATATTGGACAACACACAACGTGTATTGAGACATAAAAGTATCACAGGAAAAGTGTGACATTTAAGAAAACCTTTGGAAAACAAGGATAAACAATTCGATCTTTCAACAGATCAGGTCTGAGTTATCAGAGAAATTAAGTCTACGTCCTAAAAATGGACAGGAAGTCTTTGTTCACTATGATCAATAACAATCAAAAGATACTGAATGCATTCAACTATATACGACCAATACTTGAAGTACAGTGAGGTATATCAATGTCTGTTGCATTCAGATTTGTTCATGCAACATGCATGACAAAATGTTCTCTTTCTTAACTTGAAATATGTTTTAAAAAAAGAACAGTTAAAGTTTCTGATCAAAATGATCAACAACAATTAGAAGATTACAAATGTAACCGCAGCAGTGTAATCTACCAATACATGAAGTACAGTGTATTATAATTGCAAATGAAATCAGATTTGGTTCATGCAACATGCATGACAAGATGTTCTCTTTCTTAAATTGAAAGATATAGTTGCTTTCATTAATAAAACACAAAACCAACCGTCTGTACAAACAGAAGAACAAGTTCTTAGTATTTCAGAATTCAGAAGAATTCACTTCCAGTAACTTTTGACCAATATGGTCATCTCAGTTTGTCTGGTAGTAACTCCAGTCTGTAGGGGTCTACCACGGCCTCCAGGGGGCGCTGTTGACTGGACTCTTCTCTTTGGTGATGCTGGTCTGGACTGTGGAGCTCAGCAGAGAGAAGTCAGCCTCTCTCAGGTTCTTATCAGAGGAACACTGCATCTTGTTGACGTGGTTCAGCAGTCTTCTCTGCTTTTCATTCTGCTGCTGCAGTCGTCTCAGGACACAAACTGTCATCTCCAGGATGTCTGCTTTCTCCAGCTTGGAGTCTGGCTGCTGTTTGAGGAACTCTGGACCCAGGAGAGACTTGATCTGCTCAATGCTGCTGTTGATTCGCTCTCTGCGTAACTTCTCCACCAGAGGCTTTTTGAGCTGCAGAAAGAAAAAGAAAGTCATTAATAATCTTATTCTGGAGTTTAGTGGTAGCATGAACAAAGACAACGATTGAAGGACAATATTGAAATCTTCTTGAATCTTGAATTTACCTTGTGGGTCAGAGTGTGAGACTCCTGAGAGTTGGTCATTGCTGCAGTGATTGTAGGTGCCATGTCTGGATCTCTGTGCTGTAGAGGTCTCTGTCGAGAGAATCTGATCTCTGCTGGCTTCATCCCTCCTATTTATAGTCCCACATCTCCATATGAATGTGTGGGTCTGGGTCTGACTGCACTTTCCCACAGTCTCAGCCAATCAGAGAGCTCAGAGAGACAATAAGGAGTGCAGCTACTCAATAGTCTTATTGCCCGGGGGACAATGGTTAGATCCCAGGGGAACAGGTGGGGGACTGGGGGGGTGATGGAGAGAGACTCACAGAGCTCTGTGTGAATCTGGGAAAGTGGTGACCCTGTAGAGAGCAGATCTGCTGCCTGATGCTGGGATCAATGACTTTGACTGAACACACGCTCATCATCTCATCACACTCATAAGGGAAAACTATTTACTGTGTATATTTAAATGAGATCTGGGATAAGCTCAAGTGTAAAAGCCAAGCGATATTTCATATTTGTCAGCGCTTTCATTCACAAAACAATGATACATTGAACTGTTAAACACTCCATTTTATATTGATGATTTAATTTGATATGATATTATATATTTTTTTCATCACAAAAAATATCCTGAAATCTCTACATTCCTTTTTTTTGCAAACAGGCAAAAAAATATGTAAGAAAATAGTGTGATACCCATTCATGTTACTTGAACTAAACCCAACCTAATTATCATGCAGCTGTCCAGATGCGGTCTTTTGACACGTGCCTTGTAGTCAGCCTGAGTAGCACGTTGAGCTCAGTTTCCCACACTGACTCCCTGTATGGTCAATGATCCACAAAGGGACTCCTCTGACAGATGCTGGCTGTGGGTTGTTACAGAAACTGAGGGTGACATCACCAGCCATCTGGAGGGAAAGGACGCCATTGGCTGACTTGTAGTGTTCGAAATGTTGGTTGAAAAAAAGTCCAATAATTATCATCCTAATTAATCAGCATTTTATATTTTGAGTCGTCGATCATTGGCATACTTTTAGAACTTTCATTAATTATCATGTTTTATTGCTGATCAATAACTTGATCAGAACTAGTTCTCCATACATGAAAGGGGGAGGTCTCCTGGTGGGCAGCTGTTTCCTGAAGTGTGCCAAATCCCTTTGGAGAATTACTTGGCTGCTGGTGGAGTGGGTGGACGTTGTTCACACTCAACTCTGTCCTCCAGAGTTTTCCCACACTCCCTCTCTTTGCTGTGAATAGGCATGTGCCCCTCTACAGATGGACCTTTGGAGGACCTTGTGCACTTGCGGCTGTGAGGCCCCCCTTGAAGATAATTAACCATAAAAGTGAATAGATTGTACTTGACATCAAAGGAAACCAGAAAAGGTCACTTATGAAGATAGTGCAGTGTTAATGTTTAAAGTTAAAAGTAAAACATCATATGGAAGAAACGAAAGTCGTATTAGTTTGAGAAAGTACCTTGTCTCGTCAACGGTCTACAATTAAAAAAAAAAATGAAGTGAAGTCGTTTTTAAGAAATAAATCTATAAGTAGCAGCTTTCATTAAATCCATATGTTGAGAGATGTGAAACTAATCATCTTATCTTAAGCCCCACTGACCCGGTCCCGGGGCCGAAATCACGTCATTTGCAGGAAACAACGTCTAAGGAACTTTAATATTTAATAAACTATGAATATTTCATATCCATATAACGGAAAAAAACTAATTTAACTGATCTTTTTGATTTAAAAAAAAAAAAAAAAACAATGCTAACAGTGACCCTCTGAATTAGCCCCGAGCGAAAAATGCTAACCTATTACTGCACCGAAAATCACTCCTAGCTCCCTTATTACTTATCCTAGGTGCACATCCAACACATATTTTATGATCGCAAGGAGACACAGAATCTAACGGTGCCCACCTCAACACTGAAAGATACAAAAACGTACATCAAAACATGTGGCGCTAGGTAGCCAAAAACGCTAACATGGCTTACCTTGGTCTTTGTCTGGTCAAAACTGCTCTTCAATGGCATTAAAACGATAAAAACGATGCTGTAGTTAATCCATAGGTTAATATCCAATGTGACTGTGTCCCCTTTGAAATGTTCTGATAATCCATAAGCAATAAAAACTGCTTTTCCGTTTCCAGAAATCAGAGCAGGGATATTCCTACGCTCTGCAACAAGATTGCATGTGCAGAGACCAAGCGGCAAACTCTGGGGAAGAGCCGGGACGCCAATACGGAAGTGCCACACACTGCAGTTCATATATTGGCAGATAGGGACTGGCTGCAGAAAGGAGCAATTTCCATAGACCCCCATGTTAAAATGCCCAACTTTACAGCAGAAAAAAACATGTTTCTACCCATGGATGCAATAAATATTATTATGAATATAGTTAGGTTCCACCTTCATGATTATGAATCTGTGAGTGAATTGTTTTCTAACATGACCCTTTTATTTATATTAGGTCTTAACGTTTTTGCATAAATTAGGGCGTGGTCACATTGAGTGACGGCTCTGTCAAGTGACTGCTGCTGCTAGCTTCTCTTCTCTCTGCTAGCTGCTCCGTGAAGCTACTGGGACTCTGCCTGCTCAGCTCATCCAGAGAACACAACTTGAAGCCGGCCGTGGTTGTTTGTTCTTCATGCTTATATATCGGACTATTGTGACTCGCTCTGCGGTTAAAACAGACGGTGCATGCATGCGGTTTTGCGGTAAGTGAAAATCGAGTACTTATTTATGTGTTAATGATTTTAATCGCTACGTAATGAATGTTAAGGCTTGGTTTAGTGTGTAAGTGAGTGGTAGCTACATCGGTGCTAACGATGCTAATCGTAGCCTACAAGTTAAAATCATAGACTGTATATATAAAGGTTAAAACGAAATAGACAAGTGTTAAGCGTTAAGTGGGATAATACTGTAGAACAAACGGCTTCTGTTTGAGGTTGATCAAATAAGGTCATCCTTGTAACTTAGAGAGATATTTTATTATGTAGGTTCTGTATGCATCGCTAAGGTTAATTTAAATTGGCTATGCTCAAGTATGTAGACAAGCTAATGTCGAAGTAGTGAAATCAACCTCACAATAAGATGTGTGTATATTACAATTATTAATGTCATATTTCAAGATGATTACTTAGATATTTCAAGATGATTACTTAGATATTACAATATGGTTTGTTGAGCTGGAGTTCATTATTGAGCTTACACGTTAACGTCACAGTCATCTGAAGAACGAACCCAAACCTTGTTGTTTTTATTAATTGCATTACCAAATGGGTATCAAAAACAGTAAGCATTGGTAACACAACTTCCAAAGTTACAGTCAAATAAAAAGGACCCTGACTCGGACAATACACAATCCAACATGTTCAACAGAAGAGAATCAGTTATATTGTTTGTACACATGGTACTTTACATATATATCTGTTTGTTTAAGGTGTCCAGGTGATGCAGACAGGCTGGACCAGAGAGTGAGAGACAGAACTGGACTCCTCACAGCAGTGAACTTCAGCACAGGTACAAAGACTCTTTTTCAGACTGTACAAAGAATCAAGAAAGATATTGGTTTAAATGAATGAAGTATTGACTTTAATACACTGATATACATTCCATTAAACAATACTAAATACTAGATCACCTACACATCAGTGAAGTTGAGGGTTTTTTCCATGCAAAAAGTTACATTTAGATATTTAGCAATATGACTTTGTCAGCTTTCTAATTTAATGTATTGAAGGCAAAGCTATTTAACACATAGTGAGAACTGCTACTATTTATCTCTCAATATCTGTAAAAAACGTGGTAAAAGTGATTCTTTCAGTGAGACAACAGAGCAAGCTTCTACAGTTGCACTACGTTTTGATAACAGTTAAATATTATTTTGATAATAACATATATTTCAATGTTGATGAACTTCATACTGTTCATTCATAATCTGATCGTCTTTGTAGCTCACTGTTGAAATAAAAAAAAACATTACAATTACAAAATAATTATATCACAGCCCCTAAACACACAAACACACCGCTTTCATAAATAACACACTTGTTCTGCAATAATATGTTTTATGTTTCCTGTCATTTTTGTTAGGAAAGGACATGCCTGAAAGACACGACATTTTCTCCTTCTCTGAGGGTCCAGAAGAACATCCAAGAGGAACATTAAAAGCTGATGTTATGAGATTTTAAGACCAGTACAGGACATTCACTAAGAAACTACTTTTATTGTGAAAACACAGTCAGCTGATCGAATGCACCTATTTCCACATCTACACTCCATCAGCTGATATTTCTATTTGCCTCACTTTATGAGCTTCACATCACTTGTGCCTTGTACCGCAGAGTTTGCAACGTCACAAATAAATGGGGCCAATCTTCAGTCAGATGTGAATGTGTAATCTAACATTTTCAGTAAGAATAACGGACGAAAGGAGTGCAAATACAAATACAATTTATTGAAATGTGAACCAAAAGTTAATCAAATGTTTTAAATAAAAAGCACATATGGACAGAAGGTGTAAACCTATTAAATGTATAAGTGAACACATTTAGTAGATAAAGTGACAGACTAGGCCTGTGCAGTTGGTATCAGCTATGCCCAGCATGGGCTCCTCCATCAGGCCTGGTCCTCCTCGCAGAGGAAAGACCCTCAGTCCTCTCCAAACCAACAGACAGGACGTCCATCACACGGAGGTTTCTCCCTGAAGTCTCTGCAGCTCTCTGGACACCACGCTGTCTCAATCCGTCCATCACACGGAGGTTTCTCCCTGAAGTCTCTGCAGTTCTCTGGACACCATGCTGTCTCAATCCGTCCATCACACGGAGGTTTCTCCCTGAAGTCTCTGCAGCTCTCTGGACACCAGGCTGTCTCAATCCGTCCATCACACGGAGGTTTCTCCCTGAAGTCTCTGCAGCTCTCTGGACACCAGGCTGTCTCAATCCGTCCATCACACGGAGGTTTCTCCCTGAAGTCTCTGCAGCTCTCTAGACACCACGCTGTCTCAATCCGTCCATCACACGGAGGTTTCTCCCTGAAGTCTCTGCAGCTCTCTGGACACCACGCTGTCTCAATCCGTCCATCACACGGAGGTTTCTCCCTGAAGTCTCTGCAGCTCTCTGGACACCACGCTGTCTCAATCCGTCCACACTGAATATGAGAGGGGGAAAATGAAAATAATAAATGCTTTAGACAATAAGAAACATAAAGTTGACAGTTGAGTTGCTCAGTTTTTTTAGATTGTCAATACTATTACTGTATAACTAATATCTCAGGTTAAGAGGCACATTCAAATAAAGATTGGTCTTTAAATACATGTTGTCTTTTGAATTGTTTGTCTAAAGTCAAGGATCTAGAACTGGTACTTAGTTTTAATGATACAGTCTGGTTATTATGCTGTTTGGAGGAGGCCTCACAGGTAAGAGCACTAACTAGTTACCATCACATGTACCTTAGCTTGACTTAAATGTATTAAACGTATAATTAAGTGATATCAAAATATAAATAACTAATGTCATGCAAACATATTAATATTTGCTTGATTCCAGTGTTGAATTTAGCACAATTGCATACAAACGTTAAGGGGTTTTAAGATTCTGAAGTATTATGCTAAAAACTCAATAACTTAGATTATTATTTATAGTTTTGCTGAATAGTTTCATGTCCGCTTACCTTAGAAACGTAAAATGCGACGGCAGTGTGCAGATGGGGAGCATGTTATCTTAGCTTGGTAGCTTCAGCTAGCTCTGGAACTTCCAGCTCGGTGGCAGCAGGTCCCGCCTCGGCTCCGCCTCTTTGCCCTTATTTGGATCAGGCGGGAGTTGAACTCTGACGTCACTGTCGAGCCGTTAGTGGCCGACTCCGCCTACTAAGGGCTTCTCGGCAACTCTGCAAAATCCTATGGGTGACGTCACGGACACTACGTCCATTTATATATACAGTCTATGGTAGAGACGCCAGCTTTTTTTTTAACATGAGAGTCTATGGGACGATTTACCTTCGATTCTATTGGCTCTAACGGTCAGGAAGAGATGTCACATGTCAAAATCGTGCAAGGGGGGCCAGAGATAGGTCAAATCCACCCAAATGGCCCCAGAAGAGGTTTATTTTGCTAAACCTCTCTAAAAACGTCAAATATCACTTGTTTTGCATCAATCTTGATACAGGGTACTTATTATATGTTTTATTTTGGATTCCTAAAGCTTGTAGTCTACTAACCCATCATCCAAGGTTAGTTTTTTTTTCACTATAAGTACAAAATGTTTTTTGGACGGACACTATAATTTACAGTTTTTTACTATGTTCAATCTGAATTTTCTTTAAAATAAAAAACACCTATATTGATTCTGACTTTTCTACATCCAACTCACAGGTTTATCATTACTTTGAGAAAAAAGAATATTAATTTAACCCTTTTAGAAGATATGGTCATTTGTTCTGGGAATGTCATTTTCAAGCCTGAAACCTGAAAAACAGGCTCGGGGCTTAACAGGTTAAGAGGAACAACTAACTATGAGGAGAACATCGGCTGTGAACCCTTCCAGACACGTTGTTGTAATGCCGTCACTATTAGTGATATAAAAATCTGTACAACAATCTTTTATTCTCCTAAACAATGTTTCCATAAGCTCAGTGAGATGTAACGCATCTTAAAGCCTTGATAGTGTATACTCTGTAATGTTTTGTATTTGCTAATTGTGCAAAATCAACTAAAAGTGTCTTATTTAGCCTCTCATTAGAAACGTCTGACTTCTTTCAAGAGAACATTGGTAAGCCTTTAGGTTTCACTATTATAACACCTATAACTGACAATAATCAAAAAACATGGTGCAGAAAGTGTTTTAGATTGTTGTCACATTTAGTCTGATGACTTGACTAACTCCATCTAAATATTCATATTATATTAAAGATCCTTCATTAAAGTGATCGATTGAACCACATTCATATGCTTACGTTTATACTTAGTAGGTGTTGTGAATAATGAACTACTGTTTTTGAAATGTAGTTTTATTTGTCAACTAAGGGGTAAAAACTGTTGAAAAGTAAAAACAATGAGAACACAACATTTTCAGCTGGCATTTTTTGTTTAATCAACAAGGCACAATCAACAACCTAAATATGAAAGCCCAATAGAGGTGATGATACAGCACAACAACAACTTGTATTTTTCTACAAGACACTGTACTCACACAGAGTAGAGGAACAACAAGACAAGCGAATCACAATATTTGAGGACACAGTACTCAATTTCAATTGCAATGTTGATCAAAACTAAATTGTAAAAACTGACCTTGCAACAGGTCAAATCCTTTTTTACAACCATTAAATAATATTAAATGATTAAATATTAGGACAATATTGCCACTGTAAAACTGTCACATTGTGACATTAAACACATCTTTTATAAATAAAAGGAGAACACTGTTGAATCTAACACAGATCATTTTTCATACATAAAGTGAGGAAAAGTCCTCTATAATAAAATGTCAGTTACGTTTCTTTTAATCTAAACAATCAAAAGATAACAAATATTCGCATTTCATACATTCACCAACACATGGCGTGCAGTGAGTAGTAAGCTAATCGCAGAACAATTGTGATATTAAACAAACCTTTTTCAAGTAAGAATAAACATTTGGATCTTGCAACAGATCAGTTTGTGCAATTATCATCAAAACAAAGTTGTTGTGAAAATATTTCCATAAAAAGAACAGGCAACGTTTCTGATCAAAATGATCAATAACAACCAAAAGATTACACACATTTAACCATAGCACTGTAATCTGCCAAAACATGAAGTACAGTGTATTAAAAATTATAATTGCAAATGCAATCAGATTTGGTTCATGCAACATGCATGACAAGATGTTCTCTTTCTTAAATTTAAAGATATAGTTGCTGTCATTTCCTCAGGAAATGTCATCTTGCATAAAGAAAATGAACAAAACCAACCGTCTGTACAAACAGAAGAACAAGTTCTTAGTATTTCAGAATTCAGAAGAATTCACTTCCAGTAACTTTTGACCAATATGGTCATCTCAGTTTGTCTGGTAGTAACTCCAGTCTGTAGGGGTCTACCACGGCCTCCAGGGGGCGCTGTTGACTGGACTCTTCTCTTTGGTGATGCTGGTCTGGACTGTGGAGCTCAGCAGAGAGAAGTCAGCCTCTCTCAGGTTCTTATCAGAGGAACACTGCATCTTGTTGACGTGGTTCAGCAGTCTTCTCTGCTTTTCATTCTGCTGCTGCAGTCGTCTCAGGACACAAACTGTCATCTCCAGGATGTCTGCTTTCTCCAGCTTGGAGTCTGGCTGCTGTTTGAGGAACTCTGGACCCAGGAGAGACTTGATCTGCTCAATGCTGCTGTTGATTCGCTCTCTGCGTAACTTCTCCACCAGAGGCTTTCTGAGCTGCAGAAAGAAAAAGAAAGTCATTAATAATCTTATTCTGGAGTTTAGTGGTAGCATGAACAAAGACAACGATTGAAGGACAATATTGAAATCTTCTTGAATCTTGAATTTACCTTGTGGGTCAGAGTGTGAGGCTCCTGAGAGTTGGTCATTGCTGCAGTGATTGTAGGTGCCATGTCTGGATCTCTGTGCTGTAGAGGTCTCTGTCGAGAGAATCTGATCTCTGCTGGCTTCATCCCTCCTATTTATAGTCCCACATCTCCATATGAATGTGTGGGTCTGGGTCTCACTGCACTTTCTCACAGTCTCAGCCAATCAGAGAGCACTGTTTGACAATAAGGAGTGCAGCTACTCAATGCTCTTATTACCACAAGGGACAATGGTTAGATCCCAGGGGAATAGGTGGGGGACTGGGGGGGTGATGGAGAGAGACTCACAGAGCTCTGTGTGAATCTGGGAAAGTGGTGACCCTGTAGAGAGCAGATCTGCTGCCTGATGATGGGATCAATGACTTTGACTGAGCACACGCTCATCATCTCATCACACACATAAGGGAAAACTATTTACTGTGTATATTTAAATGAGATCTGGGATAAGCTCAAGTGTAAAAGCTAAGCGATATTTCATATTTGTCAGCGCTTTCATTCACAAAACAATGATTCATCGAACTATTAAACACTCCATTTTATATTGATGATTTAATTTGATATGATATTATATATTTTTTTCATCACAAAAAAATCCTGAAATCTCTACATTCCTTTTTTTTGCAAACAGGCAAAAAAAAATGTAAGAAAATAGTGTGATACCCATTCATGTTACTTGAACTAAACCCAACCTAATTATCATGCAGCTGTCCAGATGCGGTCTTTTGACACGTGCCTTGTAGTCAGCCTGAGTAGCACGTTGAGCTCAGTTTCCCACACTGACTCCCTGTATGGTCAATGATCCACAAAGGGACTCCTCTGACAGATGCTGGCTGTGGGTTGTTACAGAAACTCAGGGTGACATCACCAGCCATCTGGAGGGAAAGGACGCCATTGGCTGACTTGTAGTGTTTGAAATTTGGGTTGAAAAAACATAATCTATGTAAGTATCGCGGAAATTAATCAACATTTCAAGGCAAGGCAGGTTTATTTATATAGCACCTTTCAACACAAGGCAATTCAAAGTGCTGTATTTCATACATTTCGAACCTGTATTAATTATCATGCTTTATTGCTTATCAGAACTCGTTCTCCATACATGAATGTGGGAGGTCTCCTGGTGGGCAGCTGTTTCCTGAAGCGTGCCAAATCCCTTTGGAGAATTACTTGGCTGCTGGTGGAGTGGGTGGACGTCGTTCACACTAAACTCTGTCCTCCAGAGTTGTAGTAGTAGTATTCATTTATGTGTCCCCGAGGGGAAAATGGGTTGCAGCACATCACAAAGGCATTTAAAAAGATAAGACAATACGTTACTGACAACAACATAGACACAGATTAAAACAAACAGACATAAGAAAAACAGATATCGGCAGACATGACAAGGGGCCTAGGCCCTCATTTGCGAAAGGGGGGGGGGACAGGGCCAGACCAGCTGGGTAAACAGTGCGTCCTAGCCATCATTGATTCAGTAGTTTGATGGCTTACATAAAGTGAGGAAAATAAACAATCAAAAGATGACAAATATCTCATTCATTCACCAACAGATGGCGTGCAGTGAGTATTAAACTTATCAAAGAAAATTGTGCCATAAACAAACCTTTTACAAATAAGGCTAAATATTTGGATCTTGCAACAGATCAGTTTTGAGTAATTATCATCAAAACAAAGTTGTTATGAAAATGTTTCCATAAAAAGAACAGGCAAGTTTCTGATCAAAATGATCAATAACAACCAAAAGATTACAAATGTAACCATAGCACTTTAACAGGAAGTACAGTGTATTAAAATTATATTTGCAAATGCAATCAGATTTGGTTCATGCAACATGCATGACAAGATGTTCTCTTTCTTAAATTGAAATATATAGTTGCTGTCATTTCCTCAGGACACACCATTAGACTTATTCACATACTGCTCATGAATAATTTGGCCTTTACTGTTCATATCTGAACATTAGGACCTACCTAATGTGAGAAATGTTTTATTAAGCTATTAATCAAAACACAAAAACACAGTGTCATAGCTAATTAAAATCTCTTTATTACAATCACATGTACATCATCATATTCCAAAAAGCTTGCTGTTGTGAAAAGTACCCTTGCACAGACAGATGGAGGTGGTGTTGCAGGCTGGATGGAGGGATTGTCAGATGGAGTGAAACAAGTGTTGAGATCCCCAGCAGCAAGTGTCTCCGCTCCAGTGTGCTTTTAATTTCACATCACATGAGGACAGCAGTGCTATTTTCAGCTCTTAGTGTCCTTGTGTAACGTAAGCAAAGAGAGTGAAGGCGGGGGCGGGTGAAAAGGAAAAATTCTTTCTTCGTCATCCATTAATCAGACTCTTTGAGTCACAGCCGGGAGAGAGAGGGGAAATGATGAAACATCAGATTCCACGTCTTTTCTCTCTGAGTGTTTTAAACAAACAGTTTGACATTTCTGTAAATTATCTTAGAGGATGGATATCAGTTTCCTCTCTGTGATTCCTGTCCATGGAAGGGCCAAGGACGTGCTGAGGTCAGCACAAAGACTGCTAACCTAGCTCAGGCTTTCAAGAACTCCACAGCTGTCTAATTTAAACAATTTGCTTTCTTAATCCTAACTCTACCATAAGGAAAGAATATTCTGTCACTACGCCCAGCTTCGCCTGGTTCCAGATCTCTAAGATTAATATCTTATCACATCTCTGATGTTCGGATATTCAAATATGTCTGGTTTTGTTTAGGTCTTTTTTACTAATGGTATTAGCTTAACTGGGAAAGTAACCATGGTTACCATTTCCTACTAAACATCACCATGTGAATTGTGAGCATGTTACCATGCTGATGTTCAAAGCACTGCCATCATTGTTTAGTTTTTAATACAAATATGCTCCACTGTTTTTCAATACATCTGGTAATACCACCATTTTTTATATTGATACACATGTTTAATTATTAAGATTAAACATATAACACTGGCTGCTGTGAGTTTTTTGCCACTAGTATTCCTGCTTACCAATGCTAAACATGTATGGACCTATCCCTGTGTACCTTATTCCTATCCCCCATACACAGAGATGAGACTGATATCCATCTAAATCATCTGACTCTGGAAAAGACAGAGAGAAAGAAGATTCATCTCAAATGTTGTAGTGCTCCTTTAGGCATTACAGTGTCAGTGAGCCTACTTATAATTCATGGATGCCACATTTAACATTCAGAACAAACTGAACTACTTTCCATGAACGTTGACCATATTGTGAGTGTTAAATGTACTAATACTACAATACTCTCTGTGCTGTATACACAGCCTCCATAACACAGCTACTGTATAACCCTACAGAGTCACATGATAAACCACTGGAGGCACCAGCATGTCCTATTACTATCTCAAACCTCATCTGCGCCTTCTGACAAAATCAATATGTACATGTCATAATGACACAAAACAACAATAAAATTCAATTTAGCCATTCAAAGAGACAATAATATTCACATTCTGTGTTCACTCTTTGAAAATGTTAAATCAAAGTTTCTTCAGCTTTTTAATAAATTAAGTAGATTTTAAGTCATAAAACATTGGTTTTGAATCTACCACAAGAAAAATATTGAAATATGTCCAACACAATGACAATAAACATATTTTTTCCTTCATAAATCACTATGAGAGTTTATAAAGAAACATCAACACACAGTCGTTCTATCTACAGTCGTTCCACTGGCCTTAGTCCCTGGTACAGAAAGGTAGGGAAAACGTTTCGTATAAAAAATGATGTGCAAAAAGTTGTTTTCTTAGGTCCCTCTCATGGAAAACGATGTAAAGAAATAATGTAAATATGTACATAACCGTTGCTCTTGACATTTTGATTCTAGGATTACTGTGCACTTGCGGTGACTCGTCATGTTTGTGCATCTGTTGGATTTAAACGAGTTACTGCATTTGATGGACACCTGACAGGAAGTGCACACAACAACACTGTCATTGTAAAAGTAGCTTGAGGTATTATTGCACATTTTCCCGAACTGCAGACTGGAATCAGTAGATTTCAGATGTACTCACACTGTACATGCCTCTACTGGAATGTCAACGCTGACTTGAGTGCTGTCTGTCCTGACTGTACAGATGCTGCAGCAGCCTGGACAAACTAACGTATAGTTGACTTGCAGTTTATCTTCTTTCTTTGAAATTGTCTCCACACAGTCAACGCATCACTTCAGG